>OZ038496.1:21773384-21903384 GCA_964036315.1 Acanthosepion esculentum
GCCTAGGGATTGAAAACCTATTGTTAGCAAACATCATGAGATATTAATAGATTCTGTCTACTTTATGTGCCATTCCCCCTTATAACGTTATCACAGCTCTCCACAATTTCCTGTTCTTTGTAGCTTTTAATAAATCTTGTCTTTTTGTAAATACCCCCCCCCCCCAAAAAAAAACCCAGCAAAAATGAAGGAATAAATTGAACTTATGCATCATACTTACCTTCCTTCAAACCTGTGCTTAAGAAAATCAAAAAGGGCTTTCTGCATCATATCTGTCACTTCATATCCTTTCAGTGAAGGTCCAATCAGTACTACTGGTCTCATGGAAGGCACTACTTCATAAGGAGGAATATTTTCTGACTGAAATTATAAAATCAATAGCAATTATTAATCTAAAAGAACATTTAAAACATTAAATGATTTATCATTTTTTTTTTCTTTCTTTTGAGCTATGCTACTAATATAGTAAAATAAAGTGTTAACAAACATGGCAATTGTTCTTAAATGAATGAGAGTCAAAAAAAATAACACACCTTGACACCTGATATACATTCCTAAGATCAAATTTACCCACTAAGAATACAGACAGGACATTTTCTGATTTCATGGTACATTGGCATTGCATCATGTCCATGCTTAAAACAAATTTAAGTATCAATTTAAAGCTTACAACATTTGCATGATAATTACTATAAAGTTGTTTAATAAATATTGCTTTATATATTGGAATATTTAATATATATTCTAGGAGGTATCTTAATTGAATTCCTTGGAATATTTTATTATATCAACATTATGAAGTTGTTACAAACTACTGAAAACAAAAACTCAATATTATTTTATTTTTTTACCTGTGTCTATTTTTCAGCTATATTGCCACATACATTAAGAAATTTGTTTAATATTCACTATTACTCTAACTTGGTAACTGGGTTTGATATGTGGTGGAGTCAACTCCATTGGATAGTCAACTTGCAATTGATGGACAAAGTAGTAACTCTAATATATTCTATGTTACTGACAATTCTTGTTGATATTTGAATTTGTATATTAAATGAAAATAACTGATTAGCAAGCAGAAATTCCACATGACTCAACTGTGTAAATATATGTCATTATAACCTAACTGGAATAATAATAGTAAATGTAAAAACTACAAAAGCCACGGTATATTATGATGATGAGTTAAAACCATTTAAAACATGAACATAATACATTTTAGACATGGGTTATACCAGATCCTTTGCAAAATCAGAAGAACTACTGAAAGTTTTGAAATGAAGATATGTCATCTATTGAATTAATTGTACTGGGTCTAGTTTATATAATACAATATAAACATACATTAAGATGACAACATTTTATATAAATAGTGAAATCAATATTCTCATATTTGATAACATTTTCAATATGTCAAACATGAACAAAAATACTGAAAATGATTTCTACAAGGGAGTGCTGAAAAATTATCAGCATGACCAAGAATCCCTTTCTTATTCTTATAATGGATATTCAATTTTTATGAAAAGTGCTAAGCATAGAGTTTGATTTTGCTAGTAGTTATTTGGTTGACTATTTAATTGACAACTGTGTACAAAATATCAGAATTTTATAATTAAAATATGAATATAATCAGGTCTTAATGTCTTCAATTCATTCCAAATTCCTGAGTTGTAGATTTAATCAAAGACAAGAAACACCAAAAAGCATTTCAAGTTTATTTTTGCAGAAATGTATAACATGATTTGCATTTTGAGAAAAATCTGAATTACTATAACAAAGAAACTTTAAGGAATGTTCTATAAATTGTGAATTATGCTGAGTAAAAAAGAAGCATATGCATATTATTTACCAATGGAAATTACAAAGCTTGTAATAGTATCATGAAAAATGATCACACCAGAGAAAATGGTTTGCTTTGTACTGTTCCCAAAGGTTTTTTTAATACCTATCAACACACTGAAACTGCAATAAATCGATTTTACAAACAATACCATCAAACCCTCAGAGACGATTCTTCATACCTTACATCAGCTGACATAAGAGTGATTTTGGGAGCCTGTTCTTATTTCAGCCTGATTGAGATGTGCTAAGTTTGCATGAAAATAAATCCTCCAAGAATACTTCTCATATGACATACCAACGTTTTTATCACTTTGTGTGGTATGACAATAAAGACTATTAATCATCTAAACAACATGCAATATAGTAGAGCTATATTTAATTTTATCTCTGGTATTGTCTCTTATAACTTATCCATCTGGCAGCTTCATGACATTTGAAATGTAACAAACCTCTGAGCCGCTAGAGTTGAAGGGAGGCAACTCCCAAAATAAAATCCACATTCCATTATTAGAAGGGGAAACGTATCTCAGACATCTCTTTCTACATCAATAAAACTTTATATCTGATTCAGTTGCATGTATAAAAGCCAATAAAAACATATAACGAAAGATTTCCACTAACTTACATTGTAGTTTTTAAAGTGTTTATAAAAATACAATAACATAACATAAGTATTAGTTAATATAAATGTTATTTATATTTAGTATAAAGATATAGATATTTAGTATCTAGTATATTATCAAGGTATTATAGATATTTAGTATCTAACAAGCATTAGATATTTCATAATCTTTTCTGCAAAATCTTGAGTACATTATAATAAATTGTCCATTCACTAGTCATAAATTATATCTGAAAATTCTTCCATTTTCCATAATTAAGATCAATGTTCAACAGTAAAAATCTGATATTTCGTAAGCATTAACTTAAAATTAAAGTTTAGAGTATTTTCATGATAATATTAAGTTGCTTAGCTTAATAAAATATTGTTTTTACTAAAAAGTAGGTGCAACAATTTCTAAAATTCACTTATTATACTGTGCATGAGCAAAAGTTATTTAAATCAGCAACTAATTTGATTTTCATTTAAATTGATCAAAACTTTACCAAAACTTTACTATCCTTTTCAAAATATTTTTGCTAAAACATGAAAAATATGATATAATATGAGAATATAAAAGCTAAATTGAAGGAGACAAATTATCCAACAAAAACATTCAGTAAATACAAAGTGCGATGGATAAATTGTCGTCTAAATTATGTAAAAATGAAAAATAGATATATTTATCAAAATTACAAAAAAAATATCTTGAAATACTAAAGAGTAAATTTATTCAATAAAATTGCCATTGGCTTTAACCATGGCCTCCAGTCGACTTCAGAATCTCCTGCAGCTCTTCTAGATGGTCTCCTTATTTAAGCTGGTGAATGCTGTCCTAATCCTTGCCTTCAGTTCAAGCTTTTGGTGTTACAAGGAGTTTTGTTGCTCGACTGTACCCCATACAGCCATACCTCCATAATCATCATTAGACTCTGCACTGAATCCTCTGCACTGTCCTCAGATTGACACCCAAACACTTTAAAATTTTGTATTGGAGCTTCCGGCATGCTGTTTCCAAATTTCTGGCAGAGAGAATTGCATCATGGTGGTCTTTTTCTCACAGATGGTGCTCAACTGACCCTACTATACTGTGCAGTTGACAAAATCAAAAACAAACAACACACATGTGTGAAATTAAAAATATAAAATGGTGACAATTTATCCATCATACCCTGTAAAACAAAAAACATTCAGTAAATATTGTAGTTCAACTCCTAATTTTCAAGTTATGTTTGTAACATTTGTTAGAAGAAATAAAAAAATAATAAAATGAAATTATTATTCAAAGTTTGAAGCATGCCTCATAATTATTTTATTATTTCTGATGAACATCAGATTTTGTGTTAAGTAATGAAAATTGTTTAAATTTTGATTAACACAGCCTTTGTAGTATACTTTGAATCCCTGTGCTTCTTTAATAATATGTATATATATATATATATATATATATATATATATATAGTGTAATTGAGAGGTGTAATTACATCCAGTAGGTTTGGTAACTTGGTCTATTCTTACAGTCATATCTCTCTAAGACACCAACTCATTTTTTAAATGTCTCAGAATGATGTAATTTTAGATATGTGTACTTTTTATTTAACTACTTCATGTAGACTTATTTTGATCAGTTTATTTTCTTTTCTTTAAAAATAATTAACTTTGATACTTAATTGAAAGTTTATATAATTTGTTATATTCTTATAATTCTCTGTAAAAAGTAAAACAATTATTGAAACAAGTAATTTACCAATATAAATGCTAAATTTAACTTTTTAGATATTGGTCAAAAGTTGACCCTATTTATTTGAAGAAATGAATTCATGTGATTGTTTATCAAATATGAAAACTAGGGAACCAACTTATTAATAAAAATTGCTTACCTTTATACATTATTGTAATAATAACAAATACATACATATTATCAAAACAAACATTAACAAAAAATTAGTTACCTTCTTGAAAAAAGGTTTTCTTTTCTCTTTAGTAGGTGGGGTAATGTTTGGTTTGCTAGTTCTGACATTGCCCAGGCTATCGCTGTCTTCTCCAACGTTACTATCCACTCCATTATGATCTCCATCAATACCTAAAAACATACATTCTGCTAACGTTGAATTAAGGACATTTGAAAGGAGCAATTATAAAAAATAAAGCAGAATTATTTATTCATACATTTGAATTATATACCTATATAAAAAAATAGACATACTTTTGAGTAAATAGTCTGAATATAGACAAATACATTAAATCTATAAAACTCAATCAGTAGTTGAGTTCAGAAGACATATTTTTAGATAAATATACACTAAAGAGTCAACAATCAATTGCTAACATGTTGCCTCCAATGTTTTGTATGTATTAAAATATAGCAATATCACACTAAGTATCAACATTTTCATCCCAAGAATAAAAACTGAAAAAACATTTTGAACTTTTTAAAAAATATCATGATTAAAAAGTAGTATAATGTTATTTCCTGGCATCTTATATGGAAATGTCCTGTTTACATTGAAGAAACACATACTCACCTAAAAATCTACATTGGGTTTTATAAATGATAAACCATAATATAGCTGTTTTCAAGATATTTTTTTATATAAATCATTAATTCTATTGATAATCAAAATGAAAATATGAGAAAACATAGGACATCAACCTTTTTGAGCCAAATCCATGAAAAAATGAATAGAACATGAAGATAAGAATATCAGTGATTCAATATCGACAAGAAATTAATAGTCCATCAGTATAATTGCTTTGTTATTCATATGATCCAAGCCGTTGAACTAAAAGGCAAAAACTATTTCTCTAAAGGAAAGGGATTGTTTTAAATAAGAGTAGTGATAGACATGGCTGGTAAGTCAATAAAAGTTAAGTATATTCAGATGCTCTAAAGTAGTTCTGATTTTGAGTAATACTTCAAGGATTTGTCAGGAATGGTCTATGATATTGGTTTTGAACAATAACAAGTGTAATTGAAATACTAGGAACAACAATTAACTTGAATATTTGCAGCTCATTAACTTTTTACTCCTTATGTGCATTAAAGTAGTTAAGTGTTTAAGTGTTTAGTTTGTTTAAACAGAATAAATTAAAAAATAAGCAATAACAGGATTTATATATAGCTAAAACCTAAAAGATGCTTTATAGAATGTAAAATTATTGCTAGAAATTGAGATTGTATTCAGAAAGAATAAAGGAAAAATATATTACAGACGTTTGAAGCTTATTCAGAATAAAGGTCAATCAACACAAACAGTAATGTTGTGATTAATAGAGAAACATGTGCATCTGCAAAGTTTTGAAAGAATGCCTATAGTTGGTGCTTCACATACTGATCTATAATAATTAGCTTCTTAAAAGTTCCACAAATTTCCTTACAGTACTTGAAAATAGACAAATTCACAACATCAAAAATGCTTTTAAGTATGACTCAAATGGCTATTTTAGAAAAGTATATAAAATAACATAAATATGTATAGTGTTAGTTTGAGAGAAAAATAAAGTAAAATATGAGCAAAGGTGAAACACTTAATAATGAAAAAAATTACAAAGTGACAATCAGAAGTCAAAGAAAGAATTTTAAAGTAAAAATTAAAATATTTATAATTAATAGAATTTTATAGTTTACACTTACATCAAAATTTTCATTAATTTCCCATTGATTTTATATATCTTCAAAATGACTAGCATCATATGTAATGTAATTTATTATAATAGCAATTTGAACACAAAAACTAATTTTTTCAATATTAATATCCATTTACTAGGCATTTTTGCATCAAATATATTCCAATCAGCAACCAAATCTAAAGTAGTTTGAAAAAGTAAAGAAAAAAATTCATTTATATTTAAAATTTGGAGCAAAAATTAATCCTAAAACTAAGAAAAAAAAGAAATTTATGCTTAAAAATGAACAAAATGTTTTTTAAAACTTTTTCAAGACTCTTGATATATTTAATACTTTATCTTCCCTGATATCTTGTAAATAATACACAGTGCCTGTAAACTATAACAAAAAAATCAGATCAAACTGTTAAGAAATAAATGAGAAAAGAGAAATGGAAATGAATAAAGATTTTACATTTAACACTTTTAATAAATTCTCTAATAACCAATTTATTATTATCACACTTATGGCATTTATGAGTATTTCCAATATGGAGACTGTTAAAAATTAATATGAAACGACTGTGTATAAAGAAAAGCTAAGGTAAACAGAAAACCTTGATTAATTGTATTTCCCATTTTTTCTGTGCTATTTGTGATATTTTGCTTTCTGTGGTAAATGAGACATTATTTTTTAGTAGCTCAGTGTCACACACATTTAACTTAAGGTTTCAGCCTAAGGCCAACTTAAGTTAAATGTCTAAAGTGTGACAGGTAAGCAAAACTTCATAATAATTAAAAAGAAAATTAATATTCTATGCATATAAAAAATATGATATGAGCATATCTGAAAGTAAATTAGGCAATAAAACTTCTTAATTTGTATACAGTTGTTGTATACAAAATAGTGCTGAGCCAAGATCTGGAACACCTGAAAATATTAAACATGCAAAAAAAAAAAAAAAAAAAAAAAAAACTTTCTGGCTAAAGGACACTCCACAGCACACAATGTCAACTCTTATTTTTTAAAAAACAATTTTCATCTAAATGTAAATTAATTTCAAGCAAAAATATAACTATCACTCCAATTGAAAAAGATACTGCAATGCCTACAGTTAGAATAAACTAAAAGCTAAGCCATAGAATGATTTATGAATCTGTCTAATCTAATGAAATGGAATTTTAACAGCAGCAATGCTTGCCATGATTAAAATGATGTATCTAAGGCAAGCTGAAGAGAATCATTAATCTCAATAATTGTTGCTGTAAAAAAGGAAACATTTAAAAGGTGAAGATCAGAAGGGAAGTTTTGTTTGTATCACACAGCAATGTGTAAAAGTGGATGTAAAATGGGTAGAAGGAAAAAGGAAGCATGCAAAGGAGACAAATCTTAGTCAAGTGTAGCATTAGCTAGCATTATCAAATACATTTCTAAAAGTGTCAGCAAAAATATGAAACTCAGGGTCTTCACTGCTTGCATTAGACGTTCCAAATATCAAACATCTCCACTGAGAGCATCCATTTTGCACCAGACAAAATTCTGCTCTACCACTATCTCCGATATGAGCAAAAGGACGCAACAATAAAATGTTAAGGATAGTCAGTTATTGTACAAACAAGATAATTACGTTGCATTTTCATCAAAACATTCAATTGTGTCAACTGGAACCCTGAAACAACCAAGAAAAGTGATTGATAGATATGACCATTTAAAACTAGAACTTATCCATTAAGAGAGTGGAATTAAAGCAATGACAAGATTAAATGAGGTAGTAGGAATGATCAGAAAATGCTTCCATACTGAATGAGTGGCAATAGGATGAATGAATGCATAGATAAGAGCAATTTGAGAAGTGATGAATAGAGACTTACAGACCAACTGATATGAATGATGGAATGAAAAAGCACCAAGAAAATGAAGATATCTTACACTTAATAATGTATTATTTTCCAATGTCAACACTCATTTTGCACAAAGCTATCAAAAGGAAAATGTGCAAAAACAAGCAAATATACAAATAAAATTGTCAGTAGTTGGATACGTTATTCCAGATTATATTGACTATATTAAGTGTAAGCATTATCCAAAATAAGTTAAAAGTTAAAAATTAGATTTTACCTTAAATTAATTTACTTAAAACCTCAATTAAAACAGTAATTTGCTTTTGTAATAAAGCATTTATAAAAGTGGATAGGAAAAAACAATTTTAGTGGAAAAATCTAGGTTTGTGCTTTAATCTCTGAGTAATAGGTAAAATATTTATGAATTCAGGGGAAGTAAATTTTGTATGACAAACTATGGCTTTGCATGAATAATATAGATGACACACCAGCTATGATAAAAAATAAGGAAAAATACTGCTTATAGCTCTAATAAACAGTATTTTCTTGAAATAATTCAGGATAAACATTCAACGCAATTGGTTGATGACAGCAAGCAAATGATCTGATTCAGAATATACTATATAATGTCTTATGACAAATTGAATATAAATTTTTATCATGAAAATCAAACACTGAAATAAAAGCTTAATTTTAACTCAGCCTGTAAGTGATAATATTTTGATAAGTCTTCTTCAATTAACATGAAAAGAGAATAATTGTGGTCATTTATTAACAAATTCTTTAAATCAATAGACACATTTTAATGGATTGATTTGTAGGTGAGGCACATGAAACAGCTGTGGCTTAGGCTATTTCTTTTACTGCAATCCAATCATGACAGACACTCAATACCATTAAAAAAATAAACAACTCATTATTTACAGAATGTTCCTTATGTAAATAATAAAGCCTTTTTATCAGACATGGATCTAATGACATGTTAGCTGTAAGAAAGTAAAAAAAAAAAATTCACATCTCAGCACAATAGTTATCAAGCTTGTTTTACATATTCATTTGCTAGTGTACTAATTCCAATTTTCATGACTATAATGTTATGTTGTACTATATTTAGGAAATTACACTTAAAAGGCAAAAAACAAACACTTTCCAATATTTATGCTAATTGAGGAATATAGATTTTGCAAATGCAATATATTAAATAGGTAAAACTTATATAAGAATTTGTAAACCATTTTCATATCAAAGAAAAAAATATTTTTATCAGATGAACTATCAACACATAAAAATAACTATGGAAACACCAAACATGACTTTCACGGTGAATATTCATGTTGGAATGTCTAGAGTATACACAATCAACATATTTAAATTTTTGCTTTGAAAGTCTGGACAATACTGAATAAATTTCTCCTTAGGTAGTTTAAATCTTTTAACCTGAGTGTTTTTTTTTTAATTAATGTTTTCTTAAAGTAAAACAATATTCAATTACTTATGACAGTATTTAATTAAGCATATAATAATATTAATAAAGAATATTATATGATATACCTTTAGCATGATCAATTTAAGGTAAAGATTGTTTCTTTTATAAGATAGTCTTTCAAATCAACTTGCTTATTTAGAAACTTATTGTTTCCTCATTCAGGATTTTTAGGTAATTTATTTTAGCATATTTGGTTCAAATATTAATATAATAAAAGTTAAAGATAAATTTTATTAGAGGATATGTTTTATAATTATATTAGATACCTACAAGAGATATGTAATATATAATCCAATACTTTTGTATTGGATTACATATAAGTATTTAGCCCCAAATTCTAAATAGGCTGTTGAAATGAATGTAGATGAAGCCAATGGTGCATAGTTCTATCATGGTCAAGAGTTATTAAACTGTATGAAAGGGATGAGGAGCATACAATTATTTGTATTTGATAGAAGATACAATATTATATAAGTATTAGCAAAATGAGAGAAGAGCTAAAATGCTTAAATTACTGTGTAAAAAAAGATTGTTATTTACAAATAGTCTATCCAATCAGCGTGTATTAAAGATTCCTCTTGGCTGAAAAATAACAAAGATTTTCAATTTAAAAACAGCTGATTGCCTTAGTTCTATGTCATTTTATATGTTTTTAGCTTTGGCAAATTTTATATAAAAACATGTTAGATTATTAAAAATAAATTCAGAATTATAATATTGTTATTACAAGGGTGTGCCGAAAAGTTCTTGGACTGACCAAGAAAGGATTCAAAAAAGTTCTTATGTTTGGTTATTTGGTCAGATTTTTGGTAGTTGTAGAGATGAAAACTTTTCAGCAATCCTTCATATAACAGTATATATATAATATGGGAATTTTAAAAAATAGACTTGACACTTACCAGGAGTTGGTGGTGTGGAGACCCTGGAGAAGTTATCAATGTTTGAAGGAGAATTAACTTTGCTGCAAACATATCAAATAATCAATGAGAAACACTGGAAAATTTTTTGTATGCTAAGAGAATTTAAAATTATCAGTAAAATAATCACAAGCTTTAAAACAATTTCTAAATAAAATGAAAAATAAATGTAATTTGATACTAAGTTATTTTCTTTAGAAATTTAAGTACTTTTAAAAAATTACAAATATAATCGTAAACATAGCCTTAATTTTAATGAAGAATATAGTTTTAGCATTTCAAGTGAAGATCAACTTCAATAAAGAAATGTACGTCCTTTAAGAGACAGGTAGCTACTGGGAAGAATAATAAATCTTTATCATCTCAAACATAAGAATATGCTAAAATTTTATTGAGAAAACAAACTTTTCACTTGACTCTGATTTCTATTACAAAAATCTGAATATCTATAAATGCAATATTGCTATGTCTTAGATAAAACTCAATATGATCTGTCCATATCTTGATAAAAAGGCATGTTCTGATGTGAATGTTATATTATTCAAAACAAAAGCAAAAATAAATGAATTTATAAGCAACTTACCCATAAAACTTGGCTCCCTTACCAGAACTTGGCAGCTGAAGTTTCAGGTTTTCCAATTTTGCAGGACTAGGGATAAAGCCAACATCACAGCCTTCTTTAACAGCTCGGCCAATCCACCAATCATTACTGAATTTCTGAAAAAAAAGTAATACAAAAATGACAAGAAATTGCAAAAATTAAATGAATTACAAAAAAAAATGTAAATTTTAAAAAATTAATTAAATATTTTAGATAAAAGAATATTGCCATTTCTGGAGGAAAATGGTATTTAAATGAGCAGGTTTTAAATATGATTTTGTAATATATCACTATATATAATACTTAATATATATGTTTACAAATGCAAACATTTGAATTTAATAGAATTTGTGTGTGTGTGTGTGTGCGCGCGCGTGTATGGCCTGATGATGGTGTTTAAGTATGAAACAGACTGTCACTACTTGATGTCCACTTTTATATTTATATACATTCTATCCCTGATACTGAACGCTTTAACCCATAAATGTAGGATACCATAAAACTATATATACACACGCACACACACAAATATGATACATGCATGAATTTGACCAATTTTTTTTACAATGAAAATATATATATATATATATATATATATATATATATATATATATATATATATATATATATATATATATATATATATAGATATTTCTATTTCTCCTAACAATTTCTATCATGTCTATATCAATGCTTGATCCGGCTTCTAATGGTTCAGTTTGAGCGGCTTGGTGATAGTAGTCGTGGCTCCTGGGGGTACAGCCCTATGGTTACAGAAAATTTCAGTTGTTCCACCACAGAATATGTGAGTGAGCCGCGCTATATTGAGTCTGATTTGCTACCTCTTTGCCACCGAGGCCCGTTGGAACAGTTGGTATGACGTTTACTTGATAACTTAACTGTCAGGGTTTCAATTCTTGGTAGTGTATGCGCACTGCTGATGAGTCCCAAATATAGGACGAAACGGCCGTCCAGTGCTTTCTGCATTCTGTTGAGGTTTCTTTCAGACTCAATGAATTACTTAATTATATATATATATATATATATATATATATATATATATATATATATATATATATATATATATATATATATATATATATATACTGTGATGCACAAAAGGAAGTGAACTCTTAAGATAATATTAAAAAATTGTCTCTTTTTTTCCAGATAATCAACAAATCTTAATTAAACTATATGTTCATTAAGAAAAACCTTCATTAAACAAATTACAACCACTTTCAAAAATTTGTTATCAAGCTGGAATAAAAATATTAATTAAAAAATAAAAATTAACATGTGCTAAAGTAAGTGAACCCTTACATTTACACACTGTATTTTTGCTTTACATGGTTGCCAGTACAATAATTTTTGTACACATGTAAAAATAAAAATGACACATATTCATTTCATTGGTAAGCTGTGTATATTACAGTCAAATAATATAACTCATTGTGTATTCAAAAGGGTGCAGTTAGCAACTAAATTTTTAAAAAAAGATGTCAAGATCAAAAGAACTTCCTAAAGCTTTTTTTTAAGGAAGTTCTTTTGATCTTGACATCTTTTTTTTTAAATTACATAGTTGAAACCTATATGATAGAGAAGGCTACAAAAATCTGTCAAAACCATTTGGAGTGCATATTTCCACCATACAACAAATTATTTGTAAATGGAAGACCTTTGGTATGATGGCATTGGCCATCCATGAAAAATAACTGCAAGAGCAAGTAGACATCTAGTTCAGCAATCCCAGGCGAATTCTGCTGTGACCTGGCCAATGTCAGAGTCAAGGTGCATATATCTACAGTGCAATGAAATCTGAATCATACTGTTCTTCATAGCAGAATGCCTACAAAAAAGCCACTGCTTACAAAAAAACAAAAACAAACTTGGCTCAACTATTCCAAGCTCATATTAATAAGCTAGAAACATTCTGGCAAAAGGTTTTATGGTCGGATGAGACCAAACTAGAGCTTTTTGGAAGAAATGATAGGTGATATGTCTGGCAAGTTTCTAATATGGCTTTTGAGGAGAAGAATTTGATGTCAACAGTTAAACATGACAATGACAACATTATGATTTGAGGGTGCTTTGCTGCAGCTCGAACAGGCAAAATAGTACACATTGACAGCACATTGGACTCTGAAAGATACCAAGCAATTTGAAACAAAAATGTCTTGAACTCAGTTCAAAAGTTAGGTTTAGGTCAGGGCTGGATCTTCCAACAGGACTATGATCAAAGCATCAAATCAAATCCACAAAAGAATGGGTTCGAAAAAAGAAATTTCAAGTCTTGGAATAGCCTAGTCAAATTCCTGATCTAAACCCAATTGAAAATCTGTGATTTAAAGAAGACAGTACATGCATAAAACCCAGATAATATCAAGCAATTTTGGGAGTTTTGTCAAGAATGGTCAAAAATTGACACTCACTACTGCCAGAAACGCCTTAAATATCATAGAAATAGACTGGCTGATGTCATTGACCTCAAAAGGAGCAGTCACCAACTATTGAATGTAAGGGTTCACTTACTTTTGCATTTTTATTCCACCTTGATAAAAAAATTTTTAAAATGGTTGTAATTTGTTTAATAAAGATTTGTTTTTCTTAGTGAATATATAAATTAATTAAGATTTGTTGATTATTTTGAAAAAAGAGACAATTTTTAAAAAATATTATCTTAGGGGCTCACTTACTTTTGTGCAGCACTAGCTTGGGATGGAATCTTTGACTGATGCCAAATCGGTCAGGTTTTGATCCTGGCTTGAAGCAATCAGATGTCTAGCCACCCTGATGAGCTGTGATACAGCAAAACAGTCTGTCTGTGGATGACTATATATATATATATATATATATATATATATATATATATATATATATATATATATATATATATATGTATGTATGTATGGTGTGCATACATGCATTTGCACATGTGTATATGTATATTTACATATGATTTATTTTCTGTCATGATAGTATTCCTTTCAACTAAATTATAATATTGCCAAATGTAACATAAAACAATTAATAGAGGAGACCCTATAATGTATGAAGTACAAAGTCTTCAAACTTGCATATTCAATTCAGGTCAAGTGACCCTTGGTTGCATTGAAATCAAAAAACAAAACCTACAAGAAACTGGTAAGATTACAAGTAAGAGGAAATGAATACTCCACCTATATCTAGCATCCAAGGAGATAATCTATTGCTCATTTCCATATTTTCTTTTCTGATAAACTACATAGTTAAGATTCAAGAAGTACTATTATTGCATGCAATTTTTAAAGCGATTCAGCCACATTAAAATAAATCTTTTAATGTGGCTGAATCATTTAACAATTTCCTCTTACATGGAACAATCATGGTTCTTGAATCTTAACTATGTAGTTTATCAGAAAAGATAAACACACATTAAAGTCATTATTTATGTTATTTACTAAGAAAATGATATTTTTTTTTTTACAATATCAAATTTTTTACATATGTCAACCAAAATGCCGAAATGTTACAATAAACCCTATATTTTTTACATATTGTTTTCAATCATTTTATCAACAGTAAAGGTTACTCTCATCAGATACAAATAAACTTATTTCTGACCAAACATATACAAAGAGCATAGCTTGTGGTGTTTGAATATTCACCTATCAATGTTGCAAATACTTTTTTTATAGAAATAATTTATTTATCATTCACCTTTTCCTAACTTTAGTATATGCCCCTGACGGTTTTATTTAATTTATTTCTTTGTTACATGAGGCTTATGCATATTTGGTTTGGTTTACTGAATGATATTTTACTAGCATTTTGATGAGTTTTTGAATCTTATTTTTTTCTACAAAAATAGAGATTTTTTCAAGGTTACTGCATAAATTAAAATGATATGTACCAAATTATATTAAAGAAAAGAATAATGCTTAAAGTAATATTTTTGTGCACAATGAAGCAAACAATATATTGTTTGTTTATACATAATTTGTGAACATTATTCCAGAGATATCTTAGAATGTATTCAGCATAAAAACATACTTTGTAAAACAGCTTCATTATATACTCAGTAGAAACAGAGATGGAAATTAATATGCTATATTTAAGTTTCTTTTCTGCTTCAGTTATATATATATCATAGAATATATAGATATAAGTAGGTACATATTATTCAATGATTTTTAAATAGGATATATTGAAATTTATGTATATCACTATATATTGTACTACTGATTAATTTCATAAAAGCTTAAAATTGTTATTTTTTTTAAATAAAGAAAAATGATATATGACGAAATAAAAGTTTATTTTTTCTTACCTCCAGTATGTGCAAGAAATCCTTGCATGTGAAGGAGATGGCATATCCATGAACTGGGGAGTCATCATCCAGTGAAGCATCAAAGGAAACATTTGTCCTCACAGCGAAGGCCACAGGTTTCCTCTGAAATACAAGCATAATTTGTTGTATGACTGGAAAAGATTTTCTTCATAATGATAACAAAATGATATTAAAGCATAATTTTATGCATGTTAAAAGAAAGAAAACTACAGATAAAATGCAGCAAAGACTTAAAAACATGACAACAAGCATTGAAATAATTCATCAACCAATGAGTGTAGAAAAATATTCAATATATATTCAAGACTGTCTATTTGAAATAGTTTTGCTTCAACATTTTAATCATTTCCTTTTCCCCATTTGAAATGAACAGATAGAAAATGTTTAGATAACTCAAACACACTAACACTTGGTGATGTGATAGAAGCATGATGAAAACAGAAACAACAAAAGACGTAAGAAATTTTGTAAAATAAGAGTTACTTATGATTGTAATAACAGTTAATGTAAAGCAAAAATATCCAAACATTTTTTTAATCATATCTCTAAAACAATATTCAGTTTTATAAGAATAGAATAGAAATGAATTGATGTAGTAATAAATATATTTGATCTTATGAATGGTAGTGCTTAGATCTTTCATCTTTTGTTTATATCTTATTGTTATTGACCTTTATCAAGGTTAATTGTAAAACTAATAGGTTTATTTCTGCTACAGGTAAATTAATTTGCTCAATTTTTTCTTCACTCATTCTTTCCTCTCTGTCAAACATCATGGCATGCCAGTGACAAGACATTTTGTCAAGATATCTAGTGATAGATAAGTGCATAAGGAAAAGTGGATTCATGCATTTCCTGAAGACAATAATCCAAAGCGAACTTAAACAGCCTCTGCAGTTTCCTTTTTACAGTGTAGAAACTCTTCAACTTTATGAAAATTTCAATGATATTTGTACTCATATACTTTTTAATAATTTTTCATAATTTACATTTTCTATTTTTATGGCACGCATAGTAAGAATTTTAAATATTAATCTTATAATGTACTACAACTTTGTTTAACAAAACTTATTAAAGTCGGTAATCTTTGCAATCTGTTCATACTAAAGCAGAATTAAATAAATACATAAAATATAACAACTATTTCTTAATCTATCTAATCAAAAGAAACAGGATATTGTCTCTGACGTTATTCCTGTGTGCAACTAAGGAATTTTCTTTTTCGTGTTTCCCAAAGTCAGATCCTTGCTATGATAAATATGTTAATTGTTTAGTTAGATTATAAAACCTATCATATTATTTAAGCTTGATTTCCTTCCATTTTGTTCTTAAATTGCTTTTCTTAGTAAAAATGTACCTAATATTTTGAGGATTTAGAGGATGTTAAGAAAATCATCTTCTCTAGTGAAATTTCTAAACCATACCACCAGATAAGTTGTTCACAGAATCAATAAAAAATAAGACCCTAAAAGAATCAACAATATCAACAAAGTATAAATATTACAAATAAAATGATTGTCATGAAATGTAATTATACAACTTTAAGAATTTTATTTATTTTATATGCAAAATTGAATTTTAATCTAACAGATTACAAGTAATAGAAAGATAGATGAAACAGCTTAAAAAATTTTCTGTTCATTGTCATTTAATGACAATTGATTTTTACATGTTGCATAAGAAGTACAATTGTAATTTTTTAAACAGATTAAATGAAGACAAAGAATAATCTAAATAATAAAGGAAAATACTAGAAAAATAGTGTTTGTAACTTTATGATCTATGAAATCATTAATATGAAAATATATAGAGAAAATATTTTCAAATTGTTCTGAGTTATGAATTTTGCTTATTATGCATAAAATTCTAATTTTGAGCACTATGTGTAAAAAAGGAACATACAAAGTGTTTAGTAATTATTTTAGTGGGTCAAGTCAAACTTAAATTACTAATCAATAATAGGCAATGATAGTGTCAGGTTATTAAGAAATTGGAATTTTGTTTTATATTTATACCATTTTACTTTTGAGGGGCTTGAAATGAGTTTTATTTTATTTGAAAGAGTTGAAAGTATGTGAATGCATCATATAACAAAAGAATGTTTTTACTGCAACTCATCAAATGTAAACCACATTCTTTGTTAATTTAAAGCTCCCTTAAATATAAATTGTAATAAAGAAAAGAAGAGAAATAACTACTATAAAACTACAAAAATAACTAGCAAGTGTTTTCAAAAGTAAGCACTTGCTAGTTGTTTTTATGCAATACAAAAACAACTACTAGAAAGGAAAAGGGATAAAAGTCATACATAGGTATGTTGTAGAGAAATTCACAACAAAGGTCTTCTACATTGTAAAAATATACAGGTCATAGTAAAAACTATATTTGTAAGAATTATTTCAGAAGTAGATAAGTATGGTTATAATAGGAGCAGAAAACTAAAAGCAAAGATATCAATGACTGAAGTATAAAAAAATCAAATTATCAAAATAGACATATAAATACATATTTAAAAGATTATTAATACAAATTGGTTTAACCTAACATTTATGGAAGTAAAAAGATTCTATGAGTAAGTGCCAAATAGTTCTCAGCCTGACCAAGAGATTAAAAAAAAATGATGTTTAGTCATTTGATCAGATTTTGGGAAGTGGGTAAAATTGAATATCTGTAAAGCTTCAAATGAGATATAGTACTAAGTTCCCAAATGTGTAGGTAAATCTTAAGAAACCGAATAAACTAAGCTTTTTCATGAAGATATGCAGCTTTCACTAGGATAGGTGGCTTGAAACAAGAAGGGGCACCTTTTACATGGTCTAAAGTTGTAGTTAGATGCTAGAAAATGCAAAAACTAACCAAATTATTTACAATTTTATTTTAGACCATTAGTAATGGAATTAATTTATCAATTTTAATCTTCTAAAAAAGTCCCTGACAAAAAAGTTCACTAAGTAGACGACCTTGAATATTTTTCAATGAGGTAAGGATCCATAAAGAAAGGTAAGTTTAATAAATATATAAAATTAATCATGTTATCAAGCTTAATTTTTTACTCTTGAAAAATGCAATAGAGCATATTACATGGCACAAGCATAAATATGAAAATTAAAAGAATGATGTTTTTGTAAAGAAATTAATATATATTTCATCAATGTTACTTAACAGTAAAAGGTGAAAACAAGACATTATTCTTTGTTTTCCAGTTCAACTATACACTATGCACGATTTTCATCATCCCAAGTAAGAATGACTTAACAATAGAGATATATTAATATGCAATTGACATAAATAAAATTGTGAAAGAGGATCAATATCTCTTTAAAACCAAAATAATCCAACACATAGTACTTCCTTTTTATATTAAGTGGGAATATACAGCTGACAATTACACAGACAATAGATGCTAATCAAGATGAGAGTGAGCACAATATATCAACATACTGTAACATTATTAACTCAATAATGTTACAGTACAAGAAAAGTCTTTGGGAAATATTTCCAAATCCACAATGAAATGGCCACCCATGAATTTTTGTTTTTAAGAATTTATTGTAACATCAATAATTGAGTTATAAACAAATTAGGCTTGAATTTCTTTTAGCTAAAGAAAAAATTCAAAGTAAATCCTTTTTGTGAAATGATAAATTAAAATTGGACAATGAATAAATGAGTCATAAATGCTGATGCAAATAAAAATATGTTGCATTGGAAAAATAATTTTTACATGATAATTTTCAAGAAACTAGTGACAAAAAATATCTTGAGCTAGAAAAAGAATAAGAACTTAAAGTCTGCTGCAAGCAAAACTTTGGGATTAACTGCAAATCAACTATTGAGAACTGAGAAATGAAGAAAAATTAATAATAATGAAATGGTGTCAGTCATTTGTACTAAATATATTTGAAACCTTTTAGCTCTGCTCTAATAATGAAATCTTTCAAATTCAAGTTAAGATAAGTTATAGGCAACATCTATTATATTGTTACATTGGGTGTCCCTAATAAAAAGCTATATTTTGAATGTAGAATTATTCACAAAAGATGAAATAGATAAGTGTGAAGTAAAATTTAGATAAAGTGTGAAGTAAAAAAAACACAAAGGAATAATTTCTAGAAAAATACAATCCTATAGCAATAAAAAAATTTGTACAACAACAACTTACTCGAGCTTGTTCTAACTGTGAAAGTGCTTGGTGCTCCGTTTCTCTTCGTAAAGCTTCCCTCTCCTCATCCAGAGACAGGTCAGTTGATGGTTGGCTGCATGTTGACTCGGCCGATCCCTAAAGAGATATATAATTTTAATTATTTTCACAAAGTTTCATTAACAGATGAAAATATTGCAAGTAAGGGAGCAACCTTGGTTTAAGATGCTAATTCCTTTCTATACAAAAAGTCAAAAAATAAATAAATTCATTAATGCAATAATAAATTGTTTTAACAAAAGCGAGAAGAAAGCTATAAATAAAATGTTAAGAACACTTTTTTTTAATCTATATTATTTCTCTTGGAATTTCAATAGCAGTATGTAAAAGAAAACATTAAGTAATATTGAAGCACATGTTTATCCATGAGTACAATATAAAAAGAAAATTGTCACAAAGAATGGCTGCAAAAAAGGTCCAGATGTGTAGTAAAATAATTGCAAAAAAATAAAACAAATCACTGATTTCAATAAATGATAATATCTGAAAAAGTAATGAGTTCATTTATTTTATATATATTGGTATATACAAATATGTAACTAGTATTTGAAGGAAAATATTATGTTGATTTGTTGCAATGTTTATTTACTTGTGACTGGGCAGGAATAGTTTGGTAGTGAGAGAAGGATTGACTGAAACTGAGTGAAAGTAACAGTAGAGACTTTGACTATGAATTTACTGATAAATTTGCATCTACAGAAATTACTACTGAAAAACACAAATATGGGTTTAAAATGAAAAGAAAACTGAAACAAAACACATTTCACAGCATTTTGTAATAAATATTTAACATGTATTTTATTGTTATCTTGGTTTTGCAAATAAAAAATATGAAATAAAGAAAATTTCAACTAACTGAAAGAAATACAGAAACTAAAAAATATTGTGGTGGGAATATGACATTTTTATTGGGTGTAAAAATGTAGGAGATTGACAAATACCAAATTGCTAAATCTTAATTCATAGATTAGAATCAGTATATATTACTGAAAAAATATTTTCATTAACTATTACAGGGTTACAGTTTAATGTACATATTGATTGTTGATAGGAATTATATAAATATTAGCAGAGTACTAGTCTAAAAATGATGAGATTATTTATGCATGGATTGGCACTTCTTCAGATCTTTGTGCTCTGTTGAGGATCAAAGTATTGCTCCCTAGTACTTTTGCTGAGGGTCTGTGAAAAGTATCACACACACAATTTATATATATATATATACACACACGTGTGTGTGTGTGTGTGTGTGTGTGTGTGTGTGTGTGTGTGTGTGTGTGTGTGTGTGTGTGAAACACAATGTCAGGTCTTATTATATAAGTCAGTGTTTTCCAGGATAAAATTGTTATTAACTAATCAATGTTAAAATTTTCAGGATATGGCTATATTTATATGAGCAATATATCATGAATTTCAGCTGATGACATCTATCTATATTAAAAATATCAATAACTTATTTTTAGGGGAGGGCAAGGTTTTCTTATACAAACAAGTGCATCATAATTGTTATTTCTGAATAAATCCAAAAGATATAGACCATAGAAACTTATTTGACTAATGATTATGCTGAATAAATTATTATTTTACATTGACATTTTATAACCTTCATCAGTCTTTCACTCATTGATTTTGTTAGCTTTTCTAATGTTTTGACTTAAACATTACTTGCAACAGTTTTTATTGCTTTCCAGAGATCTTTGCTGGAATATGGTTTTCCATTCTATTATGCATTTCTTTTAATGACAGTTCACAAGTTTTCTACTGTATTAATATCGGGAGAGGCTGAGAAGTATTCCACTAATTTGGTGTATTTGAAACCTAATTTGGCAAGGTGTGCAACAGTCAGCTTTGCCATAAGTGAAGAAGCATAGTTTTGCATGAATATACATACTTTAGATTCTTGGTTGTTAACTGCAATATTCAAAAAACATTTTATCTAAGAAATTACAATAATTTTGCACTTTTATCTTGATGCCATCATAAACTTTAAAGGGACCTATAAATCATATCCATTCAATGTAGCTCTACTTTCATCATTAAAAAATTACCGTGGAGAAATCATTTCTCATATGCTTTCTTTGTTTCTTCTTGTGGTGTTTACTTAAAAGGTGGAAATCTGCTTGCTTTGGTTCTTAATAATCTGCATTTTTTTCTCTGTTTACATTTGCAATATCAACTTCTTCAAATATTTACTTGCTGGTAAATCCACTTTTCTTTCTTATTACTCTTAAATTTTTTCAAATCTCTTTTTGTAACATTCTTAAAGAAAATATTTTCATTTGATTTTATCTTGCCAATGTTTTAAATTTCATTTTTTATTGATCTGTGATATCTTCAACGTTTTTACAATTTCTATAACACAAAGTTGTACTCATGCCACTCAATAACTTTATAATATTTTGTTTCTCTTTTGAATCTACAGCTTTCTTATGACCCATGGTAATATTTATGTACCTGAAATCTTAAAACTTAATATCAATAACTATACTAGTATATATTCATTTATAACACGATGAAAACCTTTGAATTGAATAATAAAATCTCACACCACAAAATATTTTGTTGCAAATATTTCTAATAAAAACAGATGTTATAAACTGAAATTCACAAGATATAACTATCATATAAATGTAAGTATATCCTGAAAATTTTATAAGTATTGATTGATCAATACTAACTTTATTGTGAAAACATTGACTTGAATAATAAAATGTGTCATAGTGTATATGTGGATGATTCCTCATCAGGTATGTAAAAGTGAACCATTAATATGAGTGACTGCAATAGACTTTAACAAAGTGCAGCACTTGTGATCACCTGTGCAGGTGTGGGTTAACAGTGCTTCACATACCTCAACAACTGGATCGCTGCAAAGGTTTGAGATGAGACATGCAGACATTATTGTTATTCCTTCCTCCCCCATTATAGAAGGCAGTCTTTGCTCCATTTTCCATTCTGTACATTATGTGGCCGGATGTAACAATTTGGATCTGAACAGCAGAAACAGTGCATTTTGAAATGGCAAATTCATATGAAATTCAAAAAACGCTAAATAGTGCTTGACTGTAGTTGGCCAACATTTAATTCAGCAGTTAAAAGGGCTGAAAGGACAAACTTGGAGCAATAATGGACATGTAGATTAGATGCTACTAAGATTTTTTCAATGTTCTTTTAACAAGGAAACTTCAAAATTTTATCCACACAAGTTAGATGAAATAGTTACTGAGAAAATTTTAATAATCTACCATTATTGACATATTTTTCTAATTACAATTTCTAAGGAATTATATACAATTGATTGTAGTATCATTATTTGGAAAGAATTGTTACAAAGAAAAGTATTTAAAAATATTTATTAAATATCCTACAAATTTATTCATATACTTATATTTCCATAAGATTTGCCGTCACATAACATCACTTTATAAACTTTGTTTACATTTTAATATATATGGCGGTAAGAAATGATTATCTTCTCTTTATTTGCACAAAGTGTCAAACTAGAAAACCATGTGATCACCTAATATTAATATTCAAGTGTGTAATCATTTGTTTGTCTTAGACTATTTTTCTTCTAAGATTATTTTCTTGTAGATGAAAAAAATCAATAAAATTAAACAATTTTCTTATAATTGGTAACTTATGATTACTTGATTGTTACAAATAATTCCCATTTACAATTAATGAAAATTTGTAGCAAAAAAGATTTATGTTCTATACAAACACACAAGATATACAATAATTATAACATTTACAATAAAAATAAATTATGATATAAAGAAAATATTAAAAAAAAACTGAGAATCATATTTATTATAAAGAGAATAGATTCTAAATAACTAAAACCCTAAGCAATAAAATTGCTGATTTTTCCCTCCAACAGGTAATATATTCAAAATTTCATTATACTAAAATCAATAACAAAAAAAGCTAAAATAATTATTGTTGTTAACCAAGAGACCCTAAACTGTATTTTTAGCATATATAGTCCTGATATACAAGAATAAATATAAGACTAGAAAAATGGAGATTAATGTAAATCTATTCAAATAAATATAAGGAAAAATGGATGACATAATGCATGAATTAAAATTTGGTAAAGCCTTTTGAAAACTTATGAAAGAGTTTTCTTAAATTGTATTTATTTATAATAAATTTTATGTAATATTATATTAAATATAATAAAATATCAACAATGAGAACTGAAAAATATTTGTAAATTTAAATAAAAAGCAGATTAAATTATATAAGGATAAAAAAATTTATTAAATAATAAAAAATAAACTTAGAGTATTTTGTAGACTGAGATAACACATTTGTTGAACAAGTTAAACTTTAGTATGATTAAACTTAATTCATTTTTAATAATGCTAAATGGAGAAAATAGCTATTGATTTTTCTGAAAAAGGGTCTAGCTTGCAATAGTATGTCATGGAAGAAATCTATCCTTGAAATCAGAGGAGCTTATTTAGAATCTAGAACATATACAAGGTAATATTTCTGATGAATCCCTAGTTTTTGCCATTAAAAAATGTGTAGGGTCTATTACCATAAAATTATATTTAACTGTTCATGCATACCAGTAATCTTGGTTATTCTCTATGCTGGCTTGAGGGGTTATTAAATATATTAAACAAAAAAGTCAGTATAAGCTTGCAAAGATAACCTAAAATTCACAAAAAATGTTGTCTATTTATGCAATGACAAAACAATATTTAAAAATAACTCTTAGATAGAAAAATACATATTGTTTTTTCATAAAGAATAGGATAATCAGTAAAAAAAATTAGCTAGTTAGAAAATGATCACATCTATTGTGCATATGTAAACAGAAATGCATGTAATAAGAATGAATGAGGATGCATTATTTTATCTCTTTTCACTTCTTGATATTATCAAGCTTTATCAGGAACGAATCTTTTAAATATTATCAAATATAGCATTTAGCAAAGCTAATTTTTATTATTTTTATTCCTTTTTTATAATAAATTTGATATGAAGAAATTTAAAGGAATTCTAATATAAACTCTGAATAGCTTATAATAATGATGTGTCAAGATGGAAAATGAACAGACAATGTTAACATTTTCTATTCACAATGACCCTTGAGCCAACTTTGGATTTCTAATGTGACATCATCTTCAGGTATACTTTTGAAATTGCTCGTTTGATTTTGAGCATTTAAATATTTATTGACAGAATATTTTGGTGCTGCTTGTTCATTTATTGGGAAAAATATTATATGTTAAAAGAAGATATTTCTTGTATTAAAACAAACTCTTAAAAAAATTCTGTTTTCATCAACAAATAAATAATTAACGAGAAGAATTTTGAAATATCATTTTATGAAAGCACATATACATGTTAATTTTCTACCTTCCATGTTTTATTCTATACTAAAATATCCATACTCACAGATACAGGTTTTAAATAGAAAATGTATTTATTAGGACTAAATTTCATACAAACAAATATTTTCATTAAATAAAAATGAGTAAAATCAAATGAAGAGATTATATTTCTTAATCATTGGTTAGGTAAAAGGAGACTAATAAATAAATGAATAGTGAATGAGGCCAGACTATTTTATTTAAGAACATTGGAGAGGTGAATATAACAACTGTCCATTCCTCTGTAAGACTATAACTATACAATTTTTCATCATCTATTATATGTTCTATATAACTGATAAATATGATTTCATCTACAAATGTTTAAAATGATTTCATTTGTAAGAATATTGTTATTTTCATTCCCTGAAGAGGAAAATTTTAACAAGCATGAAATATCTTTATAAGAATTTATTTTTATTGAAAGAAATCTATTTTAAAAAAATCAATATTTAAAGAGTAATTATCATTTTATTTTTCTAAATAAATGACCAACACGTCTATAAATTTGAAATATTCTAGAGATGAATGAACAATCTTAATTCCAGAAGAATAGATTAAAAGTAAGAATAAATTAGAGTAAAAACGCTTGTATATAGAGGCAGAAAGATTACTACTTTCAGGTATAATGAAATTGTACAATTTAATTTTATAAATGATCAGTTATGCTATATTGTCAAACTGGTTCCATATATAAAAGGTTTATGAGGTAATTAAAAATCAAAATGTGATTACAGCTGCTAATTTATAATGCATGATCCATAGCAGTATCTGGGAACGTGACTTCAAATCTCTACACTTTTAGCTGAGCACCTATACAAAACACAAGCAGGAAAGGAGGAGAGAAACAAACATATTTGCACATAGCTTTATGAAAGCAACACAAGAGAGAAATCATTGTCTGTATAAACAAGTCTGAAATTTATGTTCATTTATGATTGTCAGAATGGAATCTTTCAACGTGGCTGGTGTTAAAGTATTCAAAAATGTTGGGATAACAATGAGCAACAAGACAGACAACATTACAATAACAATGCCCACCTTAATTGGTACAATAGGTCCCACACAACTCAGTCCTAGAAGAGACTGCATCAAGTAGCTGGTAGAAATGAATCCTGACACTGCTCCAAGCAGCCACAGTAGCAGCAAGGTGGAAGACAATCTAAGTAAGATGCAGTAAACAGTAGCAGTAACATTGACAGCTTAGTTGTAATGGTAGAAACATTAGTAGACTACTGATAGCAAGCTGACCATAGCCAGATCAGGGGTAAGATGCTAGCTAGCTAATGCTTCTACAGGTCAAGAAGAGTTGGTTTTGAAGGTGTCAGCAGTTAGAAGTGAACTGCTTTTGTCCTGCAGCTTAAACAATAGATGCAAGGTGTAGCCTCCTCCCTGTTGGCCATCTACTGACCTTGTCATTCATGGCTAGAGACAGCTTGCTGATTACAGAGATCAATAGCTAATGAATATGGAATCATTAGATCTACTACTACTACTAGCACCACCATCACCACAATCACCACCACTACTATTTATTTTCACCTACCTGACTGGCTGGCTGCTAACAACTGAGCAATAGATGCAGCTAGTGGAGGTGGGGCTAACAGCAGCTTTATGTCAGCCTAGTATGGTTTCTACTTTGCAACACACATCATAGTGAGAGACTAATACTAGGAACAATAGATGGCTTTTATAGTCAACTAATATTGTTTAAGAAAACTCATTATATCCCTTTTAATGAAAAATCATTTACTATTTATAAAACAAATTTTCAATTTTTCTTATTATTCTCAAAATATGTGTACATACACATAAGTTAACAAGTGTTGTGATTTATTCCTCAATTAGCAAAAATATTATACAATTTTAAATACTATATCCTAAAAAGTCATTTTCTGATGAATCTTTAAATGTTTAAACTATTTCAGTTCAGTTATGTGCCATGCATGATACACACTTAGGCAATCATGTATCTTTTGATACATGACTGGCGAGGCAGATTATTTTCCCGCAGTAGGTTGTCATTTCTTTCTGTGGTAGACTAGTTGCCATCCAAAGCTATAGAACCCAGTCTGTCCTGCTATTTACCTATAGCTGGGGGGAGAAGAAGAGTATTCATACCTTTTCCAGGAGTATTAGCACCTAAGTGAATGTAATGGATTCAACTGGAATTCGAACTCGGCTTCCCAATTCCGCTATCCATTACTCCACCGTTAAACTATTTAGAGATCTAAAAAGAATTGACTCTACATAAATAAGTAAAAAATAGTGTTACTGACAAATTATAAGACAAAAAATAATTAAGTGATGTGTACTAATTTTATTTAATAAGTTTGGCCATTTAGTTATTATTGTGTCATCTATGTAAGTATAGAAAATAATAATATAAACTTGTACAAATGATTTTAAAACAATTTACATTATCTATTGATATATTTGCAATCATGTAAAATATAAACTTATTAAAAATTACAATAAAAGCTAATTCAAATATTTTTTCCTCTCAATATTAATATAATTCTAACCAGCTGAGAGGATCTCATAAAAAAAGTGTCATTAAATCAATAACACATTTAAAAGTTTATTTACTTTATAAGTGTTTCTAACTGGAGTTAAGGGAATTAAAAATGATAAACTAAAGCTAACTTTAAAGTCAAGAGCATTCTTTGAAATTGACTTTTAATATTAACAATTTAAAATGTAGTTTCACATTCTTCAATTAACTAATATATCAAATACATTTAAATATACAAATGCTAAATTTATGAATCAAACTTATGGTAGATACAATATATCATATGACTCACAATTTTTTCCAATTTGTTCTAAATTTCTTATAATGAAAAGAAAATGTTTATGTTTCTAGAATTAATATATATTAATGCTGTATTATCTACCTATCTTCCTAACGTATGCATCATCAAGGAAAAAATACTAATGCACCACTTAATTTAAGAGATCAAAGAGGTAAAGTAGTAATAAAGACAGGCAAACCTGCTTGTCTTTATTTCATCTCTATACCTTCTCTTTTGTCTCACACACTTTTTTACTTTTTCTATAGCTTTCTTACTTACCCTCTTTCTTTCTTCTTCCACAACTTCTCTCCCCCTGCTCCCTTTCCTTTACTGTTCTCCATTCTGTAGTCATGTAGAAATTACACAAGCAGGTGATGTGTGTGTTTAACAGTTTTCACAGAGTTTAAACATTAGGCAGAAGTGCTGTGAAGTTTGATCTTAGAGCATACAGATACTCTGATGCTATGCAGAAGTGTCAATCCCTAAGTAAATAATGCTTATACTGATTATGAAATTCCTAGTTTTCTCTAAATCCTATTTTCTCTAACATTGCAATAATCCAAATAAAGATATATGATGAAAAATATTACCATAATTTAAGAAAAATTTCTTGAGTTTTAAAACTTAACTAAAGTGAGAGAAGATGGGAAAGTATAGCCAGTAAGAAAAAGAACATTTTAATCCTAATTCAATTTTGTGATGAACTTGCAGAACAGTTTTAAAAGAAAGTTGTAAATTCTTTTAAAAAAATAAAAAGCACAAAAGTTCTGGACAAGCTGTATCTATTTTAAGTAAAATGGAATTTATCACTTATTAAGGCTATTAAAAATATGAAATGATAATTTACATGATGAGCCATTTAGATGTTAAGCAAAAATAAGTCAAAATTTATGAACTACAAATGTTTAAAAAATAAAGGAATACGCAGTGCTTGAAACTTAATAGTAATTCAATATTGACACATTTTATACGCTTCCTCATACATCCAGCTCAAAATGATTGAATTAAAAATCACATGTCATAGTTGAGCTAAATATAAATTAAATAACATTAGATTAATTTCAATAAAAAAGTTCAGACCAAAATAATAGCTTTAACTTTTCCAACCTTCTTACAGCGTAAAAAATACTCAAAAGAGCCTTTGATTAGTAGTAACTTAGAAATATTGTCTAATAATGACTGAATTTGAATAAAAATATAATCAGAAAAAATATTTCTAAAACTATACCAGAACATTATCAGGTGGAAAATTATGATGAAGATTAAGAAATTAATAAGATCATTTTAATGGATAACTTGTGTACAAAGTTAATTTCAAAATACTATTAAATTAACATTCACGCTTAATTGCTAATTTGTTTTAATTTGACAAAAATTCAAATTTTAATTATAAATATCTTTGCTTAAAATAGAGTGACTTTAAATAAGACAATAAATTTTCATGCTAAATGTTTAAGCAAAATACACTTGGAATATTGGAGATTGATATAAATAGTATGTAAAAGAAAGTATTTATTGTAATCAATATTACTGTTTGTGAATAAACATCAAAACACAATTAGAAAAATCTAAACAAACAAAATGTAAATTTGAACATTGTTTTTAGCTAATTTTTGTTATTTTTTTTGGTTTGACAATAATAACCAGAATCTTATCTATGAATAATAATGTTAAAAATTATTATAAATTAAATATAAACACTTCTAGTTATTTCATAATACAAAAACATAAAATTGTTTGTAAATAACAATTCATATATATATATATATATATATATATATATATATATATATATATATATATATATATATCCGATGCGATGAGAACGAAAGTAATATATAAATTCAAACGTTCGCAGCGTTAATTAAAAAAAGAGCTCGATACAGGTAGTAGAGCGATAATTATTTATTTATTATAATTTTATCATATAGACAAAACCATTTTACTCACAACAAAGATGCAACTTGGTTAAAATGCACTGAAACCAAGCTGCATCTTTGTTGTGAGTAAAATGGTTTTGTCTATATGATAAAATTATAATAAATAAATAATATATATATATATATATATATATATATAGATAGATAGATAGATAGATAGATAGATAGATAGACCTTATACTGTTTATTTGACTTTATTGGTTAATTTGTGCAGATTGAACAAACCAAATTAAACCAAATTTTGAGTTTTCATATTTAATTATAATATGAGAGGATGCTGAAAAGTACTCAGTCTAACCAAGTAGGGAATTCCAACCAAACTTTTGATATTTGGCCATTTGGCCATTTTGGGAAGTGGGTCAGGCCAATAATTTTTCAGCATTCCTTGGTGCATGTGAGTGTCTGTGTTTACTACTCTAATTTATCATCTAAAACAAGCGTGTTACTTTATTATGCCCATTTAGTTTGTAAAAGTTATCAAAATTATGTGGTATTCAATAGTTATGTAAAATTACCAAACATAAGCAATTATATTTAATAAAAAAACAAAAATCTTGATTTTAGATGATTTTGAAATATCAGAAAACAAAATTTAAAAACCTATGTGTGATCTAAGTAGCTGGAAATAAAATCTGCATGTTAGAATGACTAATAATTACTTTCACAATAAAGAATAGCAATTGTTGAGTCTATTGAACTTTAATCTTATTTGGATAATCTCTAAATAGAATAAAGTAAGAGTTTTACTTAAAACTTTGACCAAAATTTGAGCATATCCAACAAAAAAAATTGCAGATAAGATCTAATAGCACTGACCTAATTTCATGACCACTATGATGTAAAACCATCTTTATCTTAACTCTTGTGATATATACACTAATAAGCCCAAACCTTATAAATAACAATATGTGGCAAGAATGATAGCTATTGTCTTACAACTTATATAATGCATATCAGATTTAAAGGTATATAAACAGGTTAGTTGATCTCAAGTACTTCATTTTAATGCTCTAAATGCTAGTTATAGGCAAGGAAAAAATTGAATGACTTGCTGACAAACCAAGACTTATTAATGTAAAAATGAAACGGATGTTTTCACACCAAATAAAAATCAATTTTGCATAAATTGCTGCTAGCTTTAATCAATGTGAAAAAAGGAATACATCACAACAGGCTAATCAGAGTCCCTTTGCTAACCAATGTCCATTGTTGAAATTGTCTTCAATAGGTATGTGAGTAATGGAGTTAAACTTTGTAACAATGGAAAAAGGTCTAATGAGCCTCATTTTTTCCTGCACTGTTATTCTGGTGAAATGATAACACCAGGATGTACTGTATGAAAACAACAAGTTGGTAGAGACAATGTGATGGCTTGGGCAACATTTTGCTGAAACACACAAGGTCTTATCATTCATATGGAAAGTACTTTCTTATATATCACCAAACTCAACATCAATGAAAATCAGGTACACTCTTACATGGCACTGCCTTCTAGAATACCAGTGGCATCTTTCACCAGGGTAATGCACTTTGCTACACTGCATGAGATTTACGAGAATGGTTTCAGAAACATAGTTTCTATATTAATGTTCATTTTTAAGAATATTTCATCAAAATGGCATATTTTTTATTTATTGATTCTAAATAAAATGGGAGAAAATAAACAACATTTATATTTAGTATATTATACTTTTTATTTTAAGAAAAGTAAAAATGCATATCAAATGCAAAAAAAAAAAATGTATTTTATGGAGAAGGTATTGTGAATGAATGAACATATAAAAAGAGGCTTGCAAAGTTTCTTAATTTCTTTTTGCTAATTGATGCTCTACAGTTCAGCTGAGGTTGACAGCAATAAAAACAATAGATTATTTGAGAATAAAGAACATTATACAATGTGAGAGATAAACAACATACGATATCTAAATCAAGCACTGAAAATCATTTGCATTATCTTGGTTATGTTAGTTACTTTGATGTATGACTTCCACATAAATTAAGCAAAGATTATTAGACCCTATTTTCATGTGCAATTCATTACTTAAATGTGACAAAATACCTTCTTTTTTAAATGAATTGTGACAGGTAATAGAAAGTGTATTGTTTATACCAATGTGGAATTTAAATGACCATGAGATAAGCAAAATGAATCACTACTAACTGTATCAAAACCTAGTCTTCAGTAAAAAAAAAAGATGGTGCTATGTATAAGATGGAAATCAAATAATTGATTCAAACAAGTATTGCTCCTAATTAGACCAAACTGTCAGTAATTGACAAATAGTTTGTAGATTTATTTAAGAGAAAGAGTATATGTCCTCAGCATAACATTAGACCATGTATTTCTTTGGTAACCAAGTAAAAATTGTTAGTGTGGCTAGGAAGTTTTCAATCATCTACTATATTCACCAGATAGTGTATCTTTGGATTACCATTTATTCTAATCTTCACAGAATTCTCTTAATGAAAAGAAAATTGTTGGAAGACTGCAAAAGGCACCTAGAATAGTTACTTGCTGAGAAAGATAAAAAGAGGATAGAATTATGAGGTCTGAAAGATGGAAAAAGATAATGAAACAAAATGTCAGATGTGTTGTTCAGTAAAGTTAATGTCAAAAATAAGTTTGAATTATAGTGTATGTGTATAAGGAGTGGGAAGAATGAGAGAATTAGAATAATCAAACATGTATGCACATATGTTTTATTTCGTTTTAAGTTTTAGAGTTTAGGTGTATTAAATTATGGTTTTAATGAAGTAATATGTATAGAACAAGTGGCATTTAGTACAATTTTCTTTTGCACTGAAAATGTGCTAATAAACAATAGTTATATTGTAAATAAAACTGATTTTGTTAAATTATACATAATTTCTAAGTATATTATTTCTTACATCTCCCAACAAAATACAAATGTTTATAATAAACTAAATTTACAGAATACAACACATACTTGTATGAATCTACTAGAATAAACCAATGTCTTACACTAGCAATAAAGTGAGTGTATTGATTATCAGTAATATATAGTAGTCTATGATCAAAGTTAAACTGTCAACAAAATGCCAAGATACAATCAGAGATCAATATATTACTAATAAATAACAAAGCAGATGGTATTAACAATATTAGTATGATATAGATATTAATCATATTTACTCATAACCTAGAGTTGGAAAGATGACATGGCCAATTAAATTTAAAATATTGAAAACTTTCTGATAAAACATTCACTAATTGTTATTCTATTTAAATTTTCAAATTTATTTTTGTTAAGACAACTGAGAACACGGTAAATTATACGATAAATTCAATTGTTCATTTAGTTTTGCATTTTTATAACAGCTATATTATTTTAATAGGCTACTCATTAGATTTAAATGTGTGACAGTGTGGGCATGCAAATAAATTTCAATTTTTAGCTTCACAAATATTTTCAGATTTAGATTTCATTTAATAGAATAAAATAAGAAAAATATTAACATAGTTTTAAAAAGACATTTTAATTGATATTCAGTAAGAAAAAAGTGTAAATGGATTATCACTTAGTTTATTTTTTACTTTAACAATATCTTCAATAACAGATCATTTTTCAATATAAGAAAATGTTATTTTCAGGTACAAACACAATGTTCTAAAGACTTATTTCATTTTTGTACAGTTCATCTATGAAAAATTTCAAAAGCTAGTGATTTTCTGCTCTCATCAAATTCTCCTTGTGAACTTGTTTTAAGTTTAATCACAAATTATCTTGTGAACATGTACATAGATGTATACTATTTTGTCACATTACTCCAGCTTTTACTTTTTAAAAAACTTTTTTAAATATTTAAATTTTCATTGTTTCTAAATTTTACATTATGTACCTCAAGAAATGATTGAGAACTATACTTTTTAATGAAAATTGTATAGATCACAATAACTATATCAGTCAATATCTTTTTTGTTGATAATAATTTGCAATTAAATTAAAAAGAAAAATGGGAAGTTAAAATTTTAAATGAAATTGTTTTGACAATAATATAAAATTATATAATAAACAGAAATACCAACAAATCATGTAAAAGAAGAAATTTTTTTATAAAAAATAAAAATAAATAAAATTGTACTGTGTTCATCATTCTAACTTATAATAGCATATAATAAATGAGAAATCATATTTTTAAACACCTGTTGACCTTTTGAAACAGTATATGAATCAACATTACAAGTAAAAACTGATAGTACCTATTAGTCAGTAGTCAAGTGGCAAAGAGTGCTGTAAGCGTTTTATATGAGTAAAAGTTCAATCTTTAGTCAAAGCAAAATGTCTTTTCATTTTCTCACATACATATTTAATTTATTTTTGAATTACATGTACTTGACAATGATATAAAATTATATTGATCATAATGACAAATTTTCCTTTGGTAGCTAGACAGATGACTTACTTTTGCCATTAACAATTGTATACAAGTTTTAGTAGCTCACATGACAATTTTAGTAAGCAATAACAATTTCATCTGCTTGGACATTTGAGCATCTAACATGACAATGACAATTTATAGCTTTTAATATGCTCATAATGAAAAGTAATACAGATTAAATTCTAGATTTTAATGAACATCAGTATAACAGATTGCTGATTTTTTTGATTTTGTTAGAACTAAGTTCAGGTAAATGACCAGCAACAGTTTTTCTTTTATTCTTCAAATGTAAATTTGCATTATTGAAAACAATAAAAGGCTATTGTCAATCAAAAGACTTTTTCATCTTTCTTCATACATAATCAAAGACCACATCACTGTGGAGCTGAAGAATTATGGTTTATTTAGCAACAATCTTGATGTTAAAATTTAAAAGCAAATTTCTTATTCTTTATTATACAAAATAAAAAGTGATCAATCACATGTTTACCAAAACTCTGAAGAATAAATAATGACAGAAAATTTCAGCAACTTTTATTTTTTATTCAAAGTGTTTCTAATTGACTATTTATGTTTCTTTTGGATGAAGATATGTTTTTATTTCTATACATATGGTTATACTCTTTTAGTAGATCATCTAAAAATCTTTGAAGAAATAAGTTTTCAATAGAATTTTAACTCTAAAAGGAGAATATAATGATAGATAAAAATACCTATTTTTAATTAAGTTGTAAATAAATGTGTATTAATTAATCTTGCTTTTAGTTTAAAATATAAATTGCAATATTTTTATCTGTTCATGATGTTAGATGAATCAATAATTATTCACATGAAATATTCAGTGGTAAATATATAGTTGATGCATTATATAGTGCAAAACATTTAGAAAAATTAAAATGCACTGGCAGGGCCAGTAAAACAAAGAGTAAAACTGATAAATCTAGCAAAGAATTTGAAGTAAGGTTAATTAATAAGTATGAATATTTATTTAGACCAACTATTTGGTATCAAGTGTGACCAACTAGTATCACATGAGGAAAATCAATAACATAATAATTTACAATAAAAACAGCTGCAAACTACAATATCCATTAAACAACATTTCATAAAAGTAATTATAAATAACAACTACAATATAACTGAAGGGAAGCATTTTTAAAACTTATAGCAATATACCGGATTTAAAATATATTCCAATTTTAACAAAAATTAGTTGTTGATTAAAAACCAGGAAAAACTTTATATAAAAGACAGTAACAGTTAAATATTTAAAATGTACATCTTATGTGTCATAACATAAGATTAATATTTAATTTAAACTGTTGAGTTATTTTGCAGGAGCTCCAAATTTTAACATTTAAAGCAGAAAAAAATAAGCATTTTAAAAATAAAAAAATTTAAAAAATAAAAAAATTTAAAATAGCATGTAGAATTTTGCTTAACCATAAGTATAATAAGGCTTCAAAATTTAAAAAAAAAGTTTTCCTTAAAAAGTGAAAATCTGTACTTTCAAAAAGTAGATTTATAAATATGATAAAAGATAAGCAGGAGATTCTACAGGTTTTAAAACGGTTATATTGTTACTACAGCAGAGAGAAGAAATGACTTTCTATTCAAGTGATGATAGAACAATCAGTTTTTATATTCTAAGAAAATATAACCAATTACTTATAAATATCTAAAGACCACATCTGAACAATCAGCAAGATGTATCTGCTACATTCTTACAAAAGCTTTATCTAACTTTTAGTGATTAGAACTTTGAGTCTCTGTATCCACTTCAATTCTTAAGTGCTGAAATAAAAACTATTGAAGCTGATGTTTTAAAAGATTTTGGAAATAAACATTTTAGTAGATATTATACATTGTGGTTAGCTGACATGCATCCAATGACTGCACACAATGAAATACATAAGTGATAATTTATTTTTAGATTTTGATTACCAAATGCACATTTATATCTTGCTCAATGCTCCCCCAATTAGGTAATTTCTTGAATTGCACTGTATAGCTTGATCAAAGATTGCAATGTGTAAAAGATATCTGGTTTATCATAATACTCTAGATATACAAATATTGAAATAGCTAAAGGAGAATTATATAAAAAAACTCTCCCAATACAATCAATTTAAAATTACTATTGTAGTTGCTGTCATTGCACATTTATATGAGTATGTGTTTAACAGGTGATTACAAGCTGTTGCCAAAATTATGGTATAGAAGCCATATGAAAAGAGAAATAATGAAGAGTAGATTGTTTTGTGAGATCAACATTAAAGTAAATAACAAAAAATATCACTCAAAATATGTCTTGTGTAATGTTAAAGTAAATGATATGCATTTCGATTAGTAACTTTTCAATATAATTAAACTTCATTCAGTATGACTAAACTTTGATCTTAGAAGAAAAGGGTAAACAGAAATGACTGTTATGTTATATATGGAACATTCCTTTTACAGTATTATCTTACTAAATAAACAAGGCATAAACATTGAAACATTGAACTAAAAAATTACTAATTATTTTGTATTTAAAGCAACAAACACTTGCTTTTGGATGAAACATAGTGTTTCAATTGATTCATTGTAAAACTCTTGATTTATGTTTAAAGAAAAGTTTATCGCTATATACTTCACGTATAAACAAAGTAAAATTAATTCATTATGATGAAATAATTAATTTTCATTCTTAGCAATTTAATATTCATAAATATAATTTTACTTGTGTTCACTCATTAAAAGCTGAAAGAAAAATAAATTAACAAGGAGTTATTTTAGAACAGGTTATCATTCCTAATGATTTAATTCTAAAATTAAATATAATTTATTTTTATCCAAGAGTAACAGAACCATTAAACAGTAATATAAAATCATTAAAACTGATATAAAAATTTGGTAGAAGCTAAAATAATATATTGGATAATTTAATCAGATTCTTTCATGTCATTTTAAGTGTTCATCTGCATTATTGAAATCTATCAAACATGCAAAAAGAAAAAAAAATATCAATCAGTGTTTATCAGAGACATTTCAATTTTCTATTTGTCTAAACTGAGAGAAAATAATGGTTAGAATCCCAGGCAATTCTTCAAAAGTACAAACTGCAGAACATTGCAAAAATAATCAGCATACATATAACATAAATAGAAATATGAAACATCAGCCCTGTCAAAGATTAGTACAAAACATTTTATAATTAAAATGAAGTGAATATAAAAAATGTTAATGAAATATAGGTTCTACTTTCTGTATAGACTTTACCTTATTTTCAGAAAAAAAAAAAAAAAGCTTCAAAGAAATAAAGTATATTTAAAAATGCTGAAAAATGTCTAAAAGAAAAAACATATTTATTATCTATATTCAAAATGATGTTCTGTATTTCACACACACACACACACACACAAAACTGAAAAATATAATGGTTAAAAATATAGATTTAATCATGTACATAATTAAATTGAAATAAAAAGTAAATATAATTTTGCAAGCTATTGTTAAGAGTAATGTATTATATCCATGTGAGTTATATTTTGCTATTTCTTTTATGAACAATAACACATTCAACAGTTGTTAAATTGTATTTATAAAACTGTTTAATATATTAACAGACTGGTACATGGCTGAAATATATTTAAAAAATGCTAGTGAATTTGGTCAACTTATTTTAAAAAATATGATAACTTTTTAATCCACGAAATTATTGATCATAACAGCATCATTTAATCAATATACTCTAAAACAGAAAGAGAATGAACTTTAGTATTTTGTCATCATATAAAAACATTTAATTCTTTTCAAAATTTACAAAAATAGAAACTTTATACAGAAAGCAATAATTTTTCAATATGAAGGCAACATAAAATACTTTTTAAAATTATTTAAAAATAAGTATGAATAATATGAAGCCAATTTAAAATATTACTGTGTCATTTAAATATTTATTTTATAATTATCTTCAAACTTATTTTACAAAGGAAAGGAAAATATTTTGCCTTTTTTATATGTTTACCTGTAAAGAAAAGTTTTAAAATGTTGACCATGACAAAAAAATATGTAAAAGAGAAACTTTATAAGGATTTTAAAATATATGAAAGAACTAATTATTACCCAATGTTGGCCAGAGTAAAAAGTTATAGAATTAAATAATAAAAATGGGTTTTCAAGTTGCTGTCCAGCTGTTGTTATGTTGCTAAGTAGAAGTGAGCCACAGCAACGACATCATAAGCCAAGTCTCTTTACAAATATTTGCTGACCTACAATAGTCTGCAGCAGATCTCCAACTCCCAATTTCACAGTTTCACATGTGGATAATAGCAGTCTAATATGGTGAATGAAAGAACAGAAAATTTCCAATGATCACAAATAGCATCTTCCAATGAAACAATGAAGCTCAATCAATGGAAGCTCCAAAATGTCAGTTTCTCAGCTAATGCTACCCAAAACAACCAATGGTAAATGATGCATGGGAGTGGCTGACGTCATTTAATGATAGTCCTTAGATGTAATATGCACCACACTACCCTATCTTTTGGAGCTCAACATCTTCACTTGTGCTGCAATCTCTATGCAGAGACAAAAATCTATAATACAACATAAGCATAGCTGTGAATCAGTAACCATATTCAAAGGGGAATGTATAACCATTCAGAATATAACCAAAACCATTGTGTGTCTGTGTTTATAACGGTTGTTTCTGTCAGGGATTAGTAGAGTTACTTAGATAAGAAAAGAAAAACAAGCTGAAGAGTAGTTGCAGAAAGAATCTTTTCTTGATGGCTGAGCAGTCAAACATTTGGCAATATGTTTCTCTTCATCTGTCCTATCTGAACCATAAGTTAATCAATAAAAAAATTATTTGAATTTCACAAACTTGACCAAGTTAATCATTGAAATATTTTTCTGACAAGTAAATTCAGATAAATTTTTTGTCTCAAATATTACTTTTTACTAATATTAAAAGTTATAACTTACTGAGTGTAAATTTAATAATACACTCAATTTATTATCATGACATATCATATACAAATATGTAAAAATCTTCCTAAATTCATTACTAACACAAGATCTTACATTTAATATTTAGTTAGAACTATTAAATTGTATCATAAGCATTTGTATAAGAACCCCAAAAAATATTGTGACAATAATAAATAAGAAGTTAAACTGATATTAAATTTAAAAATGACAGAAATAAACAATTATGGTGATTATTTTCCTTCTTGTGATATATAATATTTCCAAATAAGCAAATTGTTGTTTGATTTATGATATTCAGTTTATTTTTCATAAGAATCTTGTAACAATATTTGAGTCAAATATATATATATATATATATATATATATATATATATATATATATATATATATATATATATATATATATATATTAAATGATTATAATTTGTAGATTTTGATACTTAAAAATATACTGCAGACTATAATGGACAGCTATTTTACCTTGTAAAATGTATATAATTACTGAAATCTTGTATAATGGATACAGTAATGTAATTTAGATAATATTGGAGACTCTTTTAATTTATAAAAAAATTTATTCATACCAAAATATTTTAAAAGATTCTTATCAAAAAATATAAAATTAAAATTAAACAAAATTCATTTTAACATATATACTCAATCATGAATTTTGACTATTTAGACCAATATCTTCCCAGTTTGACTAAGTGGATAAAGGCTAGTACACTAAAATTTAGAACCACCATAGGCATAAATTTGAAAGCTAGTATAGAAAAATTATTCAGTAACTTGTTGGATAGTGGATAAATAACAAGATTCTACACACACACACACACACACACACAGGGTCAGAAAAGGTTTGTAACATTTTTAAGTGTATTTCAGAGATAATATTTATATATTTATACATAGGCATTCAACTACATGTGCTGTTTTGTTTCACTTTTGCCATCCTTGAGACTGCTTCATGACTATCCTCCAAGAACTTGGCATCTTCCTGGGTGAAGAGCTAGTTGTTTAAGTGACTTTTACAGGCCACCAGAAACTTAAGAGAATTTTGTAGGGACTGAAATAAGTGGTAATTCGAAAGTGCAAGATGAGGTAAGTATGGTGAGATGTAGGTTAGGTGAGTATGGTGGGTGTAGCCAAACTGTACCAATTTCTGCTGAGTCTACAAAGAGTCGTGAGGTCTGACATTAATCTGATGGAAGACAACACTTTTCTGGCTCGCTAATTCCAGGTGCTATTCATCAATAGCTGCCTTTAATTGGTTTAGGAGGGAACAGTACTTATCTGAATTCAACGTCTGATTTTGTAGAAGGTGTTTGTAATATACAATATCCTCTTAATACACAGCATTAAATTCTTTGAATGTAGACCAGCTTTTGGAATGGTTATCAGTGGCTCATTTTTCCCCAAGGTAATTTCACTCTACATTGTTGTAAACAGTCCATTTTTCATCACCTGTGAGCATTCTTTTAAAAAACAGGTCGTTTTGTTGCAATTGATTAGAGAATTACAAATGGATGTGGTTCCTTTAAAATCATGAGACCTCATAGTGATTCATGTATCCAAGTGTTTTCATGAGATATGGTGGAGTAACTTTACAATATGACCTGGATAATTTTAAATCAGTATTTTGACTTTGTCATCATCAATGGCAACATTGTGTCTTCCAGATCAAAATTTCCATTTCTGAACATAGCAAATCACTTCTGAACAGCACCATCTCCATTAACAGAGCACATCCTTTTTGCTTTCCAGAAATAAAAAAAAAACATAAAATGTCGAAATACATCTCATTTTCCTCCATTTTCACTTTTAACATAAAAACATTTAAAATTCCCACACAAATTGAACAGAAAGATACATTGAATATCACCTTTCAGAATATATAGATATATATCATGAATTTCAGTCATGTGTGAAACAAAATGATCACCACCTATTTGAAAAACATTACAAACTTTTGTTACAACCGAATGTGTGTGACTGTATTAGAATATGAAAAATTAAATATTATCTGTAAACTGATATTGTAGCAACACTGAAGCATTTGTCCTTCTGGCTGAATAAAAAATACTGTAAAACAACATTAGAAAATCAGTAAATATAAGCTTTATCATTTTATTGTAAAAGATACATACTTATTATTAAAGTAATAAAAAAAACATGGACAGTGTATAGTAATCTATTCATTAAAAACACAATGTGTCTACATATTTAGTAGACATATTATACTTACGAATGAGATACTCCACTTTTGCCAATAAATGAAGAAGCTTAAATAGTGCAAATAAGCTTCATGTTACCATAAAATGGAATATCTCATTAGTAATTAGTAAGAACTTGTTGTTAATATATTGGTTTTGTTTTGTCTTAGCATTCTTTTATATTTTTTCTTTTTTTTTTAATGATTTTAATAGTATAGAATACTAACATGTGAAAATAGAGTTAATAACTTAATAACTTAAAACCACAGATAACTCATTCAGAAAATATAACCAATACAATTTCAAATTTACTATTTATATCAATTTTTGGTGTGAATAAACTAGTAGCATATATATATATATATATATATATATATATATATATATATGACATCATATATTATGAAATGGACTAAGTCTGACAATAATTTTAATATATTATAAAAATAATGTATAAACAGAAAATATATTAATATATATATATATATATATATATATAATATATATATATATATATATATATATATATACACACACATATACATATATAATATATATATATATATTTGAAAAGGCAAAATTATAATAATAAAATTTATCATATATTATTAACCTATTAGACAAAACAGAAGCATGAAAAAAATGTTTAAAATTGGAATTTTTGAACATGCCATTTCTCAACAAAACATGAATTTGATTTTTAACATTTTTCTCATGCTTCTAGTTTGTCTAATAGGCTAATAAATATAATTATTATTATTCTGTCTTTTTTAATTTTTCCTTTTGGCATACTACACCAACTTTATGTAGGAAGCATGCATAGACAAACTTTCATCACCACACACACATACACACACACACATGGTGGACTGTCATTGTATTCGACATATGAGGGTCAAGCATCTCAGATACTAGGAACCGACAACCTAGACACTAGCACATATGATTTGATTATAGTGGTGAAGGCTTTGTGCAGAATTAACCACACTTTTTGAAGGGCTGAATACAGAGACCTGGTGCACTACATGCCACAAGGTCCCCAAATGACCCTCCGCAGGTTTTGAATTCAGAGTTCTCCTTTTCCTAGACCAGTTGCCATCGAAGGCTATAGAAGCCAGTTTGTCCTGCTATTTACCCAAGCTAGAGGGAGAAGAGGATTAATACCTTTCCCAAGGGTATTAGCAAATAAGTGAATGTAATGGATTCGACTGGAATTCTAACTCAGCTCTCTGATTCCTCAATATATTCCTTATTATATATATATATATATATATATATATATATATATATATATATATAACACCTCAAGAAATAAACCGCAAGTATGAAACTGTTTGCCTTAATATTCAGTACAAAATCTATGAAATAATAATTAGCATTAAAGTAGCTTTAGACTATAAACTGAAATTAAAAGATGTAAATATTTGTTAAGTCAATGAATCAAATTTAGACTATAATTTAAAGCACTTTAAAATCAATAATTTTTAACCATGTTTGGACATTATCTAAACGGTAATAAATTTAAGAGTTTTTAATTATAATTCTTATTAGATATGTGTTGCCTTGGTTTTCTGCTTTTTGCTTCGTAATGAAATAAAGAATACACTTAAAGTAATGAGCCCATAAAACCTTATTGATTTGGCTAGCAGTAAACAATTACAGACATTATATTTCACTAGCAACTCAATAAAGAATGGAAAATCATAAAATGCAACATAGCATCTTTCAATGCAAGTAATATAATGTGATAGTAGATTTGATAGTCCTCTTAAAATCATTGGTTCAAAAAAAGAGTAGAACATTTCATGCATTTGTAGAAGAATCTAGATTAAATAACTATAAATTAAAAAAGTTACTCAAATTAAACATATCAGAAAGTAAATGTTATAAAGAAGAGCTATTATTTTAAAAGTGTATATTACAAGAAAGATGTAGCTTAATTGAACAGTTTTTGTTGGCAAAGAATGAAAGCTAAATTAGCAAAGTATACAATGTAATAAATTTTAAAATCTCAGAATTTTGTTTTGTCTTATGCAACATGTCAGATTAAAAAAAATAAGGATCAAAATATGAAAATGTAACATATTTGTGTATGTAAGAGTTTAAATCAAATAATTATCAGTTTATCAAATAATTAGAATAATATGAAATTATTAGTTTGTTATGAGAAAACTCTACTCTTGCCTAAATGACATGTGGGTTGATTAAAATTTAACAGAATATAAAAGATGGCCACTTCCCATTAATGCCTTTGAGAAAGGCATAAATTCACGTCTTATAGTTAGGTGTTAAATAATAGGGCAAATTGAGATCAATAGCCTTGGTTGGCAACCAATCTGGGAGAAAGAAAACTGATTTCAAAGTCATAGAGAAGGTACTCTATTATCTTTCACAAAACAAATGTCAATATGCAATTTACAGATATTAAAAAGGAAGCTGTAGAGGTCATGTTCTCCTATGTCACAAAGGGTATGGTAATTAAAAAGAGATACTATTTTCTAGCATGAATGTGTCATGCTATTTAGAAATTATTAAATTAGAAATTCAATTAGAAATTCAAGAATCAATTTAATCAGCTTAAGTGAAATAAATTCAGTAATTTGAGTAATTTGAATTTAAAGTATCATAGGTTATATTTTTGTGTAAAAAAGGAATAAATATTTTATTGTAAGAAGATACAGAAGATACAAATCTATCCACAGGAATATTTATTACTATTTATATAAAAGATAAATATTGAACTTCTATTATCATGGAAACATTAATTTGATCATAATGAAAAAACATTTTTGGTTTAAAAGACTATCAATTTTTAAATTTTCAAAAAAAAAAACAAAACAAAAACAAAACAAAACAATGAAAGGAAGATAGTCAATATTTTTCATAGTATCTCATAGAAAGTACTATGCTAAAATAATGGAGGGATATAAGTATATTGTACTGGGTTAATCATTCCTGTGAAGAGGGTTTATTTGCCTTGAAAATCTTCATTAAAAAATGCTTGTTTTTCCCGAGTAACCACCAGTATCACTGGGAAATATACAACAATTTCAACCACTAAGCTGGACCTTGTATATTATACTATGGAAAATTATTTTTATATTTCCAGTTATTTTAGGTATATAGAGTAATAGAAATTTTAATGAAAACACAATGTAAAAATATTTAAGTCACAAGCTTGTCATAGAAACACAGATGTACTTTTTGCAAAGGAACTATACATGAATATTATATAGTATCAAGGCTTTATGCCAGACAAACCTAAAACATGTAAATATATATAGTATTCAGTTTGTAAAAGAATTACTATTGCTGCTAACTATTCAAACTTTATTAAAATGAAGTATAAATGAAAGCAAAGTAAGATTTAAAGAAAACAGTATGATTAAAAGTAAAAGAAAAAAAGTAGATATATTTTGCAAAAATAAAAATAAATGCTAAATAAATAAAAATTAAGAAGATATTAAAACTGGAATAGAATAGAAAGAATTTATGAAACAATGTGTAAATGGTTTGATAGAGATCACAAAATAAGATAATGAAAAACTATTACTTTACACAAATATATTCTTGGGGATGGGGTTTTATTGTTTTTAAGGAAATTTTCCAACTTGCCTGAGCTTATAGAGATCAACCCATTTATTAATTTCAAACTTTTTGACTCTTTATTACATATTAAGAAAACTTTTGATTCCCTCCACGATTAAGACTCTCCTTTTATTAGACACCTAAGAATATTATATTAAAGAGACAAAAAAAGATGATCAAACATTATCCATACAAAAATGATAACATTATACCAAAATTGCAATAAACATATTTCCAATTCTTTTAATAATCTTCACTTAATTTATAAAAATAACTTGATAATATAACTCATACAGTGTAAAGTTTTTAAATGTAATGAAATAATGTAAGATATCCTGTATAAAGATGAATGAATAAAATTATCAAGTCAGAACACCATAAAACATAATTTAAATACTTGATAAGAAATATAAAAATGATACTAAACAATGGTTTAAATGTAAACATTTGAAAATTTGTACTTTTAAATTTCATCCATTATTCAGATATTTCTTTTAAAATCTTGAGAAAGAAAACTATAACTGAATAATTGGGAGCACACAAATTGTCATAATTATTTATATTTTTTTTTAAATGTTTAATTTAAAAAAATTAAAGACTAGTGTAATAAATACCATGAATGAGTTAAAACAAAATTAACAAAGACTGTTTGGCAAGAAGTTGTTACATAAGTTAACTTTAAATTTCTATATCAAAATAAAAGCAAAATAAATCAGATTATAAAATAATCTGAAAAACTAGGTAGAATGAAAAGAAAAATATAATATATTGATTCTAAATATGAGTCAACTATCCCAAGTATAAGGAAAAGAATAACCATGAACTGATAGGTAATTAAAAGTTGCTTATTACAGTGTAACCCGGATATAAGAGACCCTGATATAAGAGAAAACCGGATATAAGAGAGATTTTCTCTGGTCCCAAATTAGAGCCTGTGTTAATGTATATATAATAGACAAAACCCGGATATAAGATAAACCCGGATATAAGAGACTTCTTCTCTGGTCCCGACAACTCTCTTATATCCGGGTTACACTGTACTAGATTTTTTTTTTCTTGGACATTTAAAATACTTAGCAAATTTAACTTGATTTAAAATATACATTTTAATTTGTTTGAATAAAAAGAATAACATTATTTGGGCAGTAAATATCTTTGTATATTGTAAATTCATGAAAATAAATAGCATTTTTCTAAATGCCTATTGTAACAGAGGTGAATACATTTGAGTTTTGATAAAAACTCAAAAGCAGTTTTTCTCTGTTCCAATTTCAATTAATAAATAAATAATTTTATAATTAAATTCAGTTATAATCCTATGAAGCTAGTGGCCTACCATAAATTTAAATTTGATATACTATTAAACATATATGCTTATGGATCTTTTAATTCTTTAAAATCAAAAGTTGTTTAAATAATTAGAATTTATTCTATGGTCATTAAATTTTTTATTAAACATATAAACATATATAAATTTTATTATATTACATACATAGGGAACGTATGAGTCTGATAATTCTAATTTAATATGATGGCTATAAATAGAAAGAAAACTTCAAGCACAGCACATTGATTTAATTAGTAATTATAATTTTTAATGATTTCATTGCCTGATTATCCTTGTTATAAAAACCTAAATCATTAAATAATTGAGTTATATTGTCCGGGAATTGAACTGACTGCTCTAGTGTACAATTATCTCAATAACAGAGATTGAAAATTTGTGATGTTTTAAAATAAACAATTTTGTAACTGACTGAGTTTATAAACATGATATTTTTACAATTTTTTATCTGCAAGATATCATGAATTGTACAAATGCATGAATGCCAAACAACTTAAAGATTATCAAAATACAGAAAGTGTGATTAACAAAAACTTTAATAAACAAAGGAAGTGTGAGATTTTCATGAATAGGATACAACAGCAGATGAGAAATTTCTAAATCTTTTAATTGTTTATATAAATGTGGTCTTACAAAGGCCTGATTTTTAAATGAAAATGCACAAAACAATTGTTGTAGTAAAATAGATTACAGACATCAATCATCTCAAATATAGTTGACACACATAATAAAAAATTAAATTCTATAAGAAAAATGAAATATTTAACTATTAAAAATAGATATAAATTTGTTAATATCCTTGTTTTAACAAAAGAACTAGGAGTTTGCAAACTATATACTAAACAAATGTAATTCTTCTACAAAACATCTTCACAAAATGATAGGAATTCTACTGAAATCTTAATACAAATCTTGACTGATAATTTATTTTGAAGACTAACAACAGTAGTTAAACCCTAAGTTAGAAAGAATATTTTTGATAACAAGTTTATGGGCTGAAACCCTATAGTTGTGACCATCTCAGCTCATATCAACAGTGGGTAAAGGTAAACTATAGAGCTATACTGACAGTGGTCTATGATAATAATTATACAAGTAAAAACACTTTTTTGACAACCTATAATCTGATGACCTAGTACCTGTATTGATCATTCAATTAATATTTTCACTTTTTTGCTAATTATAATTCTTAACAATTGACTTTATTCTTTTCAAAGAATAAGTAATAATTAAAAAGAAACTACTTCAAAAATTTAAGAGTCCTTTCCCTATATATTCTGGAAAGTATATTTTATAAAAGCATGATAAAATCATTACAATTAGCAGGAACATCAGTAATAAAAGTAAAAAGAGCAAGGGTAGCTTACCGGAGAGCCCAACATGTTATCCAAGAGATTCTGTTGGCTTGGGTATTCACCCTCTGACATAACCATGCTCTATAAAATAGTATCTAAATGTTTATGTCAAGGATCAGTTAACTGAGAATGTTGTAGATTCCATTGGCTAATAGAAATAAAGCTGCCTATAGAGCTGACAGATAAGTAAAACAATATAGGAAACACAGCCAGTGGATCAGTACATTTTACACAGTGAACAGTGCCTATATTCATAATGCGGAATACCACATGTAGTGGTATCAGTGAGTAGTAGTGTATTGATTTTTCAACTTGGAATGTTAGCTACTATGTGTATGTATATCTAAGTATTGGCTGATACTTACAATGAATAACCATAGCAGTACAAGGAACAATTGTTGATTCATATTCTAACACAGATAAGAATACAAAATTATATATCCCTTAAGAATAGAAATAGAAACTGTAAATAAAGACAGTAAATAATTATCAATGAGATAAAATGTGCTTAAGCTTTGGTAGGAAGAGGTTAAAACCAATTACAAAGAATTCTAAGCTACATCCTCTTTTAGCTTGTAGGATGCTGTAATCAAGCAAGAATAAATTCAGCAAAAGTTTGATAAGTGTTTCCCATCCCAATGATTCATTCTATTACCTATATCCTGGAATTAATTCCTGGTCAATAATAAACTGAGTCACACAATCAAATGTAAAGATTATATCACAAGAAAATAAGAATACTTGCAACCAGTAAACCTGTTTACATAAATCAAAATTTATATTTATTTAGCACTAAATTAAATCATGAAATTTCTTTCAGTTTAAGGTAAATATAAAGTAATACAAAAATCAAGAGGAAAATAGGAAATACAAATTTTATATCTTGTTAAGAAAATTAAAATATTAACTTATACGGATAGATATTTAGCTAAAAATCACAAAATTTAATTCTTAACTTTATTTTTTTCAAGCTTCTTAATTTTAGAATTAATCTGTCATTAAAAAAGATTGGTTAAAAAGAATGTAAGAATGCATATTTTTTTTTTAGGAAAACTAGCAATTTTTCTATTGAAAACTTAAAAAAAAATATGTAAATGAAGAGCTAAAACAAAAGAATGACAAATACTGGTCATATTTAAGTTCAAGCTACTTTACAAACTATTCATTAACGAAAAGATTTTATTTTAATGAACTGAATTGACTTAATGCATTAAAATATAGAAACTAAAACATAAGATTATTTAAACATTAATTCAAATCAATATAGCAATCATCTTTACTTGCGGTATCAATTTCTTCTATGCATCTGTTGTTAATGCTTCACTTAGTCATTAGAAACAACTTGGAGCAAGTTTATAGATTTGCAATATTTAAAATATTAAAGGGAGTAAAATAGAACTCATCTACGAATTAAACTGTCTATGTAGAAAATCTTGTCTAACAAAAATTATGCATTAGAATTGAGTATCTTATCTATTGCCATAAAAAGATAAGCTTTTCTTAGAATGAAACAAAAAATTAAATCTACCTTAAAAAGTCTTTATATAGCTTAAAAACTTCCTATATTCATCTTCTGATTACTGGAGCCATTGTTTGATATTATATGTTTCAGTTATGCTTCTTTCTATTGGTAGATCAGTAAATTTCATATTAAAGATAAGCACCTGGCTAATGATGAAATTAACATCTGTATGTCAAAGAAAGATTATGTGTCATTCTTGATGCAAAGGCTTGTTTTCTTGATCAACCTTTACCCTGAAGCCATTTCTTAATTTATCATTGTACTTTATTGAAAATGTTTAAAGAAATAAGTACTAAGTTATTATTAATTTACAAAAATTAAGTGAATTTTGGAAATATTAATAGAATTTATAGTTGATAACTAAAATAGCACACAAGAAGGCAAGAATTTACTAATGAGCAAAACAAAAAAGGAGTTTAATGCAGATTTTAATCTAAATAACTATAGAAATATTGGTATATTTCATTGAAAATCATTTTCCATAAATAAATCTTATAATTTTTAGAAATAAGGGCTATTAAATAAAGACAATCAGTTAAACATAACTTTGGCACAAAATTATAGTTTCTTTCTCTCATAAAATTCCTTCAGTGGAAATGTTTAAAACAATGTTCATTTTTTTGTATGGCAACAATATCAAATTGCAAATTTGTATAAAGTTCTTTTTTGAAAAAATAAATAGTACTAAATGCATAAGTAGGCCTTCCATGAAATTATTATTCTATATAAGTATTTTTATTTTTTACACCTATTATGAAATCAAAATTTTTTAACTATCACATAAAAAGTGTTACTTTGACTAATACTTCTAGAATTTTTCATATTAGATTACTGCTACAAAAATTATTCTCTAAATATTTATGGTTTTTAATGTTAATCCTTGTATACATATTTAATAAATTACTATATCAGATTAACAAAAAAATATATAAAGTTTAAAAATATATTTAATTCTAAAAAAATGTAATTCTTATAAAAGTAATGCCATCAAACAAATAAACTGAAAGCAATTACAATATCTTTAATTATGTAGTCAATAAAATACTTAACAAATGTAAAGCAATGGAATTAAAATCTGCACAAAGATCAAAACATTTTCATAATTGCATATAATTAAAGCTGATTTCATTGTAAAATTTGCATTGATCATTGAATTAAATGTTTATTTTCATCTACAAACTTGATTCTATGAATTCAGATATTTTTCATTTGCATTCAAGAACAATTTAGTTTCATCCTAAAACTTCTACCCAGTTTTTTATTTTTATTGCTTTTGGAAATATTAGCAAATGTAAACCAGAAAACATTTTACTATGGAAATTAATTGTTCATGACATCAATGGGATCAATGTATAATTGACTATCAATATACTTTATGGTGTATTCACTACACAGCACAGGGGTTGAACTCAGGGTCTTTGAGTAGTGTAATTGCTTGAGAAATGATGGTGGATTTTTCTGCTGGCTGAAGCAATCTGCATGTATCTGGCACATTTGCATATATGTGCAGTGTTTGGCATATATAGCAGGACAATTTTCAGTGATAATGGGAACTAAACTGCTGTTAAAATGAACCAATTGCCAGGGCCTGTTCTGAGTGCTGGACAAATTTTTCTCGTCTTTTATGCAGGATAGAAAAAGCCATTTTTATAACAAATAAAAAAAGATTACATCCACACTGATACGGCTGTGCAGCTTTTTGTTTATGCTATCGTACAAGTTAAGATTATTTTCATGAAAGCTGCAACAATTTTATTTAGAACACCTGAAAAAAGTGATACCAGAAATGAAAAAGCAGAAAAGGAAGAAAAATCAGGAAAAGAATTAAAAAGAAAAAAGATAACCAAAGAGAAAAGAACAAAAAACAAAACAAATCTCTGGGTTGATAAACTACACTTTGAGTGTAACCTGCTCACTTGTCTTCACCCATTTGTCAAACCGACTATGTGTGCTGGATATTACCATAAAAGAGAAAGCACCTTTTATGGTGAGAATGAAATTTTGAAAGCATTGGAAAAGGTTAAGATGGACAAGACTTCAGGAATTGATAGCTTTCTTTATGAAGAGCTACTCGAGGCTGCCATAGATGTTTGTTTCATTGTAGGCACTGACCTTCAACAAGTGAAGAATTCTGCAGCAGTTCACCAGGAGTGTAATGAAGTTGCTATGCAAGAACAAACATTGTGGGATTAGTCATTTTCATCCTTTAACTATGTTAAACAAAGAGTGTAAGATTTTGATCAAGGTCTAAGTAAAGCAATTGCAGATTGCGTTGGATCAGCTAATAGCCCCAAACAGATTTGTTCTGAAGGGTATTATGATGCAGAATACCTCGGAGAGATTTTCATCAAGCCATGATGATCAATTTAGATCAGTCCAAGGGTTGACTACTGTTTCTTAGAGGCTGTCTTTATCAGGCTAGATTCAAGCCATACTCCTGGATTTGCTTTATCTATGTAACTCCTGGGGTTATGGTAGAAGTGAACAGGGTAAGATTAAAGCCTTTCATGTTGTCCAGATCTATTTGTCAAGGTGGTCCACTTTCACTCATGTCCTTTGCTGGAAATTTCCTAAGCAAGTTGAAGGTAAGCCTTGTCCTGCAGAATAATATTTACTGGTGCCACCACCTTTGCTAGGTACTTATACTAACAATGTCTCTATGTACTGACTGTATGTAACAAGTATTGATAAAATTGAGATTGGCAAATAAATCCAACAGAGACAATAGCAAAGGCCAAAATTATCCACAATATGTCTGTTGGTTTCAGTTGGGATCATGGAAATATTGTCCTCTCTCCAGCCCCTTCAGTTGGACAGACTATGCAAGATACTCAGTGTCTGGTTCAGTCCAACCTCCAGCTAGAGGAGAATTGGGTGAACATTCAGAGAAGTTTCTAGAATCTTTTCTTAAAGGATGGCTCGTCTTTTGCTACCATTACTCCTGCTTCAATGTACCAAACTATTTGAGCTAGAAAGAGCCTTGTTTATGGTCACAGGATTTCCATGGTGTGTCATGAGATCTGTTGCCTCCATACTTCCAAAATCAGTCTAGGGAAGCTCAAGGCTTTGGAAGGATGATGTCAAAAACTTTTATGGCTTTGAGAAGAATGCATTATAATTTGAAATGAGAGATTTGAGTGAAAAATGGGTGAAAACCAAGTTCTCTTAAATGCCGCCATTGTTGGGAAAGTTATTATATCAAGTATTAGTAAGTGGAAACATATAATACAATTGGATTAAGGAGCTTGGCCTGGCAAGGAGTGAATATTTTTCTCTATGGCCTTTGGTGTCTGGGATTCTTCACCAGGCTAATGAGATTACCAAAGTTCTTTCTTGGCAAGACTGATTATTGAAGTGATAGGTTAGAAATTTGCAGTTTCTGAGAAAGATTCCTCAGCCCACCCTTAGTTAAGATAAAATAATGTTATTTTTCTTTTCTTAAACTAATTGAATTTAGCTAGGGAATTATGCTTATTGGCACATTTTATTTTTTAGTTCCCTGCAATTTTGTTTCTCATTTGCCTCTTCTTTTCACATGAGATGACAGAAGTTAAACATCTATGATGATGTGAATATGTTTTGGTCCTTGATTTTTAAGTGTTATTTTTTTCACTCATTTTTTTTTACCAGTTAACTTACTTTTTCTGCCATATTAAACTGTGGTTTGGGAAACACATATTAACATATTTTGATCCATTTCGTTCATTGGAGTAAAATTTTTATATATAAATTAATTATTTTTATCCCACTCACCACATCAATTTGTATATATAGGTTTAGTTACCTTTTTTGTAGATAGTGATTACCAAAAGCCACATTCTATGTGAAAGATTTCAAAATAAATGTGATGTTATGGTAAAAGGAAATACTAGAACTTCTCTCATCATCAAAATCTTTTTTGCATTATGTATCTTGTAAAAAACTGACTCCAAAGGACAACTCTATTCATTGGGAACAAATTAAATAAGTATAAGACAATCAGATTGTGACAATTGTTTTTTGTGGTGGCATCAAGCAGAAAGAAAGCAGATGTAGTTGTTTATACTGATTGTCAAATAGTATCTTATATGATTGACTCTAGAGCTAGCATTAATCTGACTGCAGTACATGTAACAATGTACAGAAGCATATACACATTAAACTTGACAAGTGTTCTATCAAAATGTACACTTATGATTCTACACTCTCTTCCCTTACTGACAGACAGAGCCTCCTACTCAGATATGTTTGTTGGTTTAGTTTGTGACATTTTAAGAATTATTGTTGCAGTATCTTCTGACAGTGGTAACATTTTAGGTAGAAAGACAGCAGAACAATTAGGTCTTCTCAGTACTCTGCAGGAGAATACTACAAATATTATCTCAGTTCTTCCTGTGTATCTATTGCACTAAATCTAGTAATGTAGTTCAAGGACTTGGCAAAGTGAAGATCTTCCAAATTAAGCTCAACATTGATCCTACAATAAGTTCAGTATCATAACACATTCATTGTATTTCATTCCATGTAAGAAAGAAGCTGGCATTAAGCTGAAAGAATTATTAAATCTTAACTTTATTGAACCAGTGACTGAATCAACACCTTGTGTTTCTCTATAGATAGCAGTACCTAAAAATAATAATGATATTTGGCTTACTGGCATGTGCAAAGCTAACACTACCATAAAATATAATCATTACTCAAATACCAATTTTTGATGAATTACTTGAAAATAATGATTGTAAAATATTCAGTAAAACTGATTTGAAATATGGTTATCATTGAATAAGATGAAGCTACTTGCCTCTTTAAAGTATTCATCACTAATATTGGTTTATTTTCCTACAAATGATTAGTACAATGGGAAACTTCAGAATTTGAAGTTTCTCTTTATATGGTTCAGTTGTTTAAGCATTTACCTATACTGGAAAACTTTTTTCCCTCCAGTGGTATAGATAAATGGTTGAAATCTGAAAGCCTGCCTGAAAACTCTGCAAGAAAACTACAAGTTCAAATAATAAAAGCATAAGAACTTTAACACTTATAAAATTATTATTTTATCGTGGTAGATGTTAAAAGAGTAAGACTAATAACTTAAAGAAAACTGTTTTTATGCTAGTTTGAAATCAGTTGAAATATACTGAACATACCTAACTTGTCTACCACCAGAAAATTAATGACAGAATCCTTAGTCACTACTTTAGTGTTTTAACATCTGCAGTAGCAACCAAATTACTAATAAATAATTAATACAACTTCAGATATTTCGAGCGTGGGTCTTTCTATTTTAAAATAACAACACTTATGGAAGTGGATTTAAAGAAATAATTGTCAATTCATTATTAACTTACAAGAATTAAAATAAATTTTATAAATATTAATAGAGTTTACAGTTTATAACTATAAGGTTTTCATGTTTTTTGTGTATCAACACAAAAAACATGAGAACCCTACAGAATATGATCTACAAACCATTTGAAACTAAATCTCTTAAATACTAACTTTGCAGTGTCAAGTAATATGTTTTATATCTTAGGCAAGATTATTGAAATAATAAATGAAATATATGACTGTGGTGACATACCAGAAGACCTCAGTAGAGTTATCATCATAGTGCTGTTTCTAAGAAACCAGGTGTGAATGAATACGGGCTCCATTAGACTATCAGTTTAATGAACCAAATAAATTAGTTTATCATTTTCATTCTGATGAATAAAGCACGTAGGAAACAGAACAAGAACAAAGTGGCTTTGTTAAAAACAATGGAACAAGAAATACAATTTTTATGATCGGAATGCTATTAGAGCAAGCAATGCAAATCAGAAGGATGTATACATATGTTTAGATTGGCTACACAAAAGTATTTGACAATATATAACTTACAAGGACTTATTTGTAAATGTTAGGAAAACTTGATTTATTTAGGAAAGGTATTAGAAGAATCCCGAACATTTACCGGGAATACACTCCCTGCATAAAGATAGAAAATGAACTGAGCAAATGCACAAAAATAGAAAGAGACATTAGATAAGGATTTTTTTTTCTCAGTGGATTTATTTAACTTATACCATGAGGAAATCTGGAGATTCTGCTAAGATTTATTATTGGTGAGCAAAACCTCAACAATATAAGATATACAGATAGCACTGTATTGATGGCAGGCACAGAAAGAAAACCACAGGTACTTCTAGACAAGGTAGTAAAGAAACCAAGAAAAATAGACTAACCATCAATTGTAAGATAGGATAATCATTAGCAAGAGGAATAGACAACAGAAAATGTGACACAGAAATCCAAATGTGTGTTGGAATATCGAAAGATGCCTTCCAGATCTAAGCAAAATATTAAGGAACAAGAAAATTTTGTTGGAAACAAAGATAAGAGTGTTCAACTGTCATGTAATATCAATCCTCTATGGCAATGAATCACAGAAGAGGACATTTGAGACAATGGAGATGTGATCCTACATAAGAATACTATGAATAGAACATGCGAACAATGAGGAAGTTTTAAGAAAAATGCAAATAATAAGAACACTTTTACTTAAGGTCAGAAAGAAACAACTGAAATTTTGGAGACAAAGAATGGGGAAAGGAGGCTTAGAGAATTTGATATTAACAGGCAAGAGAGGCAGAGGGAACCAGCAAGTAACATAATGGGCTTGTGTAAATGGATGATAGAACATAAACAGGGAAGAATAGTAGGTAAATACTGCTTTGTGCTACAAGAGATAGGAACTTATGGAGAGACATGATTGCTTACATCCTGAAGGGAAATAGCACATAAAATAGTACTGATTGTGACTATTATTTATATCAAAATTATATTCATAAATTAAAAAAAATATCAGTATTATATTTGTTGATTATCTATTTAAGAACTATCACATTTTGTTTCATATAAATTTAATCCTAAGCTATCAGGAATTATTACTGTACATTATTTCTAGATGACATGCTTGAATACTACTGTAGAAATGTATAAGAATAAAATTTTTTTTCAGACACAACAGAAGATACATGCTCAGATTAAAGAGTTGGTTTTACCTATCTTTTAGTTGCAATAAATTAATTTGAATATTTTGTTATTTTTTCCTATTTATTCTGTTGCAATGGTATCAAATATGATGTCTTAGTATATAAATGTGTTTTATCTTATTTGATAACCATCTAAGTTTAATCAAATATGGCAAGATAATTGTGCCAGATTATATACAAACCATTGGAATATGAGAGTTAATAGCCTAGAACCATTAGCTAAAGTAAAACAACTAATACAGGGTGCGATGAGTAAATTGTTGCCATTTTATATTTTTAATTTTGCGCATACATGTTGCTTGTTTTTGATTTTGTCAACTTCACAGTATAGTAGGGTCAGTTGGGCATTGTCTATGATAAAAAAAGCACCATGATGCAATTCACTCACCAGAAATTTGGAAACAGCATGCTTTACTGCTTGGCATTCATGCCAGAAGCTCCAATATGAACATTTTAAAGTGTTTGAGTGTTAATCTGAGTGAAGTGCAGAGGATTTGGAAAGAGTTGGATGAGTCTAATGCTGATTACAAAGGTATGTCAGCTTAGAAAACTCACTGATTGTTCTAATAAGAAAAGAACTCAGACAATTTCTGCAACCATATCACCCCTTATATCTGGCCACCTAACTCCCCATACTGCAGCCCCCTTGATTATTATGTGTGGGGTGCAGTTGAGCGAGAGACCAACAAAATTCCTTGTAACACCAAAGATGAACTGAAGGCAATGATAATGGCAGCATTCACCAACTTAAACAAAGAGACCATCAGGAAGAGTTGCAAGAGATTCCAAAGTCGTCTGAAGGTTGTGGTTGAAGCCAATGTCAATTTTATTGAATAAATTTACTATTTACTATTTTATAATATTTTTGTGTAATTTTGGTAAATATATCTGTTAAAATGAGATGTCAGGGTTATTTTCATTTTTGCATAATTTAAATGACAATTTATTCATCAGACACTGTAATATTCTTCATCATGCATCAGCTATATACTTTCTACTAACTTTTCTAATAATAATAATAATTTACCAATTTACCACTCACTCTTTACCAAGAGTGTGTGGGGGTTGGGGTGGGAGATTGCCTCAGTGATGCACACGGCAAACATCTGCTGCAAGGATGCTGACATGGAGTCTGGGATATTAAAGTGCACTGTACTGATAATGAAGTGGTAGATGGGGGGGGGTAGTCAGTATAGGGATTGAATTAACACCAGGAGAAACCATCGCTGACTCAGAGGAAACTGAATACAAATATCTTGGTATTCTAGAGTTGGATGACATCCCTGGGAGACAGATATCAGAACTGATTACAGAGGTATAAATGAAAAGGTTAGAATTTCTTATGAAGTCCAAGTTGAATCCCCATAATCTTATAATCTCCTGGGTTATATTTCTGGTAAGGTATAGTGGTTGAGTGGACAAAATATGATTTAAAAACTCTGGACAGTAAGACCTAAATACTGCAGCTTGAGAATGGCGTCCTGTACCAAAAGGCAAATGTGATAAGGTTGTACACATCATAAAAAGGGGGAGGTAAAGGCCTTATTGACATTGAAGAGTGTATAGCAAATGAATTCAGGTAACTGGACTTGTACTTTCTTAATAGCAAAGAGAGGCTTCTTAAGTACATGATGAAATCATTGTAAAAGAACATTGGGAGTAAAGAAAGTACTGAAAGAGAAGCTTAAAGTGAGGGAGCAGCTTCATGGACAGTTTGAGAAGGACACTAAAATCATTAAAGCAAAGGATTTGAGATTGGTTGGCAAAAAGTAACTTCAAAGGTAGCTGCTGAAGACTAATTCTGTCTGGAAGAACAATGACTACCAAGTGGATGTGGACAAGTGCAAGCTGTGTGGCATGAAGGTGAAAAATGTCATCCACATCATTAGCATTTGTGAAATGCTTGCACAGAAAAAATACAAGCACTGCTGTGATAAAGTGGCCTCTCCTCTACATTGGTCCCTGTATAGGAAGGATAGACCTGATGTCAATGTGTAATGGTACTGCCACAAACCAGAGAATGTGATTGAGTATTATCAAGTCAAGATATTGTGGGATTTTAATATCCAAACAGACTGTTTTCTGAAGGCAACCAACTAGACATCACAATTGTTGACAAATAAACAAGGAAATGCATCCTCATTGACATAGTTCTTCCCAGTAACAAGGTCACTATAAATGACAAGCTGAAGAAATATATATATTTGGATTGAAGTTACTTGAATGTGGAACGTGCAGGCCATTACTGTCTCAGTTACCACTACATTGTTGGAGGTCTACACCACCAAACTTAAAATCATACAAGAAAATTGGAACAAAGCCTAATAGCTTCAGAAGTCTACATTACTTGGGACTGCAAATATTCTGTGAAAGGTGCTTTCTGTTTGAGGCCATATGATTTGATGGAGAGCACCCATTATGCAAGATCTCTAGTTGAAAATGAAACCAGTGTGAAAGAAAATAATAACAATAATAATGTTTTTTGCATAATTTTAACTTTCATTTAAGTCAAGTTTAAATTGTTTTGAATACGGAAGAGAGAAAAAATTTAGCTGACCAAAAGATCAAATTATTGGAGCATATAGAAGGGCCACAATGATCTTTGTAAAATGACTGAAATATCTGTAATTTCAAAGGAGAACTGAAATTATACAGATGTGGCACCTTTGAGGATATCGATCCTTGGTTAATGAGTGTAACACCTTCAAGGTCTCTCTGGTCCTTGGTCACAGCAACCAAATGCAACCACCCTCTGGCCCTCTGGTCGTCTGACCTTGCCCTATCCCATGTTGTGTATTTTTAAGATCATAGGGCAGTCAGATTTGAATGACTGTTGGAATCTCTCATACTAAGTTGATCCACAGGATGAAGGTATACAAATAATAAAATAAATGACTCACAGATTGAAAAATAATAAAGTTCAATTTATATTGGTTCTTTGTTTTACAGAAAGTATTTTCTCAACCTGTCTTAAATGAGTGTAACACTTAGGTAAGTTCTCAGAGCTGTATTACGAAATTCTGGTTTTTGGTATCAGTGTAGTCTGCTTTTCGATGTTAACTTGTTCTGTTTTTCAGTGTTAACCTCAATGTACTTTTCTGTATTAACTTTGTTGGTACTAGGGTGAAGTTTACTTCTTGTTCTTAGTGTAGTTTTACTTCAAAGTTGGAGTTCTTATAATTGGCAGGAGTCATGTGGGCGGTTTCTGTGTGCTGGTCGCTCGCAAACAGGAACTTCAGACAAGCTCTGGACAAACTCTAGACGAACTGCAGACAAACTAACTTCTCGGCCTCATGCATTTGTTTATATGGACTCTTATTCAATACTGGAGTGGGGCAAGACACAAGATGGGGTTTTGGTGATTCCCCATAATCCCTTAAGTGTCCATTGTTCAAAAATTGATTAAATACACAATTTTGGTAAGACCTCCTCTCTCACGAGGTATGGTCACAGGATATTGATCCACCCATACTCCTCTCAACTATTGGCATCTTACACCAGCATCCATTGAAGGGTGTTAATAAACTCTCCACCTTTCCTGATGTCTTATCTGCATCTGCCACTATGGCTACCGCCTGACCAATGGCTTCCCAATCGTCTTGGCGTGACTTAATTTACTTCATTAATTAGAAGACCTTACTTCCTTGGCATTTAGCTTATGTAGAGTTTATCGGCTTGCACAATTAAGAATTAAAAATTATCTGTAAATTTGCCTATGCAGCCTTTTCTCAACTTGTCAAAATTCTGAAATTCAACACATGACCCTTTTTGATCGGTTGTTCCCTAAATTCTCTATTTGTTTATGAAGAATCTCTATTCTTCATTTCTGGATGGCAGATCATATCTTCATCGACCTTGCTCATTCCATATTCTGAACCAACACTTTAATACCCATCATACATCAATGCCAAATTGGCATTTCCCATTTTTGTTATATTGAGAACCTCTTGTTCTCAGTCCCAGGTCCTCAGACCATTTCCTTGTTGAGGTGCTTATCTTGATGTTTTCATAACTGACACTTAACTGACCTCTCGTAATTCATTACTGCAATTTGCCATATTGCTTTTCTATAATTTTGTCTCTTACACAATTTCTCCATTTTTGAGAAATTAAATCTTTCTAAAATACAAATTCTCTTTATCTATATAACTATGTTTGTCAATATAGCTTTTTAACCCTTTATTTTCCAGTGTTAAACATTTTCCAACGTTAAATATTGTCACACAGACAATAGCATTATTGCTACCATTTCATCTCTAGCAAAAACAGTTAAATATTGCTGGTATAAAAAATAGCAATAACAATAATTGAAACTGTCCAGACCATGGCAATGCTGGTGTCTGCAAGAATATTGGAGGTTTGAGGAGACTTGTTGATGGTCACTCTCTAACTATTAACTAACTGGCATGAACATGTAAATGCAAGAACAAAATTCATGATAGTGATAATAATAGCAACAACAGCCACAAACTGTAACAAAGCAGACAAAAAAGAGAAATGTTGCATCAGATAGCTGAAAAGTCAAATAGAGAAAAAAGTTTCATGAAAAATTCAAAAGAAATGAAAGATATAAATGGATGACATAGTCATGGTTGTACAAAGGACACTTAAAAACAGAAAAAGAACTCCTAATGATAGCAACTCAGGGCAAGAATTTTAGAACTACATCAAAACCAATATTGACAACACTTAGCAAAATAGTAAATGCTGTCACTCATATGTAAATATATCTCATAATGAGTATAATAAATATGACAAGGTGGGAATGGGAATTGTCCCAACAGCTGAAATTTAGCAACATACATCACTAATATAAGCACAAACCAGAAATTGAGAGAAAAAAAAGAAAAATCAAATGGTTCATCCAAGTCAAATTTTTTTAAAAGTATAAAAAAAATTTAAAGAATTGGTAATGACAAAATAGTTGAACAAAATAGAAGAAAAATCATGTTCTACATTCAGAAAGCAAGTATTTAAATACTTATATAAAATATGAAATGGTATACTCTAAATCCAAGTGTACATTTTAATTATTGACAAATAAAATGAGATTATTTTTCTTTTCTTAATATCAATAAGTGAGGCATTTTATTAGTAGCAATAAGAATGGAGACTGTACAGTTTAAAATCAGTCTGAAGTGTTACCTACCTAGTAGATAAGCAATAAAGTTTTGTATTGCAAGAACAAATTTGGATCTAAATTGAAACATTGTAATTACAAGTGTATTTCAGAATAAGTAAAATAATCAAACTTTCACTGAGCTAGTTTTCATCAGATTTTTAAAAAATCACACACACACACACACACACACTCTAGAATAACATCAAATATTGTTAGTATATCAATAGCTGGTTATATTAAGGAGACAGATATTATAATATACATTAAATGACTATTTAAGCAAGAAGAATACACATAATCTTAATTTATAAATTACATGTAGTCACCAAAACGGGACAGATCAATAGTTAAAGAATATAAATAAAAGTTGAGGAATCTATCCCTGGTAATATTTATTCCAATGTACAGTAAAAAGTATAATTTCAAACTTAAAGCAAGAGGAAATTGCTCCAGTATTATGAAATAATTTACAATACAATGTAGTAAAAAACTATGAACGCACTTACATTTATTTAAAATTTTAACTTTTATATAACAATCTGTGATATATAAACATAATGACATTTCATATATAAGAATATAACTTATACAGCTAAAATAGCCTAAGGATTCAGAAGTCAAAATAAAAAAAAACGTTGTAGAAAAGTATATTAAAATAAAAAAAGGAGCTTATTAGCTTTTAACAATTAGGAAATGAAAAAGCTTTTAAAAAAAAGAAATACAAATAATTTATTAATAAAAAATTGTATAGAACAATGTAAACTGACATTACAAGAACTTTTAAAAAATATATTGATAAATTAAGGGAAATAAAAATATAATGAAAAAACCTGACCTCTTTAACATTAACTGATGCATGAACAGCATTACAAAAACTGGTTCTACGTTTGGCATTTATATAAAATCCATTCTCCAGATTATTATGCAACCAACTAGTTTTTAGTTGTGATTGGTTTGGATAAATTTTTTCATCTGTTCCACAGACGGCTTTTTTAAAGCTATCATTACGATTGCAAGTTGACCGACAATGTGATCGGCTTAGGTTATTTTGGAAACTCTCTTGAGTGCAGTTTTGTCCAGCATAGTGAATTGCACCATCACAGTCACTATGGTCAAGCTGCTGGTGTTGCTGCTGTGTCCAACTGTGGTACAATTGATATTCTTCAGTTTTCACAAAATATTTGTCCCAGTCAGTTGGCTCATCCACATCATCCTTAGTATCATCATTTTTAAAAAGACCAGTACATCCAATCATAACAGCTATATTGTATAATAAAACAGGTCCTAAGTATTTGTTTAACAGTAACCAATGTGCTAGTTCATGCAAATCTTGTTCTCTAAATTTAAAATGTTTATTGTACAGGACCTCCATCTGTGACAGAAGACATCACATGACAATCATTTACATCTGACAAAGTCTAACGATTTAATAGTTGTGATACTGTGATTGGTGAGGATCATGGACAAACTTTCTATCTCTTTTCACCACACCCACCACCTGAGATGGAAATGTCCACATGTTGTGGCACACACATACATGCAAACATTTATGCATACAACATATTGTAAGCAACAGAGAAACTATTCATAAATATTGACTTATAAATCCAATATATGTCAGACTTTACAAACACATTCTACTTTTCTATATTAAAGAGTCTAAAAGTGACACTCAATATCGTTCAATATTTCAAGGACAACTAGTATTAGAAAATGAAAATAGAATTAGATCCCAACCAAAACTAAAATTAAATCATTAAATAAAATGTGAATATCAAGTAATGTAACTAGATTATTTTTATGTGTAGAAAATCAACAAACAAAAAAAATTAACCAATTATATAGATTTTGTTTTTGTTTTGCATTAAATTATGGAATACAGCAAAGACAAAGAAACTGTTCATTATATATATATATATATATATATATATATATATAATAACACACACCTGTTATGCCTAACAAAAACATATAAATTACTAAACTGTAATGTGTTTAAAAGCAAGCAAATTCTTGTAAAAAATCAGAAATAGAACAATAATAGTCTAGTCAAGATAAAAGTTTTCAAGAAAGTCGGACCAGCATTGGGCGGGCGCGACGCGCTCGGCTGCGGTAAGCGGCGGTCGAGAATTTCAAAGTTTGTCGAAGTCGGAGCCGGCAGTAGGCGTTACGGGCGCGCTGCCTGCCGCACGCCGACTTCGTGTTAAAGTTTTCAAGAAAGTCGGACCAGCATTGGGCGGGCGCGACGTGCTCGGCTGCGGTAAGCGTCGGTCGAGAATTTCAACGTTTGTCGAAGTCGGAGCCGGCAGTAGGCGTTACGGGCCTGCAAGAGGGCCGCCGAGCGACCCGTCCCCTTTTTCACCGGGTGAGCGAGGAAACGACGGAAGTGGCGGTATTTCAGGTTCGACGACACCGAACGACGTCAAGATATAGAAATCTTTAAATCTGCATAAAATCTTTTTTCTGCATAAAATTCTCCAACTCAGTTGAGATGTGAAACAGATCATAGCATAGCCACACATCTCTCCATCTCAATTTAACTTTTGAAAATCATAGAACTGTGAAACTGGTAAAGTTACTCTAAAAAATATTCTTAAAGACTCCAGTTGCATTTTCAACTTCCTTTATATATATATATATATATATATATATATATATATATATATATATATATATATATATATATATATATATATATATCAGATCACCAAAGATACAAGTGCATTTGGGAAGCTTTGCCACCACCTATGGATTGAGAGAATTATCAAATTTGACACCAAAATACAGGTTTATAGAGCAGCCATTTTGACTACACTGTTATATGGTTCAGAATCGTGGTCTCCATATCAATCAGCTGGATGCCTGCCACAAAAGATGTCTCTGCACAATCTGTGGCTATACTTTTGATGATAGGGTGTTCAAGGCTGATCTTCTCACAAAATTCAATATTGGTGGAATTGAGACTTTCCTGATGCAATCACAACTTCATTGGCCTGATTATATTGTAAGGATGAACAATGACAATACCTAAGGTCCTCATGTATAGCCAGCTTGAGAGTGGAAAAAGGACTGTTGGACAGCCATGGCTCAGGTATAAAGACAAGCTAAAGAGTAATCTCTCAGTTGTCAATGTGCCTCATACTAAGTTTGAGTGAGTTGCTCTGGATAGAAATAACTGGAGATATTTGTGCCAGGGTGCTATCAGAAATTTTAAAACCAGTTGTATTGACCAGCTATGAGTCAAAAGACAATGGTGAAAAGTTTCAGCAAATATTTCTGTGGCTATGCCCTGAGATCTTCACTGTTGCACAATATGTGAACTTGTATTATACAGGTCACTAGCAGGACTGAAGTGTCACATACAACACACACATAAAAACTGAATGTGGTTGTTGGATTATCATACATCAAAATTGACAGGAGAGTTCATATATATATATATATATATATATGAATGATAAAATATAGTTTTAAGGTATAGTATAATTATAGGCTGAAAGTGATCAATATTTGGGATAGTGCATATGTGAACATAAGAAGTGTGGGCACTGATGCCAACATCTAATGGCAACAGTCTATTTTTATCATATTTTTAGACTAAAACTTCTAGTTCAACCCTTGATTTGCACCTTTATTAATCCTCTACTCTTTGGTAAGCTTCTTTTATAAAACTTAGATATTTTGGATTTTGTTGTTGTTAATTCTTACTTATTATAAAAAAAGGCTCATTATTGTGAAGGAAAGATTATGTTTGACCATATTTTTAAACATTTAGTGTAAAACATAGAAAAAAAAAAAGTTATAAATCAATCATGTTAACCAAAACAAACAAGTAAATATGATGATCGGTGACAGTAACAATAAGCAGGAAAATTTCTTTACGTAAATATCATAGAACAAATGTAAAGATGTGTAGGTGGTGTAATGGATAGTAGCTGGGAATGAGAAACTAGAGAGACGAGTTCAAATTTCAGTTGAATTTGTTACATTCATTTACATGCAAATACCCTTGAGAAATGTGTGAATTCATCTCCTCCTTAGCTATGGTTTAAATAACACGGTAGCCTAGACTCTCTGGCTGTGGTTGACATTCAGTCTAGGAAAAGGACATACTTGAATTCAAAACTGTATGTGGCCATGATGCTATGATAAAGATACCTCTATGAGTTTTTGGACCAACACACTTCATCAAAAACAATTCGTTGAACAAGAGTTGTGTAAGTATCCATATAATGGATTATGCAATTATTACATTTCTTTTATTGTAGAAATTATTAGTATCCTTCATACAAAATAAGACTTCTGTTAATATATAACTAATAATAAGTTAAATATTATTCAAAGATAATAAATGTTAAAATAATAGCTTTAATGAATGATACTATCACTAGTAAGAATTATATGCTAGATCTTTATACACTTAAAAAGTAAAGACTTTAAAAGCATACCAATGTGTCATTTTGAGTATGAAATATTTGATTAAATCATATATTTAAATGCTAAATCGATAATGTTGTAAATAGACTTAGGAAGAAGCATGAAATATGCTGATGTAATTGTTTTTAATATTATTCACCTATCATAAATGTTATAAAACTAATTACAAAGACATAAAAATTACTTCTAATGTAAATTCATATTATCAGACCAAAATTAAAGATAGCAGGTTGAAGAATTAATATCTAATAAATTACACTTTACTAATACAAAAAACTTGAATAGAATTGAATTTATTCAAGGTGTAAATACCTCATGCTAATAGCAAACTTAAAGCAGCAGCTACTTAAAAGATTAAATCCTTTATAATGTGAGTTAGTAAATATCCTTTAATATAAATATACCATAAACAGATATAGCAAATGTTAGACAAGATATAAAATTAATTTTGAATGACATTAAAGCCTGATTAGGGCAAAGTTTACTATCATGTGTACTTAATAACAAGTAGTGGAAAAATCAGGATCAACATCACAACCATTATGTTTAAGGTATTGTAAAATATGGATAAATGTCATAAGTCAACATCAGAAAAACAACATTTTTATTTTAAATTACTAATTATAATTCTTTTTTGGCAATAATCTTTCAAATTTATATACCTTGTTAATTAATATGCATAAGTATTAATAAAGAATCTTATCTTGGTTGTTTATATCACTTTTACACTAAGTTGATATTAATTTAATTTTGTAATTAGGTAATGAGAAAACTTGAGATTACACTTTACTTTCACTAATGTAGAAGATGGAGAAAGAATTTTCAATTTCTTTAACAGTAGATGTATGATTATTATATAAGATTCTTTTTAATTTTCATCCTTATCTTGGTTGTTTTTATCAAACTCTTTCTGTCACATTATTCTTGAGTCTGTGTTGTATCTGGTAACCTTCATGAAATTTTGAATAAAATCCTTTATTTATTGTCTTTCAACATTTTTGTTATGTCCTTTAAGAATATAAAAAAAAACTTTATAATTTTTCCTCCTTGTGTTGCTGCTCTTTCCTTAACTGAGATAATGTACTCCTGCAACAATTTAATCCAAGGATTAAATTCACAACATTCAGAAAATGAAACCAATGTTTTTATTCACTAAGCTATCCCCTAATGGACAAGTGGTACAGAAAAAAAAGAAAAAAAAAATGACAATTATGAAATTTTATAGTCTTAGGATAAAATGCCAAGGGTGATAACAATATACACCCTGAAAGAAACAAATGGTTTTGTTTAACATTCTTTGAAAATTGTTGGAGCTGCTTAGGAAAGTCTGAGAATAGTGGTCATACATTGTGATAAAAAACAACCAAGATGAGGATGAAAATCTGAAAAAGTCAGTATATAAAAATAAGGCTTCATTGAAAAATATTTGAACAGAAATTTAGCAGATGGGTAACTTTAGCTATGAACAATGTCAATAGTCAGCTTCAAGCTGTATTTTGAGAAATAAAAACAATCTAAACAGTCAACATAATCAGCAAGTTAATTAATAATTACTTATTAAATAATTTGATCATTGGTATACTTTTTATTTAGTTATGCTTTCAAAGGAATTTAAAAAGTTATGAGAGGTCAAATATCACTAATTTGCTGCTTAATTATGATTAATAATCAAGGGAGTGGAAACCCAAACATTTACAAACTTTATTGATATATCAAATTTATAACACTTTAAGAATACTGTTTATATTTTGCAATATCAATATAAGATTGGACACAATTTATTATAAAAGCAGAGTGTTTCAAAGTTATAAATCATGAATAAATGTTATATAATTTTAGATCTGTTTTTAAATCTGCTTGATCATACATAAATTAGGTTAAAAATGTAAATCATTTGATGTCCTTGGAAAGAGAAGAATCATTAGAATAATAGAGAAGAGTGTTACTGAAATAATAATAAAAGAATTCTCTTTATGAAATTATCACATGTTTGGGAAATAATAACATGTTTATTTCCTTTAGAATAAATAAATAGTAATTTACATAGATATTTACAAAAGGAAACAAAGTAAACAAATAGTGAATTCTTTTTATATTAAAAATTAAAAACTTGTAAAATCTCTGCTATAAAACTACCATCAACATAGTCTAATACTGCTGATTAATAACTTCAATAAATATAAACAATAAATAGGTAATTCATTGAAAAAAATCAGCTGAATCAAACATTATCTACCTTGTCCAAAGACAGCAGGTAATGTTATATATTTTTTATTCGTAGTTACTGCAACAAAAAGTTCATTAGATAACTAAATCATTATTGCTCTAATAGAAGTAGACCAAATAAGAGAGAAATAAAAATCATTCCTAATAAAGAATAAAAAATATAAATAATAATACAGATACAAGTTTCAAAGAATAAAAATTTGCTGATGGATTAAAATATATTGCAAATATAAATAGCATACAAGAAAATGAAAGCATAATTATAATGAAGTTAAACACTCTAATATAACAAAGAGTAAAAGTTAAATTTATTCACCTGTAACAAATAGATATTATTAAAATTCATTCTTAATAACATTATGATTAATTAAATTTAATAAAATAAAAATATAATGCTATCTACTCAAAAAGTAACAAAATTGTACTAAAAATGGTATTGAAACAAAATAAATCAGAAGAAACACATAGTAAGATTGATTTACACACACACACACACACACACACACACTAAAAATATTTAAATTATACAAAAAATAGCATAGTTATTCAGTTTTAAAAGGACAGAATATAAGTAATTTTTGATAGGAAAAGTCACAAGATCTATTTGACATTGATGCAATAAGTAACCATAGAACTGGAAGCTGTTCTCATTGTAAATGTAGGATTAGCACAGCAAATGATGGTAATATGCAGATGATATTAATAATTTACAAATTAAATTTTTAAGATAAATTCACACTATTTTATTGAAAATGTTCATATTTGTTTAACTGAAATGCAAAGTGATTCCAAGAGGCTGATGTAACGTGTATTCACTCCTTGCTTATTCCACGTTATCAACTAGTTCAACTATCTTCCTACACCTAATTATCAGTCAGAGTGTAGGGTGAGGGATGATTTATAAAGTGAAAGGAAACATACTGTAATTATTGAAAATGAAGAGAAGAGAAAAATAAGGGAAAATGGCTACTATAAAAGGCATTTATTGCCATTAATATTATGAATAAGGAAGTAAAATAATCACCACAAGAGAATCAATGTCACTCAGGCCAGATAGAATCTTCCGCATTCGTCCCATTCTGTGCTTTTCTGTATCATGCATTATATTTGCCTTGCACAAGAATGGAAAGAGAAAAATGATAAGAGAGGCCTCAAGTCCATTCTGTATATGAAGACCTTTATTCCAAGAGTGCACTGATGATTGAGTGGAACCTGAAGGTAACTTAGGCTTGTGAAGATGTTGGTTCCATTATACTACCATTTTCCAAGTCTAGTAACATTACAACATTACAGAGACAAGAATATAGCAGCAGCAACAGCAGCAGCAGATTCAAGGGAACCTATTGCATAAATATCAAGTCATTCAAGCAAACTAATTTATTCCTAGCTATCCCATAATGTATCATTCTCCCTCCATCAAACTGAACCAGATCTCCTCCCACTTGTATTCAAAAAGATAGTTGGCATGGCATTGCAATCCAACATGGCTGTCTTAGTTTTACAGTACCAGCTGCTTTATTTCTACCTTCTCTTCAAAGTATTGATGACAAGTAATGATATGAAGAACAGTCAATAGTAGCTGCAGTAGTAGTCCTGATACTGCTTACAACTGGTAACCATTGGTTACTGCCAGTGCTGTGCTAAAGCTAGCCAAGACGTCAGTCCTGTGATGATCTAGAACAAGTACAAAATCAATCTAGGCACAAAAAAGTTACTGAGGCTGGCATGAACAGATGAAGCAGCATTGGCTGCTGTAACAGAAAGCATGAGTAGTAGCAAAGGAACCTGCAACAGAAATTGGCATCATTATTGTGAATGGCAGCAAAGCGGGATTCGACTTCTCAAGCAAGGCAAAGGTGGAACTGTAATTAGACAGCTGACAAAGTAGAGAAAGCCAAAAGATAAAACTTATGATTTTTGTACTTAACAATAGAAATCATACATTCAGAGCTTTACAGATTCATTATTGAGGATATGTCATTTCTTCAAAAGGTAGATAGCTTTTACATAACATTTTTATAAGTGACCATTGAATTTAAAATGATTGCTTACTTTGAATCATCACAAATCTATAATACTATGAGCTATACACATTGACTGAATGTTAATTTGAACAGTTGTGTACACTCATCACATACTGTTGTCATATGAAAGCATTTGAGAAGTTTGTATCACGCCACACAGACACATATTATACATATAGTTCATACCAGCAAATGTAAATACCTGTATTTATAATATATCAAGTATAGCATATAGAAAACATGCTTTATAAAACTGCTTCTATTGTTTTACACAAGAATTAATTTGACATTATATTCATATATAATTTTAAAGATTTAAAGAAAAAAAAGAGAACCGTGTGATATTTAGGACTGATTAGAGTCAGATAAAAATATTTTTAGTCATAAACCTTTTGTCTGTATCTATTATATTTTTAAATCTATACAAAATGTAAAGTCTTTTAGAAATAGTATCCTGAATTTATGTTTTCAGTAGTATATTCAAATTAACCATAATCTGAAATAAATGCTAGAAAAAGGAAATGTTTATTTTTAAATGTATTGTCTAGTAAACAAAATAGATTTTATCATAGTAAAGACAATGTACATAATAAAAAGTAGGTACTGGACTTTGCTAGTAATAGTTGACAATTCTAAAATTGTTGTTGGAAGTGCAATCTTATTTCACAATCAGCTGAAATAGTTTTATTTGCCGAGTAATAACAAGACAGTTAAACTATCACTAAAAATCTTTTTATTTTGGATTATATTATTTAATAATCTCAAAAAGACTTACTTTTATTGTAATACTTCTAACATACTTCATGACTCAGTTTCCATAGCTGAGCAATGTCAAGCCAAACATATAAGATCATGTTTTAAATTATGTGGAATCAAATGACACTTCTTATGTTGTATTAATTGCTAAGAGAAAAATAATAAGTTTAATGCAAGTTTTTATTTAAAGTACACCAATTATATTTACTATAGTTACATTTGGTGAGTTTCTTTTAATTATTACACAAAGGAAACAGGTTTTTCTAGAAAAACAATGTTTTTATTTCTTTTTGTTTATAATTTTGCTGTGATATCTTTATGCAGCAATTATATCATTAAAATTCTAAACCACATCTTTTTAAAAACTTCCTTTCCCTTTAAATTTATGAAATTATTCAACAAGAAAACATTAGAATTGATATTTCAATGTTCAATAATACAACTGTTTTATCTAAGTAATTTAATTCAACACTTTATCAAAAAAGCTCTCTCCTCTGATATTTCTATATTACATTAGAATGTTTCATTGTTAGTAAAAATGATACAAATTATTTATATATTTCATTAAATTTATGTTGATTACAATCAGTTCGTTATTTTTATATGAGAGACACAATACATTTCCAAATATAATATTAAACATTTTTATATTATAATGCAGAATATTATGAACTTATAAGTATAAAGTGTCTAATCAATGTATATTACTTCACTAATTGAAAACAAATTTTTAAAAATGTAAAACATGGTAACATTTAAAAATAAAATAAAATTTTGCTTAAGAGACATTTTTTAATCTAATTTTCTGGTTGTAACAGTTCAAGATACATTTTATAATGAAATGTTTTTACTAATACATATTTGTGTTAATAATATAAGGAGTACTACAGATTTTACATGTACAGGCTTTATTGTAGTGTAACTGACTTTAGGTATTAAAGGCTTATCTAAAAATCATTCAGGCTCAATCCTGAAATAACTGGCTGAAGATTATATATATATATATATATATATATATATATATATATATATATATATATATATATATATGTATATATAAATAAAAAGGAAAGAACAGTAAGATATAAAATCCGGTGTTCTTATAGATATTTTTATTTTTACACAATAGTGCTCTATGTAAATTTAAATTTACAGAGCATTAATATTATAAATTAATAGATTTAAAATATGGTTTTACCGCTACACAGTGATAACCATGTTTCAGAAATGGAAGCTAAAGCCCCTGGATTTAATTTTGTTATTAAACCAAAGACATTAGTTCCATTTCCTCATCAAGCGAATTTTGGAGTAACTTACTTTTTAAAATTTATGGTTGTTAACGGCACAGGAAAGATTCATAGTTTGAGGGTTTCCAAGGTTACCGATAAATCCATTCATCTAGACAAGGGGTGGTAGAGGGTTCAATTTTTAATTTTCATTGTATCAGTTGACTTTTATGTTTGTATACATATATATATATATATATATATATATATATATATATATATATATATATATATATATATACTTTTATTGACTTTTATGTTTGTATACATACATACATATATATATATATATATATATATATATATATATATATACTTTTATTGACTTTTATGTTTGTATACATATATATATATATATATATATATATATATATATATATATATATATATATATATATATGTATACAAACATAAAAGTCAAGTTTTTGGGAGTGTAAGAAAAGAAACATTTTATTATCTGATATGAGGGAGTGCTGAAAATTTTTCAGCTTGACCCATTTTCTAAAATCTGACCAAATGACCAAATATTAGTACCTCTTCATAATTTGTAATACTGGTAACTGTAAAATTCTTATGGTAGCATGAATAATGAACTAAAATTGTATTGTTTATTTCCTTCAGCAGAAACTTCATTTTAATGGAAACCAAAAAGATTGTATGACTAGAAACAAAAATCAGTCATGTAGACAAACTGGCATGCATGACCATATGAATCAAACTGTGCCATTATTTGTTGTTGAGTTGCCTTTTAGGTCAGTTAGTAGCAGCTGTGTGATAATGGAATCATTCATTTGGTACATATGAACTTGTGAAAGAAGAGAATTACTTACAAATATAGTTCTATTTTCTAAGTACATGTATATCTGAATGAAACTTTGTATCTATGAGTATGACAAATATATCGCAAAACATTTTATTTTTAGATCATTCTTTAAATAACTGCATTAAATTGTTTTGTGGGAAATTCTTATTTATTTTTATATATTTTCAGTTTAGATGTATTTGAATGCAAAACAGTTTTTACTAGTAAAAATTCTAACATTATTTTTTCTATCAATGCCTGAATAAAGTGTTCTAAATGATTTCAAGAAAATATCAATCTTAATAAAATTTTAAAATTATAATTTTGACTGTTTTGTTTTTTAAATTTTCTTTTCAAACAAAATGAAAGGTTTTTCTTAATGGAGTAGTATCATAAACAGTATTAATGTACTTACAAAAGTGGCTTAAATTAAGAACCTTTTTCAGAAATGGTATTAAATATTATATAACTCAAACTTTAAATAACTGAGTGTTAGAAGAATTTTAAGCCAGCAAAATAAAGTTAATTTGTTATAATTGTGAAATTATGGAAATATATAAAATTTGGAATTTTTAACAATCATTCAAGAAAAACATTAATATGATAAATCAGAATCTTTTTACATTGTGAATGCAAAAAGAGATAGCAGTATACCAAACTACTGAATAAATTGATCCATTTAATTAAACTTTATGACAATCATATATATATATATATATATATATATATATATCAAATATGTGGTGTGGTTTAATTTATATTACAATGAATAATTCATACAAAAATATCATTAATTAATTTTATATCATTAACTTTACTAATTTATTTTTTGTATGAATGATTCATTGTAATATATATATATATATATATATATATATATATATATATATATATATATATATATATATAGATAGATAGGTAGGTTATAATAAGGTAGTGCACATGTTCTGGGTAGCACACGGTCTCCATATACCATTGGAGAGATCACTGAATTTCAACCAAAGAGGGCACTACCATTACTTTGCGAAATAAATGGATGACTACTACTATTACTATAATAAGCTACAATAACCTAGTATACTAATGTGTGTGTGACAGAACAACTGACTAAGCTTAGTCTTTTGAATGTAGAGAACTTAACATGAAATAAGTCTGTAAAGTAGGAAGAATAAATAAAAAAGTAAAACCTAGTTTTAATTTCCTCTAATGACTGCTCACTTACAACAAATACAAAAGTAGTATTTACTATAAAAGAAATTTTAAGGAAATGTAGTATATTCAATCACTTATTTCAATCAATGTAGTATATTTCAATCAATTATTTTAATCAAGCCTTAAACTGAATTTACAAAAAAAGGAATAAAGCCTAAAATGGAGATGGTACAATATGTTAAAAAAAAAACCCAAATAAACAAGCAGCTGATAAAACATTTTGACAAACTACAAATTAAATCTATCATACTGGGGTGTGCATGTCTGTGTGCTTTATGTGTTTTTTCAGATGATATTCTTCTGCATAGGATTAGATCCTTTACATTTCACTTGACATGTATCTAATATGCTCTAAATATATTCTGATATAAGCAAAGAGTTATATAAATTTAAGGCACAAAAGAAAAGGATTAAGATAACAATCTAATAAACACATAGGTATTAATATTTCATCTCCTCAACATGCATGTCTCCTTGAAAATAAGTGAGCAAAATAAAAATAAAACAACCTAATAGCTAAAATTATAATGACCAAGAAGTGTACTCTTTGCCTTATTAGTTAAAAAGAACAGGATATTTTTAGTCAACAAAATTGAACACTGACAATTTTTATATGTTTATTTTATTAAGTCTGTTACATCAATTTTTTGTGTTTTGAATTTATGTTTTCAGTGGTATATTCTTGAATCCTCTGATCTTATATCAATAACTTACAGGTTCAAACACTAACTAAATTTTCAAGAATGGTAATCATGAATAATCTTTTCTATTAATCAATAGATATACAATATAAAATTAAATATGAATGCAGATCATAATTATAAAAATCAAAATTAGGCAAAATAATATTATTTGCAAATATAAATTGATTTTTTAATTAACTAATTAACCTTAGAATTATGTTAAATTTTCACATTGGATGCTTAAAGATAGAACAATCGTTTGGATACTTATATAGACAAAAACATACTTTGTATAAAAATATGTAAAACTGCCAATATCAGTACTAGTCCATCATACATGTGTGTAGTCATTATATTATTGTTATTGAGCAACATAAAATATATTTCAGGTTTTCTTGTTATGATAAAGAGGTGTGCATCAACTAGATCATCATGCTAATAAGTCAAGTAATTGTATTTTGTCAAACAATCATATTAGGTTGATTGTCTTTGAATAAGTTTTCATACTACTAGAGAAAGGGGAAAATAGATGTACTGAATAAAATAACAACATCATTTTTTTTTACAATTTCATGTGCCATGATGTCTCATTCACCATTATGTCAATATGATCTCCAATCTTCATCAAGCGAAAAAATGTGTTCCATTTTCATTTATATTATGAATTACATACTAATTAAGACAATTATTTGCATGCTATTAAAAGTCAAAAGCAGTTGTCATAAATGTAGATTTATAAAGAGATTAAAGATTAATTCTGAAGAATTTTTCTAAACATTAATGGATTTTTGTTTACTCATATTAAAACTTCAGATACTGAAATAGTATTTATTATAAGCAAATAGGTACATATTGTTAGATTTTCAAATAAAACTTTTCTTCAGAATGTTATACTTTTCATATACTGTATATTCTATTTCAGATATTAGTTATTTTATTTTGTAACTAAACAGATGCATTTAAAAGTTTTTGTCACTCCCATTTTTATTTGTATAAATTGTTTTTTTTGTATTTGTTGTTTTAATACATATTATCAATTTATCTTTAGATGACATTGTGTACATAAATCAAATTCAGTCAGCTTATTAAAAATTTAATAACCTATTTTATACATTCCTAACATTTCAAGCAATAAAACCATAACTAATCAAATTTACAACATTATTTTAAAAACAGCAATCATTTCCATGGTAGACTATAAAAACTAAAGTAACCATTTAGTAAACTTTATAGGATTATTTAATTTTGTATCTTTACTAATTGTTTTTTCATAAAAATATTTTCATGTAAGCAGTTTTTTTTTTATATTTACGTCATATATATGACTTAATAGAGTGGCTAGACAAGCATTAACTGTTACAACCATCAAATAAATATACTGAATGTAATTTTTTCATAATAAATTAAGATATTGAATGAATAACACTAAGTTTTCCTTGCTTCATTTAAAATATTTTCTTAACTAAGCATAGAATCTCTAGTCGGGATATCTTAAAAATTACAAATAAAACATTAGTAATATAGCCATGGTATTATTGTCACTGAACAACATGAAATATATTTCTGGTTTGGTGGCTAAGGTGTAGAAAAATGCTATGTTTGTTTTTATTTGTTTTTAAAATAAAGTAGCCATTTTTCTTCTATATTTTTCACCTACTATATTTTTTAATAATCAGTTAAAAAAATAACAATCAAAACTTTTCTGAACAACTAAAATAGAAGTAAAAACTGAAAAAAAATGTTAAACCAAGTTAGTTTGTAAAGCCTGAAAGATACAAAACCTTGAATAATAAATGTAAAACAAAACAGTTAAATTTATAATTTCATTTTTTAACTCTTTTTAAACTTGATTGAAAATCAGTTTCATATATTTCAGGTGAGAAATAGAAAAGAGTAAGGCTATCATGTGTATCTGATAAATGTATTCTTTTTACAGAAATTAAGACATAAATAACATATACATGAATGGGTATCAGAGAAATAAGGATAGCTACTGAGAGGAAGAGAGAGAAAGATACAATGGGAGCAGATTTTAATGTATTGTATATTAAAGTATAGAAATATCTATTAATAGAAAACAGTGATTTATAATTCTCTGATGTCACCTATTTTATAAGTAGAAAATTGATTATTTAGGATATAATTTTTGCCTCTCCTAAATGCATGCATAATAACAATTCTCACCAACCTAATACTAAGGACAAGATCTCAGTCCCATGAAAGTACACAACAATTTTACATAATGTAACAGCTTAGACTGATTTGAAACAATGGTATATGCAAGAACCTATTCTATAAAATGTTAATAAAATAAATTCAAATTGGTAGAGAAAAACATAATAAAGAAAAAGAGACAAAAAGTTATATATATATTAATGCCATTAAATTATATACTTATAAGTTTAACAATATCATGAGTGATTTAAAGGATATTTTACAGAATTATCTCTAAGTATCATGCCAAACTCTGTGATTATAAAACAGTTTCTTTGATATTTAGTAATTGCATAAATTATTAAAACCAATATCAACTTGATCATGCCAATGCTTCAAGTAATTGTATTTTATTAGTCTTCTTTGATAGTTTTTGCTTATAAATGTAAATGCAAACATATTTTCTAAAAATTAGTGTCATTACAAACAAACTTGAACATTGAAACCTTTATATAATTGTAATTTCACAATGATATAACAATTATTTTTGTTATTTAAATAAAAAATTAAAAGTATCAATCTGGGGATATATAGCACTAAAGGTTAATATAATTTTTTTTTACTATTAATACTAAAATTACTTTTTTATTTTTCCTAATTATATTCAACAAATAAATACAATACAAAAATTCAAGGAAGCCTTTCTATGATAATAAAATTCAATCTTGTTAGTTTAATAAATGCACATAAAAATATCTTCCTTTTTTAACTCAAAAGAAAAATGTTAAACAAAAGTTATTAAAAATTGAAAACAATGGTATCAATTTCTTTCCATATTTACTAACTACTTGTTGTCTAGCAACGAGCGAGCGAGGATGGCACAGGACAAATGACAGACACATCCAATACAGAGCAGCAGCAGCAGTTGTGGTGCTGGCAGCAAACACAAGTGACATACCTAGCTTCACAGTAAAATTGTTTGATAGCACTAACAATTTCACATCCAGAAGCTACTGAAAGAAAACCAGTTCCAGCCAGTAAATTAATAGTTACAAAAATAATCAAAAGAGTTGAAATCCAAATGAAATACATTGAATCAGCTTTCTTTTAGGACTCATAATTTTCAAGAGAAGTCATTGGTTGGAACTTAGGTTTCTTCAAGTGACTTCATCTAAAAATGCCAGGAAAAAGATGATTCTTCTCATGTAAAGACTGTGACATTCAGCAGTTAAGCTTTACACCAACAGAGACATAGCTGATTGGGTCCCCTCAAGGAGGTGATTATGATAACATTTGCAGATACCCAACAAGAAAAATGAAAATAATCATTCAAAAATAAAAGGATAATGCATGAAACTGAATGGTATATGTATTGTCAGTTAATGCAAAGTGCCACAATAAACAATAGGAACAGTACTTAGCAGAACAGCTAAAAACAGCCAAATGATAAGACACAGAGCAAATTGATAATAGGTTGGATTGGGCATGGGAAAGGAAAACAGAGGTAAAGTCTTGGTAAATAATACAAGGGAACATATATACTAGTAGTCAACAGAATAATAATGAACACTGGAGAAAGATCAACTTTGTTATGAAGTCAAAAACAAGTAGGCATATATAGGATGTTAATGAAACATTTGATGGCAAAAGCATTGAAGGACATGCTTTATTGGTCTATGTCTCCATGTTGAAGTCATTCCTCATCAACCATTTTCCAAATCTGATGGAAGAATATTTCACATAGTTTCTGTTATTTCATTTGCTGATACACATGATACATACACGTTATTGCACAAATCAATTAATATCTTGAAATATTTATATCAAAGCTGTATGTTAATAAGAACCAAATTACAAAAATTTTAAAAATAATTTTGCATATTTTTCTATTCATATTCTCATATATAATATACACAATATCATAGGTTTCACTAAACCCAATAATTTTTAATTATCAGGTTGTAAAATATTTTATACTAAAATTACTTTAAGTCTATTCTACCACTTTGACATATTACAAAACAGCAATATAGCAGTGTAAGTTTCTTCAATTTCCCATCAAAATTTAACAATTTCACTCATTGCAGTCTTAAAAGCTAGTTTCATTGTAACTAGTTAAATCATTTTGAAATGCAAAACATGATATATATAAGATGAGATGCTCAAAAGTTCTGAGCAAATATTATTTGTGGAGGGGAAGAGAAGGCTTCGTTGGTCTGAGAACTTCATCACCTTCTTGTACAAGAGATAGATGATATTACAGTTTTACTAATATATAATAGTCTGCAAAAATGTAAACTAAAGCCTGCAATACATTGTTTTTTAGTAGATCAACATGGTTTACAAAATATAACTATTTTATTTAATTCAAATGAATCTCTATTTACAGAATGATTTTACTGGTGGAGGATAAACTAAGGTGAACAACAAAAAAGTTATCATTTTACACTGTCTCACATTATTAGCCACATTTAATTTTTCATAATTTTTAGAAAACTAATGAAGTATTCAAGGAAATATTTGCACCATTAATTGAAACACCAAGGAACATTGTATTTTAATTAAGTTATAATTACAGAATGCACAAACAGTTTATGAAGACAAGTCTCTTGAACAAAATATTGGAAACAGTGTCATTTTAAAGACAAGAAAATTATAAAGACCACTTTAATGTGAAATGTATGTTCAATGGTCTGAAGCTAGACTGAGAAGTCATCCATCCATTAATTTTCCAAGTTGTATTTCTTTATATAAAACACACCGCACAGTGTACAAAATAGGATTTCAGTTTTCATCATTGCTGGTAAAATGCCATGCTACAATGTAAACATTGTTCTTCAAAATGCTCTACATGTTGTCAATTAGGTTAAGGTTTGGTGAACAAGCCAATCACTTCATCAAATGAAACTTTGAAGCCCATTTTATTCAGGTATTCATTAATTTTCATTGCTAAATATGATCGGGTATTGTTGTGCATAAAAATTATCTTCTTTCTGAAAGTGTTTGGCTTCTTGAACCACAGCTACACATGTGCCTTAAAAATGTATGTATGTCTGAGTTTTCATCATAACATCATCAGGAATTGGCCATGGGCCCAGTACTTCACCATCTACAACTCCACTAAAAAGCATGACACACCTCTGCTTATTGAAGATGTTGAGTGATGTTGATGTGAAACCTGTGAGAGCAGTTTCCACCAATAACCACCCAACCATTGCTCTGTCCATTTGGTCCATTGAATTTATATTCATGTATTGTTGTTTTTCCTTATGGTTTAAAAGATGTCTCAAAATTGTTCTCATGTTTTGCATTTTTATTTACACCTGATATCTTGTGGTTTTCAACAATTCCCCACTGCCACCGCACTTAAAGATTTCATAGCCTGACAAAGACAGATATTTTATAATGTCTCTTTTGATATGGGACACAAATCAGTAAGATAAATACCTCAAGTCTGCATCAGAGTTGTTTAGTATTTTCAATGAACTTCTTCACAATTTGATTGTACTTACTGACCACTTTTACAGTTTACATATTTTGAAAGCTCTAAAATAATTAAACACTTCTCTTTATCCATCAAATCAGCTTTATAACCTCAAAGCTTCAAATTTACAAAATGGGTATTAATTTTAAACTTTTCAATTCAGATTTCATATGTGAATGTAGCTTGTTTATATCTGTGCTGACCAAACTGGCTTTTGTCTTGTGCAGGCAGATATTGATATAATTCAGTAAATAAACCTTTACATAGCAATAAATATTTATTTTACATATTAGTAAAACAGTAAAACATGAAGTGGCTAATAATGTGAGGTTCAGTGTGTGTGTATATATATATATATATATATATATATATATATATTAAAGAGATGTTAATTGTAAAAGGAATCAGTTGCAATTTACTACTGATTGTCACACAAAAATGAGATCAAATAATTAGCCTAATATTTGTGATGCATTACGAATATTTTAAATGTTCACATTAGTGTTGCTCAATCAACATTTCTCACGTGTTTATCATTAACAGTTTTTAGGGAGTAGTGTTCATACAAATAACAAACTTTTCAGACTATGACTGATTATTGTAATTTAGGAATGTTTCTCAGAATTTAAAGAAACTACGTGAAATATTCAACAGTGAGCCTATGAAGAAAATAGAACAAATATTTATATACATTTAAAGATTTGAATAAATATATGACATGAAAGTTAAATGACCATATCATTAAAATTAGGTATAACAAATAAAAATATTAAAAAGATCACATATTGACATCAAATTCAGTATATTGCTTAAATATAATAGTAACATTCATTAAAATACTGCATATTTCAGTACAAGTTCATGTGAGAAGATGCTTGGCCAATGGATGAATACTTATATGAGATGCTTTCAGTAGATTCACAAATACATATAGAAAAACTATAGTAGCCAAAACATAAAAGTCATAAAGTATTTTTGATATAAAAATTTCTCATGATGTAATTATAAAAAAAATAAACTAAACATTAATAAAGTATTACAAATCAATAAATTTAATTTAATATAATTAAATGTCATAAGATATAAAGGCAAGGTTGTGAAGACAAATATTTTTTTTGAAAACTATAAGCAATATTAAAAAAATTGCCAAGTTTCACCAAATAATCCTTAAAAATCATTTTTGGATGAAAAAATTCAAACATAAATATAATGTAATAAATTAGATGTTTCTTGTTTCATATGAGAGTTGTGATAAGGATTTTACTGATACATTTTTAATATTTTCATATGGAGAAATATCATTAAAATTTGCTACAGTGAAAGTCTTTGAACTTATTTTTAAATCAGTATTTTTTTTTTTATCTCAGATTCATTTTCAATCATTAAACCTATTATTATTTAAAGAGGTAAGGAATTTTATAATTAAGATAACAATTATAGTTGTAATGCCTTTCATGTTTGTATTTCAGTTTAATTAATTTTAAAAGCAGAGTTTTACAGATGTTCAAGAAAATGTCCAAGATGAAAAAGTAATTTTGGGTGATTATGTGAGTTGAAAAATACAAAGACTCACCACAGTTTGTAGCTTCATAATATATATATATATATATAGATACACAATATATATCAAAGGTAAGTTGTGATCAGTCAATTAGAAAGCCAAATCAAATACCATTGGCCAACTATTTCTTCTCAACAGAACTATAATGTGGTGTATTTCCTTAACTTGCATTCTGGGAACTGAGTTCACTGGTGGTCAAATGCTATGTTTCAAATTATGTAATAGTCAATAGATATGTAAATAAAAAAAGAAAAGAACAGAGATGGTTGAGATATATATATACATACACGTATAAATATATCCTGGATGGGTTTTGGTGGCAAGTACAAAACAGAAGCTATCTAACAAAAAAATCTGGTGCAGAAGAAATATTATATCTACTCACCTTTAAATACTTGTGAACAAACCTTGCATGCACCTGTCAATAAAAGCTACAATAAGTACTTCTGCAGGTTGGGGTGCCAGCGAACAACTGCGGAGGATGGTCATAAACAGTCAACATGTATAATCTGTTCTGATATGAACGCTTGGTGATGAAAACTATGCCTACCTGGATTTTGACTTCAAAATTGACTGTTAAATGATACCCTGTTGAGAAGACTATTTTTCATCATTGTTCGTTATTGAGAAAGATTTATTCTCAAAATAAAATTTGTGAAGAAATTGAAAACTTCAGCAGGGATACCAAAATAAAAGTTTAAATCAAAATATCTTCCAAGTGCTTCCTACTATTTATACACTATTTCTTTTAGCTTAATTAATATTAATTAGTCTTACATTCTTTTGTGATTTCAAAAATAGTGCTTCCTACTATTTATACACTATTTCTTTTAGCTTAATTAATATTAATTAGTCTTACATTCTTTTGTGATTTCAAAAATAGAAATCAGCTTGGAATTTTTTGGAAAAAATTTCTTTGACTATAGATTTGATATATCTTTAATGCAATAGATTTGAGGCTAAAATAAATGAATCCAAAATAAAAAAAATGTTACTATCAAATTTAGCCAAGAAGGTTACTTTAATCTATTGTACTCCAAATATACTTGTAAGTACAATACAAGCAGAATCATTTTTTCTAATTAGTAATAAGTACAATAATTGATTAAAGTGATATTAGTAAAAGAAATACTGAAAGCTTCCAAAAAAACAAAACAACAAAAAACAATGTAACGAATGATGAATAGTTCAGATATTTATTATTAGTACTAAATAACTAAATAATCATTCTTTAAAAGATTTTTATACTTTAATTAAAGATAATAATTCAAATGAAGTATGTGTTTTAATCATATTTGTACACATATTTCTTCATAATGATTTCAGGCCTAAAAAAATTAAAAAATATATATTCAATATATTTATATAACAGACATACAACTGTTAAAAAACTAAGAAGGCAATGGTAAAATTATCATATAAGTATTATATTACATGTTTGTAATATTTATCCTTTTATGCAATAATAGAAAGCTGAAAGTATATATGCAATCTATGTTTTAAAGTTGTTTTTATTTAAAGTTTGAAAATAAATTAAATAAGAATATGAACTGAATCTAAAATTTATAGAAAAAATCATTTAATTCTTAATACAAAATCATAGATATTTATAAAGCTCAGGTGAAATCTTTTAAAGATCAATTTTCTATAAAAATAGTTTCCCAATTCTTATTTTATTTTAACCCTGGCTCAGTATAGATGTAGCTCCATTTCAATATTTACAAAAATAACTTATTTGTTTGATACAAGATATGCTAAAGTGTCTACTGAAAAATCATCAATTTAAAATACTAGATTCTAAAATTTTGAAAATTAAGAATTTTAGTCTAAACTTTTAAAAAATTTAACATATATTGATATTTTTAAAAAATTTTTTAAATAACAATTACCAAGCTGTTGCACTGTAACATAATTTATGAACTGCTAAATCAAAAAGCATATACAATAAAATGCTATTCATGGTTGAATAAAACAATTTTTATTTCAATAGAAAGAATTCTGATAAAATTTAATATCCAATTATATATTAGAAATGCGCAATAAAGAGGCATACACTTATCTGTAGTTATTTATTTTTCAAATCTTGCAACAGAGGAATATCATTTTATGCAGAATAATCAGAATAGTGTTTCTATATAAGCAAAAAAGTTTCTATATAAATCAAAAATAAACTGACAATATCATATAAAAACAAATTTATCCAATGGTTAAATATTCCAATACGGAATACTGATTTAACTACATTATTTTTAATTTAAAAAGTTTTAAACTACAATTCATTTTACTGCAAAATTTATTTACAAATCATTTTTCTTCATGTGTAAACCTCATTTTGTTACTTTTATTAATAAAATTATTAACACTTTCATAGTAGTTTCCAATAAGGTAGATAACTCTTCTAAAAGAGTTACTTCCCTTTCTGTTGAGTCCTACAAGTTGAACCTAAGAAAATTATCTTGCAAAAATCTATATAGATTCAAACATTTTCTATTTGTTAATATTTTTTTGCATTTTTAAACGCCCCTTTTTTATATGTATAAAAATTTAATCTTTATGACCAACTAATTCATTATTAAAGAGATTTTGAGTATTACAAAAAATAAAGTATAATAATTTAAAAAAATTCTTATGTAATAATTTACTTCAATAAAAAAAAATACACTTGAATTGATTTTTTAAATTGAAATATTGATTTTATATTATAATTCTGAAAATATAATGTGGCAAACAGTCTTTAATTTGAGGTAAATAGTTTTTCAACAGCCACAAGATAGTGACGATTATAAAAATTGAATATAAGATGATACAGATTCTATATTAAAAAAGACAGTGTAATCAGATAGGCGTATCAGTGTGTAGATGTCCAGTGGAATGAGTTAAATTTTAACCAAACTAAATTTCTCTGCCCAAACTTTATATTTTCTAATGGTATTGCTACTATAAAGGAGTCGAAAAAAGTTAAATATATTTGTAAATCTATATCGATACACTTAGTCTTAATGTTAGAGATGCCTACATACTAATAATTTATACTTGTTTCTCTCAAATTGCAGGAATTCTAGATGAGAAACTGAAACAAAGTAACAATTACATTTTTAATGAGGGTTGCTAAGTTTTTGAGATTGATGCTTGGCTGAAGAGTAGAGAAATGTATTTTATAGCAGAATATATGATATTGAGACAAAAAGGCACCTAAAATTATAAAGAAATCAAGAAACAAACAGTAATATTCATAGTTATATTACTGTTCTAAGCCCACAAAAATATGATAAATAGTGCATTATTCATCACTGGTCATTGTCATAAAAGGCTAACTTATAAACATAAGTAATTAGTCATAGTCAAAATCAATATAGTAAATAAGCTTACAATAATTGTCATAAAATTTAAAACTGATGTAATTACATTTTGACAACAAAGGTTTTGTATGTAAATGTTCATGTAAACAATCTTATTATTTGAAATATTTGTAGAAATGAACATGTGTTTGATATAGAGTCCATACAATTTAGTAAATATCATTTCAGAAAAAGAACTATTAAAAATAAATTTAAAGTAGTAAGAAAAGGAAGTAAAAAATATACTGACTTAGAAGCTGCCACATGATTTCAGTTGTTGGTAAGCCTTTTGATTTTCATTTTCCTCTTTAGGGAAAGAAAACTGCTTGATGTAGATTTGTGTAGACAAGCTGACAATGTTGAATTTGCTGAAACCCCATTACAAAGTTTTATAGTTATCTTTTTTTATGGGATACAAAGTAAGGTTTTTCAAATTTACTCAAACTATCATCAATTGGTTGAAAATCCTCTGTTTACACTGTATTTGTTTTCTTTGTATGCAAATTTCTATTTTAGATTTTATTCAATGGCAGCTTATTCCTGGATCATCTTGTTTATATAGATATTTGTTTTTGTTTGACATCTGAATATGCCTGTGAAATCTTTACCTACTATCTATTTTAATTATTAAATGTTGAATATTGTTACAATAGTTTCTGCCCAAATGGCAAAGTGATTTATATAGTTTCTAATAATAAAAATAATTAATCATATTTTTCACATCTTTCCAAATACAATTTCCTTGGAGTATTTAAAATTTTGCAATCATCTATATCAGAAACAAATAATGCTCAACTTATATAAATTGGAATGAATTGCATGTATCATCACCATTTTGTTTTTGTATGCTAGTAAAACTTGTCTGTATATCATTGTTTGAAATATTATCCACAGAATTTATTTTCTTATCCTTAAAAATATTTTATTTATGAATATTTCAAAATTAGGTTTTAGTTTTTCCAAATATGCCTGATTAAGTATATTGTCATACATCTCAACAAGAAAATGTTTTGATAAAATCTATAGAACTTGTTAAGGCCCTATATAAGGTACTTCCAAAGGTTTTTTTATATGATCTATTCTAAGCCATAAACAACACATAAATTCACTTGGAACATAAGATTTTTTTTAAAGTATGAGATTAATTTATATCATGGTTGTACACAAATTCTTAGTAAATATACTTATTTAATGAATCATCTTCCATTGTATCAGATGGACTGATTAACAGTTAGAGAATTGATATTGGGGAAACCAGTTACAACATAAAAAGAAAGAAACCTGATTTGTTTTTGATAGTTCTAAAAAATAATATACTTTCAAAATGATTTCCCCTATTAGGTCTTGGAATGGAACATCAGGTATTGTAATCCATAAATTTACAAAAGATTCAGCTAATGATTGTGTGGCAATTTCAGTTGAATTCATTGAGTTGAATAGGCACAATATATTAAAAGATATTTTATAGGTATTTAAATGGATTTGAATCATTATAGGCTGAAGGGAGTGGTCCAACAATATCTCTATGGACAATTTGAATACATGATGAAATTAATTTAAAATTTTAATTAGGATATTTTTTATGTTTAATTTTTTGCTCTTCGCAAGATACACACTCTGTACAAAACTCTTTTATAGGTTTACCTATACTTGGTCAATAGTATCTGGATTTAACTTTATATATGATCCAATAAAAAGAATGAGACAATGAATGGCTATTAAAAATAGTTTTACACAAAGTTTTCAGTATAAAATGTGCTGGGTAAGAATTGGATCCATCACATATTTTAGAATTAGTACCTGTCATTAAAAACTATTTAAAGTTAGTAAAAGATTTTATTTTTTAATCATTAGTTTTTGCCTCAATAATTTCTGTCAAATCACAGATATTTACTTGTATTGCAAAAGCCAGTTGCAACATACAATCAGCTACTATAATTTGACTACTTTTAATGTATGATATATAAGAAATGGTCTCACTTAATATTGATAGTTGATATGTGAAAAGCAGAGCATAGTGGTTTATGGTCTGTCAGTTAAATGACATGACTATTTAATGATATGTCAAAAGGGAAGCACTGCTAAATAGGCTGTGAGTAACTCTTTTGAAAACAGAATACTTTTCTTGGTTTTGCCTCAACTTTTGGAAAAGAAACCAATAGGAATGGGTATCCTATTTATTGGTGTAATGATGCACCAAGACCATACTTACATCAGATGGACTGATTAACAGCTGACAATGTTGAATCACAGATATTTAGTGGCTTGAGTTTGCAGATGAGCCAATGGAGTTATATTATAAAGTTTCACAAGATTATTAATTGAATAATTTGAAGGAACAGTTGAGAAATAATCTCATACATTCAGACAGGGATAGTAGAATTTTAGCAAAATCAAAGATGAGTTTGTGATAAAAAACACTCAGTATACCTCAAAAGTTACACAAACTCTTAGAATCATTTGGGTATGGTAAAGATTTCAACTCATTAACCTTTTTTATCAGAAGGTAAAAGACTTTTTAATCATAACCCAAAACATCTAAATTGAAATCATTAAAAGTATATTTTAACAAAGAAATTTTAAATTGTTTTCATCTATTTTAAACACTATCTGAATCATTTGTACTATTTCATCATCATTAAATACAAGATGGAGGGGACTTGTCCATTCATTTTCAAGAAGTATCACTCTGGAATTCTGAAGTTTTTTCAATTGAGCTCATACTGCTTTAGATTTTTCTGTATAAATTTGAATAAACTCCACAGTATTACCTAGTTATATTTCCATGAGGTAATGTAAGACTTTTCTAATTGAATCAACAATGGAGAAAGACTAATGTCATTAACGATTAAATTTATCAAAGATGTAGTTACATTTAAATTAATCTTCCTTTATGCATAATTTTATTTTTACAGTCTACTGTTAAGCCAAAGTGGTTCCAAAATTAAAGCCTAAAAATATATTGAAAAGATCTTTTTACACAAGGAATTTCAATATCCAGATTTGCTTGTCCTGGTGGATGCAATTGGGTCCCAAACAATTTTATTCACTAGAAAATTTGATAATATAGAAAAAAAAAACTAGCATCAGTGTCAATAACAAATTTTATTTTGGTAGCTCTTAGTTATGCAATGAATTCCACAAGTGGTGTATCTGCCAGAACTAATGCAATTAATTTTCTTTGTTACTGAGAACAGAGGTTGGTGATTGGGTACTGGTTAATATTTGAAGCTTACTTTGTTTTTTGAGCTAACTGTGCCAAAAGATATGGTCTTGTCATAAAAATGTGAGCTCAGTTGATTTGACTATTTTTAAAATGTTGAAACAAAATACCTTTTATCAGAAAGTTTGCATTTGAAGTTATTTTATGGGTGCAACATTTTATAAAAGCATTAGACATGGATACAATTAATATGGTAAATAAGCTCACAATAACTGTGGCAAAATTTCAAACTGAAATTTATTTGCATTTTATAACCAAGTTTATGTATGTAAAGGTGTGTGATAGTTGATTTAAGTTTAATATTCAGAAAGTGTTGAACATATAAACAATATAATTTTTTTGATATTTTATAGATGCAACACAATTGCAAAACTACTTAAATACTTTTAACGTTTTTAATAGCATTGGTAAACCACTAAAATAATAATGAGCGATTTAAAAGCTTATTTAAAAAAAACAAATTTAAACTTAAATTTCAAGCCATTATTTCTCATTTCTATTCAACTTAAAATTTAATAACTAATAAAATGCAACATACCACTTATAAAGCTGTTTTTACATGATTTTCTCTATTTTTTTAGATTCATATATAAGAAATAATTCAAATGATATGAACTGACTGAAGTGAATAGTCAAGACAACTTATTCATAGAACACTAAGCAATTATCTGCATAGGTGATAAATGTCAATAGCGGTAGAGGTAAAATGATTTACATAGAATGCTAAATGTAACCATTTCTATTTTTAACATCTGTGAAAATTATTATGTTTGAAACAACAGAAATGGAAGTAAAAGATGAGTAAAAGATTAAATGAAAGAAACTTTGAAATGCAAATATGCAGATGATGTTGAACCAGACATGTTTCAGCTGTTGTACTCTCCAACTTTCTTCAGATGTCTGTCATTATATTTGATATTGGAATATTAAAACAAATCCTTTATTAAATCCCACGAAGTAGATTGTTCTCATTCCACTTTCCAGGCTTATTTACCTCTATACAACTTGTTCATTTCTTCCACTGAAACCAAGTATATGACATTCCAGCAGTACTAGACCTGAGGAATAAATTCCCAACTGCCAAGGAACCAATTATATTTTAACCAACACTTTAATCTACTAGGAAATAGTTAAATAAATCTGGTTCCCTGGGTGTTGGGAGTTCCTCAGGGTTAGTAGTGCTGGAAAGTCACATACTCAGGTTCAGCAGAAGAAAAGGATAAGCAATACAAAGGCGAATAAGACAGGTTAGTATCAACTGATACTTCATCCACAAAAAAAAAATAGAAAGCAGAATGAGAACAATCTACTTCCATGGATTGACTAAAGATTTCAGTTCAAAATCCTGAGGAGGTTGAGTATAATGGCAAAAATGTTGTGAGTATAACAACAAATCTAACTAGGATAAGGAGTTATTTGCTTATTTCATTTTCAATCAGACTAATATACTCATCTTTGTTTTTATTATCACAACATTTCAGCTGTTGTGACTTCTAGTCTTCTCCAAGTGTCTATCAATCTGATTAATAAATATCACATATTTGTGATTTTTCCAGTGCCATATGAAACCAGTTCTGCTAATGTCTGTAAGTCTGTCTGGTTTGAAAAGATGGTAAACATTTATGCTTGACAATGGCTGCACCAGAGTATACACCATTTTTTTACGTGATATTACTAGGCAGTTGTCTTGAAATGTTTTAATTAGAGCAGGCCTTAATATTTATTATTTTATCTTATTTCTATTAATGCTCATTGAAAAGACATTTTATTACTTTTTTACTATAAATAAGCAGAAACTGAATAGGGACAACTTCAGTAGGAAATCAAGCAGTTAAACTAGATCTGAAACAGGTTCGTCATGGTGTGACAGTGTGACAAAAATGAGTATTTATGTTAAACTATGAATTTGCTCAAATTGGAAAATAAAGATTAATCCATCAGATTAATTCTTTTTTGTATTAAATCCAATTTATTAATTCTTATAGGCATTCTAACTACTTTTACATCTAATTAATGCATGAAAACTTCATAAATCTCAAAAAAGAAGGAAAATTTTAGTATGATGTCCAACTTGATTCATATTTTTTTGGTTTTACTGGTTAACTTAGTTAATTCTTCTTCCTTTCTTTCCACCTGGTCCAGAAGCAAAAAAGTGAAAAAATCTAACATTTCATATCCATCACATAAAGTTAAACATTGTAAGTGCTTTTTAATCTTAAATTGGGTATGAGAATAGTATAGAGAAAGAAATGAGAAAACATCAGAACAAAAAGCACTCTCATCCAATGAAATAATTGCCAGCATGAACTTCAAGTCAGTAACTTCAAGATAACTAACTAGAAAACTTAAAAATTCATAGAAAAATGCATTTCCATCCACTAAATCAGAAACCATTATTGATGTAGTAGATAGTCACCAAACAAAACAAAACATAGTAGCTGGTATAACACCAAGAAGTTCCAAAATGGCATAATTTCTATGGTGGTAATGATCAATCTGAAGACACTAGTGATAATTCTGATGATGACAATGATATTGCAGAAGTAAAGTATGATGAACCAGAAGCTTATTTGTAATCCCTATGTTACTTATCATGCCAAGAAAGATAATTATAATCACATTTTCCAAGCTAATCATAAAGTAGTCAAAGGACATTATCTAGAAATTTTCAAAGTAAAAAAAGATGGTGATCTTTACTTTCATATGTTTCAGTGTGGTTGTTTTATGTCAAGATTTGGATACTGTTAAGGATAAATGACATGGACAAATGATTACTATGAACGTGTTAATAATGAAATTTTATGACAGTTACAGAATTTTAAACATAATTTGTAATTCTTATCAGATAAAAACCTGACAAACAGAACATATCACACCAGCAACCTATTACTTGGGCCTTGAACAGAATCTTAGCTTAACATCTCTTGACTTTCATTTTTGCATGCATTATTTTTTCAGAGGTTTTCATTTGGTAAAAAATGCTTAAAACTTACCTTGTTTTTAAAGCCTTACACCTTCATTTTCCATAAGTGTATTACTTTCTGATTTCTGTTACAGTAATTTTCTTTCAATTCTTTACATTTTTGTCATTTGTTTAATTCCCAAAACTGAAATTTTCCAATGAACTTTTATTATTTAGGGTCACAGAAGTGTTTCAAAAGTGTATGATGTGTAAGAGAGCAGCGGCCCTGACTGAGTCATAATGAATGAAATATCATTTAGTGACTTGAGATATTAAGAAAGTTAAGAATTCTAATTAAAGGAATAAAAATACTAAGTGGAAAAAATTTAAAAGGTTAGTTAACAAAACTGGAATATGATGAAAGAAGGTCTGGTTTAAAAATATTAATCAGATCCTATAAAATGCCAATGAGGAAGCATTAGCAAGAATTTTAACCCTAAATAAATCTACTAAGATTTACTAAATTCAGTACAAATGAATGTTTCCTACATCACTACTCATATCCAAAGTTGTTGCAACAAAATTAACCAAAATACCTGTGTTTATTTAGCAAAATATTCAACTAAATTAACTTTTGGACAGTCCATATCTGGTCGAAGATACTTTTGAATATAACCATGTGTGTTCCTAACAGGAAGTTCTTTGTGGGAATATAATATCCATCAATGTCATTCTTCCAGATAAATATCAGTATGTCAGAGCCCACAGTTGCTTACTTAATTTGCACAGTTGAGTTTGAAGTCTGTCTCCAAGAATTGTGTGTTGCATCCAGAGAGAATGCTACCTTTCTATTCTTCTCTCCTCAAGCTGAAGGAATCTCTTAACACACAGCTTGCAACTAACCTTTTTCAATACCTCAAGATCTTAGTAGAAAACCAACCAAGAGTGATTGTAACATTTGACAACCTATGGTATTAAATTGTTGGCAGTTTTTACACACAGCATTTTCTCTTTCTACCTATAATCTTTTTACCTTTTGAGAAAGTCTTCAGAGCAACAAAACCACAGTCTGCTAGGATGACCAGAGGGATTCTTTGATAATGACATCCTAGTGAGTACACAACAATTAAACCACTAGATGACTGCATCTGAAGGCCAGCAACGGGTGAAAATACTGAATGGACAAAAACACCCATATTCCCAAAACATTACACATCACTTGGTATTTGGCACCAGTGACTATAAGATGTGATATTTTGCACTATGACCAATCATAGGTGTACAGATGTTTCAGATGCAAAATCTCTGATTTTGATTTTTCAAGTACTTTTTCTCAAAAACACCAGTGTAATAAAGTAAAAGAAGAATACTGGAGAGTCAGATGTCTGAAGAAATTATTGCATGTGCTAGTCTATAAGGACATCCTTAGTGGGCCTAACATAGAAATAAATACAATATGGGTGTTGTTAATAAATAAATAAAGAAAAATGACAGCAAGTCTTCAACAGCACCAGTAAGAAAAGAGAAAGCTTGGTGAATGCAGTCAAGCATGACAAGCAGGTAAATTAGGTTTAAGCTCTAGACTCAAGAGTGTCCCACAGAATAATAACCTAGTTGATTAAAGCAGTCATTCATGAATTTGGTGATATAGTAAATGTGAATTCAATTCTTAGGCCAGGAAGTGCAGACTTACTATCAGTGGAATTAGGGAAAGCAATAACTGGGCAGTACTAAATAAAGAAGACAAGATATCCTTTAACATATCCCTAGAGATTAAATAATGGTTTAAGTCCTAATTTAGCCTGAAGGCTAACCTAGATCAAGAAAAGTGATAATAGTGAAAATAACAACAAAGATGAGGACAATAGTCTGGGTGTAAATAATGTAAATAATAACTCTTAATCCTAGGAATTCAGGCATAAAAATGATGTACATGTTGGACTGAAGAGAAGAGAGTATAATAACCAAAATGAGCATGCTGGTCTGAATAACAAGATAGAGGAGAATATGATATATAAGTTCTCACTAATGATGTGTTATTGAATAACAAAATGGAAAAAGTCCTATATTATGTGTTTTGTCTTTCAAAAGAACTTTTTCAGACTAAATAATGTTTTTATTGATGGAATCATATATATATATATATATATATATATATATATATATATATATGTGTATGTATGTATGTAAGGGGGGGGGTCATAATTATACATAAAGAGAAATGCTGAAGGTGTTGGAATGCTTAATTTTAAGTTTAAATTTTAAATTCTTGTCATCTGCTGTGTCTAGATGTACAATCTAACAAATCTCATTCAGTTTACTACTGTTTTTGTTTTTGTTTCTGTTGTTTTTAAATATCCTACATTGTAAAAGCAGTAGTTTTGTTAAGAAAGGTGATATGGTACATGAATCTGCATGTAAATATACCTTGGAAGATTCAGAAATTATTGCATTTTCTATACATTTTTTCTTAATAAATTAATCTCTCCCTTTTTTTAGTTAAAACTGCATTCTTTTATTTGAAATTATGGTTCAACTTATTACAAAGAAATTCCGTTTTATTTTAAACAAAAGTTTGTTAATTATACCTAACCATACTGTCAACAAGCAAATAAAATTAGCATTTAAAAAAAAAAAAACAAACTGCCATCCTTATATAAACAAAAATAAAAACATCATTAGCTTATTCTTTCATAACCAGATGTACACTATGAAAATTCACAAAATATATAATTCACTGATACATATTACTTAATGATTGCAATTTTTGCAGGTTAACTCATTACTTATTGAAATTTAGTGCAATTTGTGCATATGTCAATCATTATATAAAAACAACTAAATTACAACTATTAGAATAAGACAAATATTAGTAGATAATACCAAAATACTAAATAACACTCACTGTAAATGCTCAGAGTTATTATTATACTATGGAAACAACCTGCATTAAATATTTCACCACAGGAGACAGCATTTTAAAATGTGTATAAATATTTGAAACACGTATAAAACATTTCATATATTTGTTTCTCATTACTGTCAAACTCAGTGAAACCATTCTACATATGATATAACTTATATAGCATAGGTATATTTAAATTTGAAATGTAATATTCCAAAATATGCCAGTATATGGATAAAAAAAACTTTGTTTACAATATTGACAACACTTACTTCATGATAATGACCAAGATGGTCAAAAGTGCTCAAACAAAAACAGAACAAAATCTTGGACTTTGGACAATTTATTTACAATTTTGATCTGGATGTGCATCAACTTATTTGAAATTTGGAAAAATACAATAAAAAATTAAACAGACCTTATCAGTTAAATTTAATAAAAGGTTTAAATTGCATTTAATGTACTTGGAGTTATCTCTCTTGAGTAATTGGATAATTCAGGGTTAGTATGAATGTAGATTCCAAATTATTATTAATCTGGACCAGAAAATGCTTTATTCTCCAAGTATTTCAACAGTTTTATGCTAATAAAAGCCTATGATGTGCCATTTTTGCTATCTTACAGTAGCAAACATACAAATATACAGAAATTAGATTATTATCAAATAGATAAAGGTATCATTATTTTATGCAGCAGTTAGTAATCTTTTCATTTATTTTCCTCTTTCACTGTTGATATGATTTTCTTTTAAAATGTTATAATAAATACACAAACATACAAAAATTGGAACTTATTATTGGACAGAGTATGACTGGAAGGCACCCTATACTATTAAGGTTGCAAACTGAAAATGGTTTTGTTCTTCGAGTTAGAGCATTTTTACTGTGTTACAGTTACAATCCACAAACAGGAATCTGATAATCTATTGATATAATGACTTATTGGATAATGATTAATAACCTGTTTTTGCTGCTGAGTAATGAGAAAATCCATTTTTATTGTTGCTGCATGTTCACTTGCATAGGCAAGTGCCATATTGCTAAAATAGAAATTTACAAAAGAAATTTAATTTAAAATTTAAAAAATTCTAATAAATAAAAAATTTCTAAAATTCTGTTGTTATAACTTAAGGTATGCTCAGTGCCACTTGAAGTGAGCAAGCATTGTTACCATAACATGTTTAATTTTTTTTCCCTAAAAAATGTTTTATAGAAATTCAGATAGACCTGTGAATGTTTCTCAAGTAATAACTGCTTATAATATAGATTGTAGCTACTTAAATGTTTTAGACCTTCTAAAGTAGTTTAACTTACATAAGTAACCATCACTAATAAGCTAAGAGATAAATACTCACAACTGCCATACAAGGTCAAGATTAACTAGAGGATTCCTAGTTATTTTCATTTATTTCATAATATATACACGGAGTACTTTTTATATGTATCCATTGAAAATGTAATTATCCTCTCTTCAACATTACTTACATATAATTAAATGCTGATACTAAGTAAGAAACTAAAGCATTTTCATTTAGAATAAGCAATTCTCATTTCAAAATTAGAATTAAATAGCATTACTATTTAGAAATTTAAATGTTCTTGTTTACAGGCAGGTAGTGGTATTGAAATATTTAGCCAAAAGTTTTCTAGCATTAAATGCAAAAAATATATACAAATATTTAATTGTTAATTTAGTTTTTTAAACAGAAGTTTTAACCTTCGCTTCCAAAATGGAAAATATTTCGTCTTTTTAATATTCTCATCAGCATTCAGATAGGACATCAGATGTTATAAATTCTTGTATATTTTATAAATTCTTGTAATCATATAGTCAAAAATGACAGGGACTTTAAACTTTACTTTATAACTTTGTCACAAAACAACTTTAGAAACAAATCTTTTAATAATAGTATCCAAATGGTTTATAAATACAGATTAAGCTTTTATTAGTTAAACTAATTATTTCATGAAACATCTTTTCTGTAAAATTATTAAAACTAATTTCTTATAATAAACTTGTATGGAGTACTATTTTGTTTATATGCCAATATCTAAGAAACAAACAAATGACTTAAGAGCATCAAATAAAATATTCAATGTTGAGCTACAAATAATTCATTTGATCATGTAGTTATAGCTGCTCAGTAACATTTTTATTATTGACCCTTGCATCACTTATATATTCAAGTTGAGAAATAAATTTCCCAATATCAAAAAATATTTTAACATGTTTCTCAAGGACTGATTGTTTTCAATTCTTAAATATTTACTTATTATTGTTTCTGAGTAGTTTTAATTGAATGAATTTGGAAGTAACAATTTTCAAAGGGTAACTTTTCAAAGTACTTTCTTGGGACACAAATGATTATTCAAAACAGTATTAATACAAGATTCATGTATAAGAAATACAGTAGGAGTGCCTAATTGGAAACATTATTGACTTAAAAATACTGAAGATACAATGAGACTAAATACAAAAAATCCTACTCTGGAAATGGATGTAAAAATACAAAAAACTTACTCTGGAAATGGATGTAAAAATACAAAAAACCTACTCTGGAAATGGATATAAAAATACAAAAAACCTACTCTGGAAATGGATGTAAAAATACAAAAAACCTACTCTGGAAATGGATGTAAAAATAAATAAATAAAATTCAAATACAATATGATTAAATGAACTGGTGTCAGTAGTTAAGTATTTAGAATAGCAAAAAACTATAAAGTATCACGAACATTTCCATTTGAGGTATGATTCATTCATTCAGTTTGGGCATCCATAATTAATTAATGGAGAAGTTTTCCAGTGTATTCTCATAAATGATATGGTGTATTCTTAAAAACTGAAAATATTAGTCACCTATTTCAAATACAGAAAGTATCCAAACATTTTTCTTTAAAACTAAGAATGTTTAACTGATTTACAAATTTGAAAATTATCATCAAATTTTTTTTTGTTAAAATTATAGACTTGATTTACTTTTAATGCTGAATTTTTCAATCTAAATGGTTAAGCAATTATTTAAGGTATTTCACAAAAATTCTTTTTCACAAATAGACTTAAAATAATAACAGATAGTTATCTGCTAGACCCCCAGCTTAGTTCTCAGAAGAGTCATGCAAAATGAATCACAAGGTGTGTGCATGGCACACTCGTCAGAAGGATTACACAGTACAGATGATTATATAAAATAATAAAACACCACTTTTGTTGAGTAAATGGTAAAATCAAAAATGAATACAATTTACTGAATTTTAGAAAAACAACTGATTTTCAAACCAATTATAGACACATTGAGTTTTGAATAATTTTCTTCATGAAGGCATACTTTAAATATAGGCTAGCATAAGAGTTAGATTACCAACAAATGTTGACAAAGATATTTTTGTTACATAAGTTCAGTAAGCGATATTATAGTAATGACAATGCTAATGGCTTTTGGGAAATAATTCCCAGATTAACAAAAGCTATGTAAAAATGAGCAGTTAACAGTTCTTAATAAAAATATTTCTTCATTAAAAATACATCAACAGTATATTTATACTTGTTAATAACTTTCAACATTGCAATTATGAACTAGCAACCAAATGAATAAATGCCTTCACAACCCATATCACATCCATCTAAACACCAGGACTGAGATGTTGAAATAAAAAAATTGGATTTTTTTTAATGCTTGTTTTGGATATGTTTTGGATATTATCATTATAATTTTAAATAGAAGATAAATAGAATTTTCCGTAAAAGACCTTAAAAGAAAAGAAAATCTTTGAAATACTCACAGGTGATGGAAGTGTAGAGGGTCTTTTTGCTTTTTTAACCATAGTGTCGATTTTGATCAATAAAATAGGTAATCCAAAGTAGCTGTAAACTTTGTTTAGCTCAAATAGTAAGTCCCAAATTAAGAGAATAGCATAAGATATACCTACAATGAGTACACAATTATTTTTTGAAACAGTTTTTCTTATTGTTATTTATATGGTAATCATAGGCCATATTGAATTAAAATGTGTTTGTGCAAAAGGAGAGCCAGGTAGGCAGGTCCAATGTTATCATACAAAGTTTGTAAAAAGTTTAAGTTTTCTTCAAAAGAAACAATAAATTCTTTGAGATTGCTGCAGGTTTAAACTTTTTCTGGTAACAAATCAAGGAGCAAAAGAGTTATAAGACACGATGCTTGAAATAAACTACTAATCAGTTCATGGTGGAAGCTGTAATTAGCAGAAGGATTCTGACTAAGCTGGATGGGGAGGAGAGAGGCAGAGATATAGATACAGGGAATTGTACCAAAAGTGGATAGACAGAATAGTACAAAATGGAATGTTAGCAAAGAGAAACAAGATCTGATTTACCAACCTCTCTCTCCCTGCTGCTATTGCCAACAGTAGTAGGGCTAACATTCACTTCTTCATTCCTTGCTGTATATCCTCTCTCCTCACCAGTAAAAGATATATATCAAGTTTACTTTTACAGTTTTTATGAAGTTTTACCTTAAAATCAATCAACAAAGAATACATTTTGGTTTCATTTTACAGAAATTTATGTAGAGATTAGTGTTTCACTATAAAAAGTTATATGTTGATATTGTATTAAGACTAACTTTTAGTTATACTAACATAGACAATAAACAATTACAATACTATTGAAAATACAAACATGTTCATAATTATGTGTATGCAAAATATATACAGCGAACAAATAAAATGTAACATTTATAAAACAATTATATTGATATGAATATATTTTGGGCAATTTGTTAAAAATGCTTATTTAGCAATGTCTTTACAACAATGAAGAAAAAACTCTAAGTAATTATATCCAAATTTAAAATAATATGGGTATACATGAGCTTAACTTATGAAGGTCATTAATATTTCATGGCATAATTTATTTTTTAAGTGCAAGTAACCATCACAAAGACTTCTTTAAAATTGTGGATGAATTACACAAAATCCATAACATTATGACAGTTTGAAGCAAAAACATTAAAGCAAAATGCTCCAGTTATTCCTCATTTTTAAAGAAGTTTCTGGTATCCTTAAAAGTGTCAGCTATTTAATATGAACCAAACAACTTTGCTGGTTATGTGTGAATCAGAATTTATGCATCTATATATATATATGTTTAATATGTCCATTTTATAAAATAAAGAAAATGTTAACATTATATATATTTCAAAATATTTTCCCTCAAAATAAACTTATCAAGTTCTGTACTTGCCAGTATAGCTAAATGCTATTGTATTAAAATAGATAACATAATGTTAAAAAAATGTCAGCTAGATAAATGATGCTGATTAAAAGCAATTCATATAAGAAAAAGAAAAATAACTTTCAGCACAAGTCTCTTGTTCCTGCTAATTTTCAATTTCTAACAATCATTTTTATTTCCCGTTTTGTCATGGAGATGCTATTAAAGGTTAATTTATTAAGTAACTAGAACGTATTCTGAAATATTTTCTAAGAGAGAGGTAACTACTACTGGTTGATATATGACCAGGTAATAGTAGATAAAAATATTAAAAATATACTAGTATTCCAGAATATATGAACAAAATAAAGTTTTGTGGCACAAAATGATGGATCTTATCTTAAAATTTTCTCTTTCAAAGACATTTTAAGATATGATTTAAGAAAATGAAAAATAAATAGCAGACAGTAAGTTTGAATATTTGGATAACTAATGAAACAAGCAGTTTCATAACAGTATTAGAGCGAAGGTAAAAACAGCTTGATAGGCCTTCAGATTGTAATGTGATTTACAGCTTTTATATGTGGTTGACAAAATTTCTTGACTTATATAAAAAATATAAAAATATATATTACTAACCAAAACTGTTCCTTGAATGTTCTTCAAAAACATGCCAAGAAAAAAACTATAGATTACACAAATTCATTATGTCATTAGTCACTTCAAAATACAAATGCTGAAAGTATAAACTTTATATAAATATTCAATTTGAAAAATATGAAGAATTTACATATCAGTATTACAGATTTTATAAACCAAATCCAAAAGTCTTTTGTTTGAAATTCGACTATAGATAATAGTCTATCCAACATCGCAAATTGAATGGTACTTCAAAGCTCCTCACCGTCCTATCAGTTACATTTTTACAAATGTGAAGTGATGTTTGATATTTGATATATGTCATTGCAATAATGGAAATAGTATATAGTCTGTACATAAAATTAGATTGTCAGGTCCTTTTTAACACAGTGGGTCAATAAGATGTCCTATAGAACAATCAATAGTGATAGCTATTAATTAAAACAAGAAAGAATTTTACAATTTGTAATATCTATTTGCTTTTTTTTCAGTCCAGTATATTGGGTCAGAACAAAATTTCCTAACATGTTTTAAGTGTATTTCAAAGACAATATTTAAATTTGTACATAGATTTATTCAACCACATATGAATCATTTTGTTCTACTACTTTTTGTCATTCCTGAGACTGCTTCATGATTCCATCCTCTCAGAACTTGGCATCTTTCTGGATGATGAACTGGTTTAAGTGTTTTTTACAACCTTCCAAGAATTAGTGTTTTTCCCATTAAAAGAATTTTGTAGTGATTGAAATAAGTGGTAATCTGAAGGCACAAAGTATGGCAAATTATAGTAAGAAACTTCAGCAAAGCTGTATTAATTTCTACTGGATCTGCAAAGATACATGAGGTCTGGTATTGTCCAGATAGAAGACATCCCTCTTCCAGTTGGTCAATACCAGATGTTTTTTCATTGATTGCTGCCTTTAATTTGTCCAATTGGGAACACTACTTATCTAAATACATCATTAGATTTTGCAATACGCAAAGATACATGAGGTCTGGTATTGTCCAGATAGAAGACATCCCTCTTCCAGTTGGTCAATACCAGATGTTTTTCATTGATTGCTGCCTTTAATTTGTCCAATTGGGAACACTACTTATCTAAATACATCATTAGATTTTGCAATACGCAATGCCATTTCAATTCCACTAGATACACAGCATCACCTTTTTTGGGTGCAGACTGGCTTTTGGAGTGGTTAATGGTGGTTCATTTTTGTTTTCTCCAGGAACTTTTATACTCCACATTGTTGTAAACAATCCATTTTTCATTGTCTGCAATTGTTCTTTTGAAAAATGGATTGTTTTGTTACATTTGAGCAGAGAATCACAAATAGAAATGTGTCCCATTAAATATTTTCTCTTAAATTGTGAGGTACCCAAATATTGTAGGCATCTGATAGCACCCTGTGTGATCAAAATTCAGTCTTTTGGTGGTGAGACTGGAGTGACCTCTCCAGAGCACAGGCCTAGACAATGATATATGGAGGTCATGTGCTGCCTAGACACCACATACTCCCCCTGCCCTTGGCTACACTGACAAAATGCAAAGAAATACAAAGCATTACATTTGGGGATGGCTTAGCTGCAGGAGTTGACAGTCAGGCTTCCACTCATTTCTGTCTGGATTTATTTCCATAGCCTTTTCCATGTTTGGATATGACCACAGGCCAGTGGAGGTTTAAAATTAGGGTTTTCCACCCCCTCGATGGACTGTCTTGCTGCTCTGACAAGCTCTATCTACTCTAAGCAGCTGGTTATGAGGCATTAATGGTCTGCCTTTGCTCATCTCTAGCTTGGAGATGGAAAGTTGACAGAGGCTATTTGAAATACATGCCATGTGAGTATTTAATGGATAGTGGGAGCTTGTCACTACTACCACACCTGGCTATAATAATGTTTGGAACATATATAATGTACATATGTAAGTATTACATACATTAGATATTTTAGAAGCTCCCCCAAAATTGAGTTTTTAAAAATATAATGTTAAACAAAAACTCTAAAAAGCAAGACAAATTACAAGAGAGTTGTATATAAATAAACATGCAAATATAAAAAATAACAGAAAAAAAGAAGAAAAATATAAATTGTGATTTAAGCCTAAAATACTCAGAGATCATGAAGTTACTATTTATAACACACAATAAAAATAATCTATACTACCTTTTTGACTGTACTAACACCTAAACTATCAATTGATAAAAAGTAAATGAGAGTAGAAAAGGCAAAGTTGATAAATGTAACTTTATGTAAGTAAAAAAGAAAGTAAAAATAAGACAAATGATCTTCAGGATAGTTTTAAAAAAACAAATAATTACTGATACAGAAAAATCAGGTAACTATAGAAAAAGTTGAAAGAAATAATTAATATATATATAAATACAAATAAATATAATATATATAATAAATGAAATAAAAGAAAAAATAATTGCAAATTATATTAAATTACGATATTACTTTTAAGCAATATTACATTTTTTTTCAGTTAAACTTAAAGTCCATTAATTTTTGGGAGTTCCAAAAAAATATGTCATCTCTCCTTCAGTTCAGAATACCAAAAAATAACAATTCACATATCCACATTTTTTCAAATACTTTACAACAATCATATGAGATGTGGAGCAGCATTGCAGGGTGTCATGCCATGTGATCTGTTTTATTTTAAAATAAACATTTCAATTTGATCATCATCAAAGTAGGATTACCAAAATATCCAAATTTGAGAAGCCTGTGTTTCACTAGAGATATGTTACCCACATATATATGGTAATGGTAATATTAGCTGTTTCCCTACAAGGAAACATTTGGTATTCATTGACCAAGTATTCATTGATTGCTTTCAGTTAAAATTTATAAATCTTTCTCTTACACAATTTTTCAGAAAAATAGGTTTTTCAAATCCAGTAGTTGGTATCACTCTTTCCAGTATTGATGAATTTTTCCTTTCTAACCTTTTATTTGAAGTAGTGTGGAATATCAATATCTTTATTATGTCATTATTTTCTCTTTGAATAATATGTGCTAAGCTTAAAAAGTATTAGGTTATAAAAATGAATTATTATACAAGGACCTAAACCTATAATAAATATTGAAAACTGGTTTAGAACTTGGAATATTATGGTAAATTTAGTTATGAATAATCTTTTTTCTGGGTACATGATATCTTATCAAACTTATACTTCATAAGCTGTGCAAGGTCTTACTATATGCATGCTCATGTCTTATGCATACACTAGATTATCAAAATCCAACCCCTTGTATTTATGCATTAAAAATTGAAGTTTATATTATGGCATTAAACATTTCTTCACATTGGTTAGAATTAATTTTTAAAATAATCAAAATAATGGATAAATTTATTAAAAAATGGAAATATTGTAATTATGACATCTAAAGGCGTGTTAAACATTTTATAACAGCATATAAAGCTTAATTAAATTTCACACTATTTATATTGCTGGAATTTCTATATATTATTCTGTATATCATATTTGTTTTACACTAATTTTTGGTCATTATACATGCCACTTAGGTTTTAAGAACTGTATAATTACAATTATGAGGTGGTGCTGAAAAGTTCTTGGTCCAATCAAGAATGGATTCAAAAAAATTGTTTGTTCATTTGGTCAGGTTTTTGAAAGTGGGTCAGACCAATAACTTTTCAGTACCTCTTAGAAAAGTAAAATCTTTTAATTCAATTTACATTTTTTCTAAGATGACTGCATTGTAACAAGTTTTGCTAGCCTAGTAGTTAGGGTTTTCAACCTAATGTTCTAAAACTGATTAATCTTGGCAAGTTTGCATCTGTCATATTTATACTACTGTGTATATTCTAAAAGTATGAACACTTGCAGAGTGGTGATAAAAAAATTGGGCCAGATATAAATCAGTAGTTTTCCAGATAATATTTCATAAGAAGGATGACATTGGGTACTGCAAACATGCAATGTAAGTGATATATTATTATGCATTTGACATGTTTAGAGAGAAAAAAAGTATCTGATTTTAATCATTAAATTCTTTGTATTTAATTTATATCTAGTAAAGCTGTGTAGAATTTCTTTTATCTGTGGTGAAACATGGTTTTAATGTGGTTACACAATTTTGCCACAAAGTAATTAATAAGGAGAGATGATTCAAAACTCCAATAAATTGAGTTTAAAACAGATAATGTATTCATCACATTGGGAATAAAGCTGTTAATAAATAATCTAAGAATTGTGATGTAATAATCAGAATTTATAAAGCTTATACTTACTAAATTAAGATTGTTAATTTCACTAATTAAAATAAATTGTTTAGCAAATTATTAGTAGTTGTTTGTAAATTTATATTATCTTCTATTTATTCTTTTTATAAAGTTTGTAATGTTGAGTGATCATCACTCATCACTCAACCATCTTGATTGCACAACTGGTGGATGAAATAACTGATTTATTTATTTTATTTTATTTTATTTTATTTTTTGTCAAGAGGTTATGCTATTCAAATTGAAATCTTTTACATTAGTTTTCATTAATATCAGTTCTGTACCTTTTTTTAATATATCTATTACTTTATCTTCAAATATGCTTGCAATAATTCTTTTCTACTCTCATTATGTTATCGGTCTTTATTTTCGTTTAAATTATCCATTTAGAAATAATTGCTTCCTGTTTTAGTCTAATATACAATGCTTTTAAGTTGTTAAATTTTTTTTTGCTAAATAAATATTTGAAGTAAGACATTTTTATTTTGCAGTTGCATCAATTATGATAAATAACCTTTATCTTTAATAATAAAACTCTGTTCATTGCCACATTCTTTAAAAACAAATTACATTTTTGTTTTCCTGTATAATATCTCAAACAGATTTTATGATTTAATTTTTCACTAATAAATTTTTAGAAGCTGATTGTATTTATGAATTACAGAAAGATGTTCAGGAAAACTAAAGAAATAAAACAATAAAGCAAAGTAACTGGCAGACAATGTTAGTGAATAGAAAGATCAATTCTTATATAGCATGAACATGTGAAAACTATTAATGACTTTAGTTTATGCTCCCTTTTTGAAATGCTAACTTGCTTCATTTTATATCTTTGCAAAGCAATCCCTAAAATAATAAGTAGATCAACTTAAAAGAGACCTTTTAGTTTAACATAATTATTATTAACATAAGCACCATTCTGTTTTTGTCTATGTATACCTTTGAATGTTGATTCCTTTCCACAAAAGCTTTTTAACAGTCTAGTAGCTTCTTTTATTTTTCAGTAAAAATATCTTGAAAATCAGTCTTGATAATGGCTGTTCTATTTCATATAGTGTATTTTCATATAAAGAATCAATAATCATTTCTTCTTCAAGGCATTCAACATGTAAGTAAGTGTATTTTCAAAAATTCAACATAACTACAAAGCAGAGTTGTGACAAAGGAGTTATTCAAGTATAACATTTCTTGAAAAAGTACTGGCCAATAGGCATAAAATAAGAGGAATCAATTTAAAAATTATTTCAATAAGATTTTGATTGGATGATATGGAACTATAAATACATAAGGCACTACATTTCATCACATGAGTTTCAGATAAGATGCAAAATTATTAAGAATATTATTCAAGTTTCTTCTTAAAGTGGCTTTTTGATCTACAAAATAAAGAATATGTTTACTTTCTACATAACAGTAAATGAATGTAAAGGACAGTGCAATCAAAAGATTTGTTTTTATTATCATAAATACAGGATGAATAGTATTTATCTAATGTATATATTTACAAATATATAAACATAATCATAAATTATTTTAGATTGTATCAAAGATTATACAAAACAACACACACCCTACACTTTAAGAAGTTCTGAGCATCTATTTTCTTAAAAATCCAACCGTGTACACAAAAATGTTTTGGTGAATTTTTTCAATTTAGCAAAGATTTATGTTCTCAAGTACCTTCATTGTTTAAAATATATATTTTCTGGTTAATTACTATAACAATCAGCAATATATAAGATTTATAATTGTTTCAACAGGAAAAAATATAATAATAACAATAATAAAGACAACAATAAAGATAGTTAACACCTAACTAAACAAGTCAACCAATAAATTACTGGAAGCTAACATGTCCAATATAAGCAATGTGTAAATTTGATATCTGTCAATGAATTCAATTGATTTATCTTATCCTGATGAGTGGGACAGTATTTCTGTGAAGCTTCAAGTTTGAAGATAAGTCATTTGAACTTATATATATATATATATATATATATATATATCTGTGTGTGTGGTGTGCGCGCATGATGATGTTATGAATACTGAGCTTTTACAACTGGATTACAAACTTTATATGAGATATTTTGTAAAAAAATCTTCATTTTGAGATTGTCCAAGAGATACCTGACCTAGTGAATTAAAGTGCTGGTGAAAGCATATCTGATTCCCTGGCAGTTGTAGGTTTAGTAATAATGAAAAAGTCATATAATCTGGTTCAGTGTAATAAACGAACAAGTTGCATAAAGGTAATTATTTGCCAATATGTAATGTCTCCTGAGCATCAAAAGAATAAAAAGTTTACTTTAAAATTCTGAAGATCCTGAAGAATGGCCAGAGGCTGGAAATGCTGTTAGTATAACAATCAAGATGAGAATGTTGGTCCTACAAGCAAAGTATGGCATAGTATATGATTTTAATGCATCCTGTATATCTCAATAAAATATCTTACTTGGAAAATCAATTCACTCAATCATAAATAAAATTATGAAATATTCACTTTAGCTATTTCTAAAATATACCTAAACTGAACCAAAATACAAACAGAATCAATAAAATGTAGATATAATTGTATAAAAAAATACTGATAAGCTTTAAGCCTGAAAAATATCAAGAAAAATGTTACATTGGAACAAATTTTTTTAGCATTTTTCAATAGATGATTTTGTTTCACATATGATTGAAATTTATGATATATATACATGTTCAACATGTCTTTCTATATGATTTGTGTTTCAACTGTAAATTTTAAAATGTTTTTTACATTAAAAGTGAAAATGAAGAAAATGAGATGCATTTTTGTCATTTCATGATCTTTTATAATTGGAAAGGAAAAAAACAATGTACAAACAGCAAAGAAAAATATGTGCTATTTATGAAGGTGGTGCCATAGCTGAGAGTACTGTTCATAAGGGATTCATATGGTTTAAAAGTGGAAATTTTGATCTAGAACACCAGGAATATTTTGGCAAATTGAAATGCTTATTAAAAATAATCCAGGTCACATGACATGGAAAATCACAGAAATATTCCAAATCTATTTATATCAAGTTGTAGCCTCTGTGTGTCTGTTTGTTATTGAACTAGGGTTTTGAAGATAGGCCCCCATAACCATATATATTCTGAAACTACATTACCCAGGGTACTTGGATAAGTATATTTCATTTTGATCAAATACGTCCACAGAGGATCCCGCCCCCACCCCAGTGAAATTTTTTCCCTTTGATTTATATCAAATTTAAATTTGAACAATATAGGAGAAAGCCAGAAGATGGAGGTCATATTGGCAAGATTAAAATGAGACAATATGAACATTAAATAGAGAAAGAAATCATCAATCAGTGGGTAGTACCTTACAATACATATTTGTTGCAACAATTTAACTGTCATATCAATGTTGAAATCTGCTCACCAATTCATTCAATCAAGTATTGCATCAAATACATATCAAAGGGACCAAGCTGTTTTTGTACAAATCCCCCACAGAAATTTTTTACCCCTCTGATTTAAATTAAATTTAAATTTGAACAAGGGAATGACTCTTATCCAAAATATAGGAGAAAGCTAGAAGATGGCGGTCACATCGGCAAGATCATTGAGTAATACTGAAATGCATCATTTTTCTCCACAAATTATAACAATGATTTAAAAACAATCATCATTTTCTTACAAAAAATGTGTGACATGCAGCAAGGCACAGATAATTTGGCTAGTATCTCATATAACTGTTATAAAGCATCTGAAAAAACTTGGATATGTGAATTACTATGATGCTTGCATGCCTCATGATTTAATGAAAAAAATTTAATGAACACATCAAGCACAATAAAAACAACCCATTTTCTAAAAGAATGATCATTGGCAATGAAAATAAATTGTTTACAAGAATATGGAGTGAGAAATGTCCTGGAGAAAACAAAATGAGCAACTATTAACCACTCCAAAAGTTGGTCTGCAGCCAAAGAAGGTGATGCTGTGGGATTAGAAAGGCATATGTATTACAAACTTCCTCTGCAAAATCATACATTGAAATTCAAATAAGTAGTTTCCAGTTGGACAGTTTAAAGATAAAAAAAAAACAATGAAAAGGATCCAGAATTAGCTAATCAGAAGAATATTAAACCGTACAATTCTTTGCGGGACTGGCAGAAATTAGTGCAGCTTGTCTGTGATGTCCTACTACACATTACTATTTATTTCAGTACCTACAAAATTCTCTTAGTGAGAAGAGCTTCAATTCTCTGGAAACCTGTAGAAGTCACTTAGATCAGTTCTTCATCCAGAAAGATGCCAAGTTCTGGAAGGATAGAATCATGAAGCTACTTCAAAGATGGTGAAAGGTAGTGGAACAAAATGGCACATATGTGGTTGAATAAATTTATGTACAAATATCTAATTATTGTCTTTGAATTTTGTTTAAAATCAATACAAACTTTTGTTTTCGACACAATAACAATTTGAAAAGTTTTTTTCAAATATGATTGAATTACAAATAAATTTTTTTTTACTATATTCACCACTCAAAAAAAATATAAATAGAAATTTATAATTAATGGATCATTTGTTCAGAAGACACTCTCAAACTGTACTTTTCCTTAAATTTAGACCAATTGACAGATAATTTTTTTGTTTCAACATTTCAAATTCTTAAATGGTTATCCATGAACAAATTGAATTGGTTTGAAGTTTCTCAATTTTCATAAATATGTAAGAATCATTAATTTCAATATGCTGTATCAATAAGTATAATTATTAGAGAAAATATTAATTTATTTACAAAATATTGAAGTAATTAGTAATCTACTGAAATGAAACATGTTAACAGGATTAAAAAATATCAATTTTCAAAAGTTGTAAGTTTTGGTTAAGCCTGTAGGCAAATATATATCATTATTTCGGAAAATAGAAAAATGGGTAACATTAGTTGTGAATTAATATTACAAAAATATTGGCAATAAAATTAATCTGTAAATAATCAAAAGAATTCTGAGTTATTTGTACAAACTATCTTACTTAGTTTTCTTTCCTAAATATTTTCATAAACTATGGCAAGTATGTAATTGGTATTGATTTTTTTAGAAAGGTTTTTAGATAGAATAAATGCAAAGTTGTATAAAAAGATAAGATGAAAAAAACAATATTAATAAATAAAATGATCAAAAGTGATCAGATATCAATATATAATACTTTATGTTAATTAATCTGTTTCAACTAAAAAAAATGGACTGTCATAAAAAGAAATAGAAAAAATAATTGATCAGTAACTAAAACAAGGCATCTTCATATTTAATAACCAAATTTAACAGGATATTTAATATTTATAGATATTAAATTTCTATTTGTATATTTTTAAAGGAATTTTTAATTCATTTTTGAAATTTCATTGAAATTGGATTATTAATTTAAATGTTTAAATAAACATTACTAAGATAATTACTAACATAAGCTTTTGAAGTTTCCTACAAGACAAATATACTACCTTTAAAATCTATTTGTTAAATAACAAAATATGAGTTGTGTTGTAATGATAATCAACAAGTATTCTGAAAGCACTATCCATCAAAATATAAACACATGTCCTTCTTTATATCATTTAGTGATTGACTGATACTTTTGGCTATAAAGAAATTACTAATATTATATGATGAAGAAAATCTACAGTAATTAAATATTTTAATCTTTTATAGAAAAACTTCACTTTTCAAGACTTTTGAATTTTCTTCTCAAAATCTAAAGATATGAAAATAGTTATTTAAAACTTTGAAATATAATGTATTAATGTTAACAATTCTACTTAACTTTTTAAATAAAATAATAATAGTATTTTCAATGTATAAAACTATAAGCCATTTTTTCTCTCTTCCATTATTGTCAAATATCTCTATTGGTCTATACTTATCAATGGTATTTCAACTGTCTCTAGTCATAACTAATAGGCGTTACCATTGACATAATCTGAAAATCTAAGCAAGTTTTATTCAATGGACTTTATACAAGGGTTATGAAAATAAAGCTAAGATTTTGGCTGTATTTCACAACTGAATACGGCACAATGAACAAGTTTATTTGAAATGAAAAAGAGTATTTAATTGCTATCTATAGATATGAAAAAACTTTGACTTATAATGAAAATAATTATTTTTCAATAAGAAAATGTTTATTTCATATTTATTTGTTTTTGTTGATGAGAAATGTACAAGATAGTGGTTGGTTGACAAAATATTTAATTACAAGAGGGCAATAACTATGGTATGGTAGTGTTAAAGGCACTGTCAGCCTGTATATACATACAAGCAACAATCAATGAAAGTAAGTCAAATTATTTGAAGAGCAAGAGAATGCTGCCCTGTAGTACATCAATGTTATGACATTGTCACTGCTGCTACCATCTTTATTTAGTTTGGAAAACTGCTGTGTTATTGACTATCGCATGCCTTCTTCCCTCACTACCAGTTCTAGTACAATGGAGCATTTCAAGCTTGGAGCACTGCCAATTCACATTTGAGGCTGAGCCAATAGTGATAATTCAAATTGCAGCAGAAAAGTTGACAAGCAGAAACAAAATGCACACACAAACACAAGTTATGTTATAAACTTACACGCACACACACACACACACACACACACACATGTATATATGCATTCTATGTATATATGCATTCTTACTGTCTTGCCATTTTAGCCTATAAATGAAAATAAAAGGATAATTTTAATAAATGAAATTAAGTAGAGAAAGAAAACTCTATAACATTTGTAGGCAATTTTTTATAAGTGTATAAGTAATTATCATTAATGAGAGAGAGAAGAAAAAACAAATAATATAAATAATCACTTGATTTAACTTCTATTTCATATACTTTCCAAATAAAATTTACCATTGATCTTATCTTTAGTTTTAGGATCACTTCACGAATGCTTGTTTTTGAGCTTTTTCCTTTATTCTTCAACCATAAACAATTACTTTTATTTTAACAGATAAGTACACTTAAAATGAAAAGTATTTACATACATAAGAGATATTTTATCAAAATTACACAGATGACATACTTTGTCTCCTTATATTTCATCAATCAGTGCAAATTAAAGTCAATAGACATTGCAAAACCAATACAAAAATATGACTTGTACATTGTACATGGGATCTGTGTCAAAAGAACATTCAGTAGTTAACAGATTAAATAAGTCCATGTACAGTGATGGAAACATCTGCCAAAAATAGTGTTAGAGAAAGTGTATTATAATAAAGAAAAATATCAAAATATTTCAAAAGGACTTCAAATCAATTTTTACGGTAAGTAAGAAAAATATAGTTAAATATTTAAATGAAAACTTTTCAAATATAACCTAATAGGTATTCAGGTAATATGTTTGAAAAGTAATCAAAAATCAATCCAAATAGATAAATTTATTTATTGATTATATGATGATTTAAACAGGATGGAACAAATAGCAATTGAAAAATAATGATTTTATTCAATCTAAATTGAGAGTATAATGCTGCACAATTGTTGGAGATGGGGGAATAGAACATTAGCAGTGGTACTGATTGTAATAGCAGTGCAACTTATTCAGAGTGCACAGTATGTTTTGATGGGGAAAATATGATGTTCATTCAAAGTTGTTTAATTAATCAAGTGACAAATGTGCTGTAATTAAGGGGAAAGAAGGTGGAATAATAAATTGCCTGATACTGACTATTGTGAAAGATGTGTAGCAATGAATCATAAGGTAGAAAAGAAGCAAAGACTAAAAGGTGAAAAATAAAGTGGGGAGAGAGAGAGAGAGAGATTAAGTGCAAGAAAACATGATAATAGAGAAGAGCAGTTAGGCAATACTATTCAAAGATATTCCTGTAAAGCAGATTACTGATATTTTACAAAGAACTAAAAAATATTGTACATAGAAGATCATGAAAAAGAAATTAGCAAGGGAATTATATATAATGAAAACAAAAATACTTTATCTATGATCACAAATGTACTAGTGATCACCTATAATTATTAACATCAACAGGAAGGAAAAACTATCAAGCCACATCACATATTTTCTAGGACAATTTTAACCTCTGTACTTAATTCAACATATAGGCAGTAAACATGCCCTATCTTTAATGACCCAACAATCATATAAATGTACTTATGCAAATGTCCACTTTATCTAGTTTTCATCAAAGCATACCTAAGCATCAACAAATATACTTGATACAGATTACTAATTCACTGTTGTGAAAGCCAAAATATAGGAACTCATTTATACATACAGATAATTGTAAAAGAAAATATCAAAGCATGAATAAAAGATAATTGCATTTGGGTACTGACAATTTTTTTAATAATCTTAGCCAAAAAAATAACTAAATAATTCTATAAGGTGACATTTTTCAAACGCTACGATATGTTAAATTTATTGCATAATGACCTGGAGTAAATGTTAGCATCACACCTTCTGCATTGACCACTGATATCATAATGGTCAGCTGGTTGAACACATCAGTATTTTTCATATAAATATGTATGTAAAATGAAAAAATAATAATATTAAAAGAATTGCTTAAAATTAGGTCACCGACATTGAAATTTTGAATGACATAAAACTACTTTACTTTTTAGCTTCCATTTTTATGCACTATAAAAGAACTGTCATAAGGGATTCAAATATCCCTGAAAATCAACAAAAGACATCAAAACATAATGGAGAACTCAAAATATTCCTTATTTTCAATAGGAAAAAATAATATAGTGGAAAAGTAGTAGTAAATATGAAGGTAATAATTTATATATTTATATGCATGAGCTGAATAGTGTCTTCTTACCTTGTCTGAGAAGACCCCCTAGAATTGTGGAAAAATCAGGAGCAGCAATAACACAGATTCAATGTAATAGTTGGATATTCAACAATCCAAATCTTTTCTCTTGATATTAAATGATTATTTCCACTTCATCTTGTAATTAAATATCAAATATTAAAAATATTTCATGGCATTACAAACACTAGAAACAATCTATTTATGAACAAACAAAAATAACCATCGAAGATGCAGATTTTTTAGAAAATGAATGATTCAAAATAAAATGTAAAGATATTACAATTGCCTTGTTACAGGAAGGTAAAAAATCATTAAAACACACATACATATACATACATACATGCACATACATGCACACACATACAGACACACACACACTAGAACAAACCGTTTGCTGTGATAAGGAATAGGAATCAAAAAGTAAAAGACAGATAATATCTCTATCAATTGTAATGAAATGTCTACTGAGATCAGGTTAAAGCTGTTAGAAATAAAAAGAAGAATCACATGGAGGAGACATGCACACACGCGCACACACATGCATTTACACACACACATACATACATGCACACAGAGGTCAAAGCTAACTAAACATATAATTTATATTAATGGGGGAGGGTAAAAAGGTGACTTTTTGATGACACAGTTGTCAAATGATTATGAGGAGAATGACAGAACAAGTGCCATGAAAGGAGGGTAGAAGGTAGGAAAGCAAGAGAAATAAGAGAAAGGAGGCAAGATACATACGTGAGTGGCTGAGAATCAGACTGAAATAGCCTGATGCAGATATTGTGCTTCTCAGCTAACGGTATTGATAAACACAAAGATGCACAGGAAAGAGGGAGGGGGAGGAAGATATGGAGAGGGAGAGTCATTGGGAAAGAAGGAGAGCCATTCACATACACACACTCATATTGCTAGAGATAGGCAAGAAAAGAAGAACAAAGGAGGAAAAAAAGAAGAAATCATTGTTCATTCTAGCAGTTTATAGCTGTGCTCCTGACAAGCGGCACATGATGCTAACTAAGGCTTACATTTTAGCAGATGCTTGCAGTGCCAGTAGCCAATTGACGTCACATTGATTTTTCCATGTGACGTAAGCAAGCCAAAATATGGATACCAACAAGAGGACAGAGATGGAGACAATCCTGGTGCTGGTGAGGACCTCAACAGTCACACTAACTTCCTGCTTACTAATAATGCTTCTCACTGACACAATTACTTTTGGTGCTGTCTTTGATGTAACTAAATAGGTAAAAATAGCTCATTCAACCACATAGATAGACAGAACACAGTCAAAGACAGAGAAGAAAGAATGATGGAAAAACAGAAGACAAAAGAAGTTATTTGATATTCTTTAAAGAGCTACTCTAGAGTGGTCACTATGAAAGTATAGATGCCAAAATGTGTTTAAGATTAATAAACTATGAGAATGAAAATAACTTTGCTAAATCCCTTAACAAGGCAAACTCAAATATGGCACCTGTTAGATGATCAGACTTTGACGAATTACTATATGGCTCATAATGATTATACAAAAAAGAGCATGTAAAATCAACATCTACTTAACAATACATATCTACAGAATATTGACAATTTCCTACTGAACATTTTTCTGATTAATTTAAAGGATATCATTTCAAAAAACAATAAAATATATATGGAATATTATTAGAGAAGATATAAAATACATAAATATGAATCAGTTGAAGCATTTACAGCCATTCTTGCATTTCAGTCAATATGAGCCTAGTTAACAAAAATTAAAATAAAATAATAATTCCATGAAAATGAATTAGTTTTCAAACTTCAACTTGAATAAAGAAAATAAAAACCCATTCAAATAAAAGAGTAAGAGTAGGCAATAAGCCAACAGTTAACTAAATTATCTTCACTTCTGATTAGTCAGTTTAACCATATCTCGTATGGGAAATGTTACTACTTCTATCAGTCGACTTCGACTTATAAAATTAATATATGCATCAATAACTTGTTGATGATATTTCATGATTGAAATGTTAATTTATACAGGTGTTTTTAACATTTTTATCGGTTCTGATAAACTTATAACTGTTCTTTCAATTTGTCAAAGATCTAGCAAAAAAAATTCATAGTAATTAAAGTTATTAGTAGAAAAGAATTTAATTTTTTAACTTTGTACTTTTTACATTCTTGTCACTAATATTTTTTAAAACTTTTGGTTAATATATAGGCTTGCTATACATCCAGCTTGACTGTGCTGGTCTGGGGGGATTATTCTGCTGATATAAGCTATCAGTATTTTTTTTTTGTATGTCAGTCTAGAAGCTTAAGGGATATTGAATTATAAAAACCCTTTATTATACAAGAAATGTAAACTAATAATAAAAATTAAAAACTGTCCTGGTTTGAGAATTGGAAATGATGGTAAACCTATTAATATGTAAACTTGCAAATAAAAAATATTTTTAACAAAAATGCTGAAGTTTTTTAACAAAATGCTGATGTTTTCAACAGAATAATAATATACTAAAGGACTGACTATACGGATAATTTTTTCAATATTTATCACATTTAAGATCATTATTAACATCTTATTAAAAAATACATGAATGGTAAAATGTTTACAAATAATAAAACTGGCATAAAAATAAAATGCTAACCTGGATAATCTAGAAATAATCAAAGAAGCAAAATAAAACCTTAAAAAGATTTTCCAATTCTCATTAAGGATAATTGATAAGAAATCCCTATATAATTGTTTACCTTTTTATTCTTTTCTATACTTTAGAGTATTAAAAATTTTATGAGTAATTTTATAATTAACTAATTTTTTAAACTAGCTGTTGAAATATTTCAAAGATCTAGATGCTTTTTTCCTAATCCTAAACAATTGACTAAAAATCAATACCTTTATAACATGAGGCTAAATATCTATCTTAAAAAGTAGATGATATTGTCTTGAAAAAATAATTGTCCTGCAATTACATATCTACATAATGGTTGTAAATAAATCTAGTGTATCTAAATTACAAATTATTTAAAATTCACATTTATGAAACTATTAGTTTTCAAGAAACCAGAGTTTTCTTCCAAGTGCTTCCAGTCATATCACTAAATCATTACAGCAACATTTCTGTTTACATTTTGTATGTGTAAATATTTAAATGCTTTCTAATATCACTCAATAAAAATTTTACATTTAGTATATGGTTATAATATTGCATACAGGAATACATTAAATATATAAAGCCAACACATTTCATCTACAGGTTTAAAAATAAAACAGAACTTGCATAAAAACTAATAAGATCTTGTAATTTCAAACTTCAGGATTTGCAGACAAATCAGTAATGTTAGCTTTGTCAATTTATACCACCTGTAAAAACCTATACATTTTACATGGATTGGTATACATCCCTACTTTTATCCCATACTTTACAGATTTGTCACATATAATTTAATTAACTATCTAAATGCAAACATTACATGATATGATATAATCCAGTATAGATTGTATTGTTTTACATTGTTGTTTAGAATGAAGCAATATCAAAAGAAATATTAAAAAATATTTGAAAGTAACCCAAGTATGAATCCTCCACTTTTATATACAATGTTAGCTGGGACTTGAATATTTTATATCTCATTTGAAAACTATAAAAAACATTTTCATTAGTTAGCTATATAAAGGCAACATAATATATTTTTATAAAATAAGTTCCATAGAAAAATCTATAGTTCATTAATTCACATAATTTATCTGTATGATCCTAAAGGTTCCAAAATATATTTTCAATAAAAGTACAATGAAAAAGAATTGATTTCTCAGTGCAAAGGCAGATATTATTTGAAGTTCACTGAAAGATAACCATTAAAAAGATAACATTAAAACTTTTACTTTTAATAATTAAAGTTTTTAATTAGAACAATAAACTATTTATAAAATATTTGATAATGTAATTATATATTTTATGCTAGATTTACAAACATTTTATGACTTTTACAGCATTCAGAAAAAAATACTGTATAAAAAAAGATTAAATCTATATAACTTACTAACCAATTGAGAACAGTTATGTAACATAAAATTAATATTAAGAGAATATAGAAAAGTTTTAAGTAATAACCTTGCATGTTATTGAAAAACATTTTGGAAGAGGGGCATAGAAATGGAAGGTCAGTTGTAAGGACTCTTCAATGTAAACCATCAGTTCATTAAAGTTGTTGGCCCTAACATTTCTGATGCTTGATGCAATTACCAGATCTAATAAAGCTTGCTCAGTTTTTGTTAATAGGTTTTCCTATATACTTAAATTATTAATTTGTATATTATAAAATCTTCAAAATAGATAAGCTAAACTAATTTGCATAAATTTTCAAAACTGTGATATGCAATAAAAATCTATCAAGAAAATTTACAAAGGAAAACCATAGAAAAATACTTAAAAGATATTCTAATTTTTCATATTGTAAAAATTATAACAATATTCAACATAAATTATTATCACACTAAATAATAAGAATCTAGTAGGGTATAAAGCTTTTAAGTATTTCATTTTGATAAAAACAGTTAACTATTGTACAAAATAAATTCATTATTATTTCATATATTGTTACATTATTCATTATTTCATATATTGTTATTGTATCAAAACTCATACATATATTTTAATAGTTTCATCATTTATAGATTTAAAACTTTAGGAAAGAAATTCATATCATGTAGCATGTATTAACATTGTAAGAATCAATCACTGAAGTTATTGAAGCAAATAAACTGAGTATGATACAAAAGGTTTGCTTGGGTACTCACCAGTGAATTCAGAGACTATAATATTGCTATGTGTGTAAAGTGACCCATGGCAAGCTTGAGAATAAGGGAGATAATTAACTGTTATCTATGAGTTAATTTTTTAATAAAATTAGAAAATTGCAGCTAATTTTCCAAAATATCTGCTCCAATTGTTGTATACAAAATAATGAAAAATATTACTTTCCTAAAATAAGTGGAGGTTATAGTGATTTTTAACAAGTGCAGTAAGCATCTAGTGTCTGATGCATGAATGCTTGTACAATGATATCTGCTGCTAATTCAAGTTTATTTTCCCAGCCCTTCCTTACCAAAATATTACAAATTGCTTTGTGGATGAGAGTGATATAATATTTGGCAAATCTGCAAAATGCATTGACTACTGCACAAGTGTGTGTGTGTGTGTGTGTGTGTGTGTGTGTGTGTGTGTGTGTGTGTGTGTGTGTGTGTGTGTGTGTGTGTGTGTGTGTGTTATTTAGTTAATGACTAAAATTTTCACTGTATAATGCTTGATTTATGTAATTAATATTCATCAGTGATTAAAATGCATTGACAGAAATTATGTTGAAAAATAAGTATTTATTGTGTAAAATAAAGGCTTGTCATCATTGACCTGTGGTGGACATATTGATGTACCTACATATACATATGAGAGAACTAAACACAGGTTTTGGCAGTTATCAACAACAGCTGCAGTGGTAATGTACTATATACAATAAATCCATAAACAGTAGCACAAGATGATATTGATAAACTTGAGCTCAATTAAATACTGGTTTTAATGGTAAATATTAGTATTACTAGTTTTTTATCTAAAGAACAATTTAAATAATATTATTAATTAAATAACAGTTAATCATTTACAAGTATTTCTTTAAAACAGTTATAACTAAAAAGCATTTCAGATCTAAAAAAGGATTCAATATGCAAGGATATAGTACTTATTTCATTTATACTTATAAGCTGAAATAATCATTTAAACTGGAACTATTTACACTATTTACATTGTTCAAACTGTTGTCCTCATCCTTGTTGCCATATTCACAATGTTTAGGCCGTTGTACGCTCTGGCCTTCTTCAGGTAATTGGAATTTCAAACTGAACCCTTTATTTTGTCCATCAGAGTAGATTGTTCTAGATCCACGTACCATACCTCTTCTGGATGTCTTAGCTATCTCCCTTTGACTCAACTCTCCAAGTTTTTGTTCACCACAGCAGTAGCCAGGTATTGAACTCCCAACTCTTTGGGTCAAGTCACTGGATTCAACCAACTCTTTCATCCACTGGGCCATGTGTCCTTGAGGATATTGTGAATATGGCAACAAAGATGAGGACAACAGTCTAAACAATGTAAATAGTATAAATAATTACAATACTTCACCTACGAAATATAGACAGAAACTGAAATTAGTTGAATACACTGGAAATGGGAGTGAATTGTTAAGTAGTGAATAATAATTTTTCCTGTAAAATATTTTTAAAATTACTTGTCTAAAATCTATGCATTATAAATAAGGTAAATAAATAAGACAAGATTATAAATAGTATGCAGCATTATCTATTTTAAATTTCTTTCAATCTTGAGATATAGGTTTATTCCTAAGACAGGGAATGAACAAGAAAAAGAAAGTTTTAAAAATAAAAAACAAATAAAATGAGTGTTTTTGCTTTATCAGCTCATAAACTATTTAAGTAATTCTAATTTGAAAAATAAGTTAAACAAGCACATTAAAATTAGTCAATTTGTAAAGAAATAATATTTCATATATATTCAGAAATTCACTAAATGTGACTAATAAAAATTGTTAAAACTAAAATTAAAGCACAAATCTCTTTATAAAGATTTTTGCTTTTCTTTTAAAAAGTACATTTTCAATTTATGAATAAATGATGCATTCTTTGAGGCATGATTTTTTAAAGTCATCGTAAGAGATAAAAAAAATGAAAAAAAATATGTATTGGATTTAAATCAATATCTAAATATAAACTAACCAGGAAGTGAGGTGGAGTTAAACATGAGCTTATCTCAGATAGTTATAATTCCATTCTCTAAGAGCAGGATAGTAAGTGAATGGCTCAAATACAACCCTACAAAATATATGGCTCAATTACAAGTGCTGGATTTGTAAAGACAGCTAATTACAACTACCTTAGAATACATTTTAAATAGCTTAAAACCGATAATAGATTGGGTCCTTTGCCAAGGATGACACCAACACAACTTTATATAAAGACACACAAGAATAACATATAATCATCAGCCTGAAACAAAGAATAGTATCACCAATAAGTCAAAACATCTTTAAAAGACATGTCTTAAGTCAATGGAAACATTGCAATTACTGACTGTGTAATAAGAACATCCCTCCAATCAGCAATACTCAAAATTGAAAATCATGTTCACGTACTTTCTATTTGCTCAGATTGAAGGAAGCAAAAATCCTTTGAATTGATTAGAATGCTGCTCAAAGACAAATTTAAAAAATGTTTTGTTCCTCAGATAAGCAACTACTTACAGAAAACTTTGGAATGTTTTTTACTAGAAGACCATCATAATAAAGAAATCAGTTTCACATATCTAAAATGAGTAACCAAAATGACTTCCTAATCAATATTATAGTTTTGCCTGATTGATCTCAAGATCAAAATAAAGAAACCTACGAATAATTTAACATCTTTAAAATGTATTGTTGAATAATAATTGTGTACTAGTTTATTCCAGGTTATCTATAAAATACTATTCAAATGCATGACACTCAGACCTTACATTAAAAAAACTATTGTCATTGTAAAACTACAGATTAAGATTTAATAACTATATTTTTCATATTTTAATGACTGGAATAAAAAATATAGTGAAGTCACTAGCATCATCAATATTTATTAATTTATGTTCTAAAATAGTTACCATTACTTGCAAACATTTTAGACACAGTATCTGAATTATGTCTAAATACAACAAAGTTTACTAGCATCACTTTATAACATTCAAATGTTGAAAAAAATTACAATCAATGTAGCATATTATTTTGCTGTCTTAAGTATATTAAAAGCAATCAATTATGAAATTGATGTTTTCCATGATCTAAAATAAAGACAACTACTCAAAAGTTTACATACAATAAATTTCCTTTAAATATATTCAGTAGAAAAATGATTTTGTAATTGCAAATCTTCCTTTTCATTTTTGATTTGCAAAAATGTTCATATACTAAATACTAATTAATATATTTTAATAATATATAGAAGCTAGATTCCTGTTCATTTTAATGATAAAATAATGTTTCTATAATTTAGTTTTTTAATTTAAAATTACAGGAGTATAGAAAATGAGAGAAATAAAGTAAATAATTTTATTATCTATATTACCATGAGTATGCTCCAGTTTAAGGGGCCTGTTCTAGTTATATAAGCTATCAATAGTCATTTGTTTTTGTATTAAACTTTGGGGATGTTGTGTCATGAAAACACTTTATTATACAATAAAACTAAACTAATAATAAAAATTGCAAACTTTGGAAATTAAGATAAGCCTAACCACAAATCCTTTTATATCCTAAAAAAGTTACAAGAATATTTTCATTTTAAACTTTTCCAAACTGAAAGTAAAGCTATAACATAAATAATAATTTTAATAAGTGTACCATATAAAATCAACACAAAGACAAAACAATAAAAAGAAACTTTTTCAACAAAATATCCACTTAAAAAAAATTGAGAAATTCTGTAATTTTCTATTTTTTAGTGTTAATTTTTTTTTGTAAGCTTATATATTCTTTAAGATACAGAAGGGTTATGATGAAAGTCTTTCTGGAGATATTTTAAATATAAACAATCTCAGGCAATATTCAAAATTAAAATAATAGATAAACAGTAAAAAAATTATTTCAGAAATTTTTCAAGCATTTTTAAAGTATATACTTTGTTAAAAATTATTTTATTTTATTTTACTGTTTTATGCCTTATTTGTCTAATTTTGTGCATATTACACTTTTTCTTCTTAAATTTTTAATAAAGAAAATATTCATTTTAAAAATAAATATAGGCAATATTATTACCACAAACTATTAGGAAAACTGAGAAAAGTCTTGTTTGTCCGATAAAGTATAATCCAATGGAAATAGAACAAGAAACAGTATTGATATTTATATGTAATTCTATTTATTATTAGACACATTTTAGTTAAATGCCATATGTCTTACAGCATCTTAGCTCTAATTTTTGCTAATTAAAGTGTTCAATTAATAACAAATATTTGTAGCTTACTTCAAAATTCTGTGTTTAAATGTTGACCAAAGAATTTGGTCAACATTTAAAATTTAAAAAAATATCAATTGCATAAATAATTTAAGAAACTATAGCCAGGTTATAGAAAATACCAGTATTGTTGAACCTCCCCTGTAAAATAGTTTTAAATAAAAACTAATTTCTAACTTTTCATGATGATCACTAAGCTACAAATGTGTACTGTTTCAAAATCAACATCATTTTTGTCATTCACAACATCAAATTTAGAAGTAATTTTCATGCAGCCACATACTTTAAGTACCATATCAAACAAGCATGCAATCTTGCTTTCTATGACATTCTGTATTTACTGTATTCTATGTTTTTTTAATACATACTGAATTTGACACTGGTTCAGCAATTTTATCAACCTAGACACAGTTTGCATATTTGCAATGAGTTTAACAGATTAACAGATAACCAAAAGATCATTCCTAAACTTTAAGATCTTTTAAAACACAAACAGAATTTTTATTGTCTCCATACAAAAAATAACATGCTCATTATAAATATTTCAAAGTAGTACTTCTTTAACATTAAGTTGGTCTCTCATTCTTATTATGATAAACCGGTTTTAAATTAAAAAGTATAGTTTCACCTAATACTGAGTGCATCAATTTTCAATATTTCAAAAAGAAATTGATTAAAGATTAAAAATGAAATAAAAAATATGCAAAGAGTAAATAATGACTACATACTCTAAAATTTAAAATGTTAATGAACAATAAATGAAGAATTCAACAAATTTGTGTGACTGCACAAATGTGTTAGTAGTAAAATTTGGCAAGGAAACTAAAAAATGAGTTTTTAAATAATAACAAGCACTAAATTTAATATTTATGTATTTTTTAATATTTTATCCATGTTTTTAGATATAAAGTATTTGAAAAATATGAAGTGAAATAATAAAGATTCAAGTAGAACATCAAGGTCACAAGTAAGTTTGAATTATTTGAAGTGAATGAGAAAATCGGTATATAAATCTCTACTTTTCCTCAAAAATGCATTACAAAAATATAATGAAATAATTAATTAGTAGTTAAGTAATAAAAATTACTATATCTAATAATATCTTGTATAAATTATTTTAATATTAATGTTAATATACTTGCAAAAACTTAAAATAGCAGAAACTAAATTTGAAGAAATAAAATTTTTACAGATCTGCTTACTGTTTTGTAAACATTCATAAACACAAAATACTAAGTCTATTGTAATGCCATTTTAAAATTTAATATTTGCTGTAATTTTTCTTTTTGTGTTTACTTTATATTTGTTTTTCACGAAAAAATTAAGTTTTATAATAAAATTTCCCCAAGTGAATAATTTCTTTCTCTGTGTGTATATGTTTATGTTGGGGTGGATGGGTTTAGGTTTACTTCAAATGTAGTCTTGATATGGAATCCTGGGAAATATCAGTTGCTGACCAGTCTCATTAGTAAAGTAGGTGGCCTCAAGAACAGTCAAATCTGAAAACAACTGAAGGAATAACATCACTTCCAAATGAAAATATCGGAAGTTAAATGAGAATAACTGCAAATAGTAGGTCTGTATAGGTGATAAATCATAACTGAACCATTGTATGACATTCTTGCAACAAAAACAAAACAAACAAACAAAAAATCAAGGAGGCATACATATACATAAATATATGTTGGTAAATATGTATGTGTTATCATTTATTTAAAAAAAAAATATTTATGATAATTTCAAATTTTATACTTGAAATACAAATAAAGAAAAATTTCTGTTAATTATATTAAGAACAATTATACCCTTCATGGTACACTTTCTTGAATTTGAAAATATCTTGAGACTTTTAGATATTTCTAAATTTATGAAAGTAGAGTAAACATGACCCATACAAATCATATTCTTAGATGTTTCATTTCGAAAATCTAACCAATTACTAATAAGGTTTTAAGGGTAAAAATCAAAGGAAAAAGAAATGGATTTACCCAATTTCAAAATTAAATCACATACATTCCAAGTAAATCAAGTCAGTCATTTATTATATTCAGAACCAATTCTTTAAAATAAACAGAACAGAAATAATACAAACTAATAAAAACTAAACAAAATCCAATCTAGTAAAATAGAAATGAAAATATATTTCCCTGGAATAAAACTTCTTGACACAGCTTATATAATAGACAATCAACTTACTAAATAAATAAATAAAAGCAAACATATATGCAGCAGTTCTTGTCTTTGAAGTGAAGGATAGCAATAGACTGGAGTTAAAACAATCGCAAAACATTTAAAAAGAAGTGAATAACTCAACAGTAAGTGATAATAAGCAGCAACACATGGTAAATCAGAGCATAAAATTAGTTTTAAAATTGTCCTTTAAAACTTTAAGACTGATAAAATTCATTCATTAATGCTGTGAAAAAGGATTAAAAGACATGCTGATTACATTTGTACATCATGATTACTTCAGAATGTCACAAAAAGAAGAGGATCCTGCAGATGGTAATAAACATAACTGCTTCAGATGAGAAACTCTCACACATGAAGAACTAGAAACAATTTCCACTAAAAGGAGAGGGTGATATTTTAAATGCTGAGAGCAGAGTGTACAGAGGTATACATTTTTTTCATTGTGATTTGTGAAATAAATATAGATAAGTTCATTCAGAGGGAAATATTCCATTAAAAAATCATTAATGATCTGTATAACTCAAATTATTCATCACAGCTTCAATGTTATAGACATCTTTTGCAGTGACAGTTATTTAAAGTATAATAAAGTATATTCAAATAAAATTATTTTTTGAACACATTTACTTATGACCTGCTAAAATATATATATATATATATATATATATATATATATATATATATATATATATATATATATATATATATTAAAGATATTTAAAATTTCAAATATATCTTCTGATTATGAATTGATATAATTTTAAGATGTACAATATTTTTATAAAACAATTATAAAAATATTTGTTCAACCAATTTTTTTATTAGAAAAGTAACTTTGAGAGATAAATTCTTGATATTAACACAAATAGTTTTAAGTAAGAGATATTTTGTATCAAGTAATATTACAAATCCAAAAGATTTAAAATTTTAAACATAGATGTTTAGGCATTTAATGTAAATATTTTGCATTATTCTTTCATTCTCATTTAGTAAAATTTATATCATTTGCTATTCATTTTAATAGAGAGCATTTCAAAGGGAGGTAATTGCCTAACTTAAACTAATTTATTCACTTTGACGACATTTTTGTTTCTTTTTTGTTTCCAAGAAATAAGTAAATGTGTAACAAAATGCTAACTTTAATGTTATAAAAAATTGTTTAACAATTCTGATATTTTTACAACAGCAAATGATATTTGGGGAAATTATTTCTTTTGAAATGAATATTAGATGTTTGGAACATTAAGTTGGTATCAGATGACATTTGAAAGCCATCATATCATTTACTAACAGAGAAGTTACCTTTTCTTCTCTCTGTCTCCTTTCTTTTTCTCTTTGTGTGTCTGTCTAGATTAATTAGGATAAGAAAGCAGATGCCTGTAAAGTAGCAGAGTGAAACAATATGAAGCAAAAGCAAAGTCTGATCACCCCTGAAGGTGGTGGCCTCTGCAATAGCAGTGGCAATGGCAACTGTGGTGGTAGTATTGATAACAGCATTAAATACCATGCTATAATTTACTTCTTTATACAAACAGTTTACAAGTGATATCTGTTAAGGTCTTTAACTCCTATTTGTTGCCATTTATCAACTCATTTTCCCCTCTCTTTCTCTCTCTTAATCTCTCAACCCTTACCACCTGCTGCCACTGCCTCATGCAACACAGCTAGCTCACCAGCCTGTCAGACAGAAAAATGCCCAACTAGTGCCTAGGTGCCAACAACATACCAAAGCACATAACAGGGTGCTATATTGGACGAAATGAACTAACAGTAGAAGCTACTACAACTACTGATACAACTACATCTACTGCTACTGGCCAAACATATGAAACACTAATATCAAATAGGTTTGCTTGCAGTGCAAACATTACAATAACTCTACATAAATATAAATGCTTATACATACTAGAGAATCTTTACTTCTTAAACAGAGATAGAAGCTTACCCCCGGCCTGCCTTTACCCTTTGATCTTCTTTCACTTAGGGTAGCCTCTGAACATTGACTCCCATGGACAACTGACAAGGCTACAAATTACCAAGAGAAAAAAAGGGTTATAAAATAAAAGGAAGAGACCTTTTGTTTTCACTCCCTGGAGATTTCTTCCAGAAGTATAACTGTCATGCAGAAATAACGATGTAAATAATCTCTATGTTTGCTTTCTTGTTGATCCTCCAACAATACAAATTAATGTTCTTGAACACAAAATTCTAAATAAATGATTGATTTCATTTTTTATAGATCTCCATGGGAGTAAGAACAAGTGTTTTTTGAGAAATTCAATTACAAATTTGATAATATTCAATAATTCAACAGAATCCAAAGATATTGATTGTATATCACCAATAGAGTAAAGAGAATTCTTGGGTAGTATTTAAAAACTAAGATAGGAACTTGAAATTTCCAAAGAAATGGGTGCTGAAACAGGGCTATCTTATGTAATCCAATTTAAGAATAGTTTTGTATTACTTATATTATTAGTATTAAAATAAATTATCATAAAGTAAAAGATAACAGAAAATGTGAGTAGTTAGTTATCCAGAAGATATGTTTGTCTTTGGTGTCTCAGTTATTTTCTAGTTTGTTGTATAAACTCAATCATTTAACTGAAAAATGAAAGATTAAAATATATTTTCAGTTTCCAATCATGATTCAGTGGGACAAATTTGCTTCAGACAACACTGCAGTTTAAATTGACAAGCACATCAAAGAGTTGCATACAATATAAGATAAAAACAACTTAATCAGTATTACAACTTAACAATAAAAAAATCAACATGCTCATCTTTGTTGTTTTGTATCACAATGTTTCACTTTTTTCATAGTATTCTCAGGTAGCAGCACAACTATTATTATCTTACTTAAACAGAAAGATAACATTGTGATAAATTAGCAAAAAACATGAGGATGTTAATTTGAATTTTTCACCTGATTAGCTATACAAATTGTAATATCAGATTAAACTAAGACCTGTAAATGTAAAATTTTAAAACTTTAAACCATACTGCAATCATATTAGTCAAGAAATTAAAATTGATCACATTGCATTATTTAAATTTAAAAAAATATTGTTTGGAAAATGGGGAATTGAAAACCTTTCATTTATATTACAAATAACAGACAAATCCTAATCAACAACTCAAACATAAAAAATAATTACAAACGAAAAACCAATTTTTAATATTAAATGAAACCCAAAACTTTATGTAGTTAAATTCATTTCTGTGTAAATCTTTACATAAAAATCAACAGAGAGAAAAAATAAATGCTTATCAGTCAAATGCAGAGTTGATCATAAATTCAGTAAAAAGATATAATTAGATCGAAAACAGGGGATAAAAAGACACAATCTGAGTTTAATAAATAAAAATAAACTGAGAATTTCTATAAAGACAAACAGAATTTTTATGAAGAATAGTTTTAAATTTTAATTTTAGAAAAAACATCAGTTCCAAAGAGCCTCAGTAATACAATTAAAAACTACACCCTCTAAAAAATACATAGAATTCTCAAAATTATTGTATATGTGTTAGCTATTTAACATCTAGTTTGGTATATATGATTGTGCTAATTGTAATGTCCTTTTCTGTCTGGCTTTTTAAATGTATATGCACCTAAATGTGAAAGCATTTTATGACTACACTACTCAGTAACTTGACATCTACTTTGGCTATTACAACTTTTAGCTTATATTCTGAACCAAATGTTACTGGCACAGTTTAGAGTAATTTTTAAAAATACCTTATTGCATTAACAAATTTTCTTTCTACATTGTATCTCAGCTTATTAGCCACTTTTAATTTTTCTTAATTGTTAGAAAATTAATGGTGAGTTCACATAAATATTCACACTATTAATGTACAGGACATTTTCCCAATGATCGACATCATATCATTTATACATGTAGTCTATATGTATAAATTATAATAGACTACTTGTTACTCTTACAATAGAAAAAGAGTTTTGTGAATTTTTCAAATTTTCCAAGTTTCACATTATTAACCAGGTTACTGAAATTTCAAGTAACATTATGGTTGTAATTAAAAACTATAATTTCAGAAAGTGTACAATGTTTACAAAAATGCTTTGGAAGATAAATAGAAAACAATGCTGTTGTAATGATGACAAAATTATGAAAATAACATTAATGCAAAATGTATGCACCATGTTGTGAAAATAGTTTTAAAAATCATTCAACCATTGATTTTGTGAGTTGTTGTATTTCTTCATATGCAGCACAGCATCCAGAATAGCACTTCAAAGTTCATCCTTAATGGTAACTTGCTGTCTGCTTAAATAAACCTTCTTCAAAATGCTCTACAAGTCTTCAATTGGCTTAACGTCAGGCAAAAAGCAGGTCACTTAATCAAATTTTATTTAGAATATGCCTTAAAAAAATCAATGTATGTATGGGCTTTTCATGCTAACACCATCTAGATTTCACCATGGGCCCACCACTTCACTGCTTATAATCTCACTCCAAAACATCACACCACATCTACCTGTTTGAGTAGTTTCTGCCAGTAGCCATCCAGTCTTTGTTCCATCTGTTTAGCCCACAAAGAGTAGCATGGCATTCATTGGTAAAAAGAAAAATTGGTCTTCATGAATTCTGTTGCCCTTTCATTTGATTTTGTTATGATGTCTTTTAAAGGAGACATAGTAATTGGCCTCATGTATTTTGATACTTGATTTAGAACCTGTTTAGGTTCCTGTTTATTCTTTTAGACTTCCTCACTACCACAATGGCTAAACATTTCATAGTTTGAGATTAATTTTCATAACCTCTTTTAATATGGAACACAAATCAAGTTCTCAGTTTGTCTTTATCAGACATTCAAGGATCTTCAATGAAGTTCTTCACAGTTAAGTGGTACCTGCCAAACACTTGCAATTTCTAATGTTTTACAAGCTCTGAAGTTACTGAATATTTCCTTTAAACTATGAAATCTTTTTCTAGTGCAATCAACATTGTTGTATAAATTATTTTATGCAACATCCACTTAAAAATCAAAGCATTTAAAAAGATTTTCTTAAATCCCTAATCTTGAGTATATAACTTTCATAAACTTACATTTAACTAGCATACTTTCTAAATATAAAACATATCCCAAATATTTCCATATTACATCTGTAAACTTTTATGGTATCCAGGTAATTCTTAACAACTTATCAAATGTATTTTTTATAAATATGAGATAAAACTAACTGTGGAATACTATATTCAATTTATATTTAAATCAGAATAATTAATCATTAACTTGTCCATACTTCATCTATACCTAATCTCTTGTCCATCTTGTATTCTTTATTGGGTTTCTTATTTTATACATCTTTTCTTCTGTTGTCTTTATCACTAGATTTTCATCTGAGTTAAATTTCTAATATAGGATGATGGTGTCCTTTGAGGTTTACTCTACAGTTTTAATGTTTCATCTTTCCTGTTTCAAGTGAACTTGCAGGAGTTCAAATAATGAAGTACAGCTGAGTCTCCTAATATTAATAGTTAATTACTCAAGAGACAAAATTATTGATGAGAAACCCATCTCTAATGTCTTTTGTAAAATTAATAAAGCACAAGCTAAGCTTCAAAAATTTTGCAAATACATTTGAAACAACAGCCAATAATATATGACAAAAATATAAAGAATAAAACTATATAGTGATTAAAATTATTATCATTGGCAAACTTTTCTGATACACTATTATTACCTTACAAGACACTAGGGATTGAACCAAAGACTATATTATCACCAACAAAAGCTTGAAATAAAGCAGTTATAAAGTGGG
>OZ038496.1:21908384-22275884 GCA_964036315.1 Acanthosepion esculentum
CAGATTTAGTTTATCTTTTTGATAGGAAAAGGCAAAGAATGTTACATCAAAATATTTTAAATTTAACTAAATCTTATTACTGTAAACAATCATTAATCATTACATCATTAACAAAAAATATTACTATCATTAATATACATAAAGTGGGCTTTAACATTTTCAATCATTATTCAGAAAGCTGACATTAAGGACAGTTGATAATATTTAAGAATGGTGATTAATTGTTAATAATAATTCAAATTTCCTTTCTAAAAATAGATGTCCTTAAGAAAAAAATTGTTAATCTCTTACTGACAAAAAATTAAAGATGGCTTCAATGATAAACATGTAGTGTGAATGAGCTTTCAGAAATTTTACTTGATCCAAAAATACATGTATGTGTATCTATCTTTACTAAAGAACTTTTATACCTAGAAGATATATTCAATTGCTAGAACTTCAAACATTATCAATATTCACTTATACATCACTTTGTGTCTTTAAACAAATTTAAGTATTCCAACTACTTCAATATCTACTGTACATCATGCATTTTCTTAACTAAATATATATTTCTCAAATATAAATTATTTTTAAATTAAAGAGATCACTTGTAATAAGGTTGATGTACTCAAATCTAAAGTAGGAGTTCAAGCCTTTTGAAGGATAATGTTTTTGAGCCTTAAATAATTCAAATTTTACATTCAATTAACCATAACTACTTTAGCTTGAACATCAATTTCCTATAAAGTTGAGCTATAATTTCTTACAAAAATACTTCGTTCAAGTCAAAATCAACTTCTGTTATGAAAACCTTCAGGAATTTCCAAACAACTATAAACCCAGTCAAGTTTTCTTATTGCTTAATTATGTCATTTTTATAATCGTGTAAATGGATATATTACATATTGATTGATTTGCATATATTACTGATTCAAAATAAGTTAACTATTCTTTTTTACTCAATAAAATTATATATTAAAGTATTTGACATCTAAACATATTAAATTTCAATTTTAACATTATCACTTGTAAATTTCATTCTTTAGTTCAAAATTATTTACAGACTATAAAAAATGAGAAAACTCAAATCAAGGTTTTCTTGTGAGTATGGGAAGTTATTTCAAACATTTAAAGTAGGTGACACAAATATGACAGTAAGTAAATGTAGAAAATTAATGTAAAGTATTTTATTTACATATATTAATTAATAAACTAAGCAAAATAAATAAGAAAAAAAAGAACGCTGTACTATTTATTTCAAACATATCTGCATTATAACCACTGAAATTATATAGTATTCACTCTTTATTAACATCAAATATCATTTTTATAAATTATATTGAAGATAAAATTTGATTTACAACATATTCAATTTGATCTGAGTTGCATCTAAATAAAACACAAAGAATAAAAAGTAGATGAAGTTATCAGAAAAAACATTCATTTGATTCCTAAGTTTTTAGTAGGAATGACTGACATATACTGATACTGACTTGTATAAATTAGATTGATGACAAACAAGAGAGGCCATTTACTAAATGTTTCATTTTTTTAAGAATTTAATCCTTGAATACTTATTTTGATTATAATTTTGCTGTCAATAGATTTTTAAATTTTGATTCTTTGCAACTAACATTAAGATCTGAAGACAGGCATTGCCATTCAACCATTTAATGAGAGCATATATGCATACAGGTATATAAATTCTTGCTTGCTGACTTCACAGTGAAAGGGAACATTGAAAATGATTTAATAATTAATAGACATGTTTCCTTATAGTATGACAAGAATCAGGTCAGTGAATCTATTGGTGGAAATGAATAATGTGCTATCTTTTATTGGGTGATTATTGTTCCCAATAGACCAGCTCGTATAAATGATTTATAAGATTTGCATATTCACATTAGTGTTCAAGCGTTTATAATACAGAATGGATTATGATAATATCAATAATATAAAGATTATTATAAATATAATTATCAATACTGTCACATATCCATAAAAGAGCCAGGTACTTTATAACACTGTCTATTGAGAAGACACGCATTTCTTTTTTTCTACTTCTTTGCAAAAATTGGTATAAAAATTCTCAGAAATTAAATTGTTTGTAAAGTTTATTTACACAGAAGATTAGTTTTTTTTAATCTACATTTATTTTTTCATATCACCCTCAGATACCATATTTGATATATTTCTACAAAATATATGAAAAGTATTAGATAAACACCAATAGTCTGCATTTAAAGTAAAAGGGATTAATTCTACATGGATTGAATATTATCTAGACTTAATTCAGAAGAATGCTAAAAATTTGTGATTTAAAAATGAATAGCTATCAAGTTAATAATTAAATCAGAGAAAGTTTTCTCAACATACAAAATTGTGAAAGCAAAATAGAAAACTTTGTGAAAGTTTAATTACTATTCAGATACATAAACATGTACTTACCTTAAAGTTATCAGAATGCTTTCAACTTAAGTAGAGTATAGTTCTTTTTTTGTTAAAATCTGAGGAAGCTTAGATTTTCTAACAAAATAGTTATAAAATAAACAAATGCATATGCTTGATGTACACAAAAATCAGGTTATGCTTCAGTCAACTATCTCTGAAGAATATTTAATAATTTCCTTTTTAAACTTAGCAAGAATTTAAAAAAATTATAATAACAAATAAAATTAACTTTATTACCAAAAAAAAAAAAAACAGATCAATATCATAAATCCTTACATGGCATCCAAGCTGCATAAGCATAACTTTGAATGGAATAAAATACAGTCAGTTGAGGTCAACACCAAGTTTATAGTCATATCAGATTTTTGTTTAGTTTGAATTTTATTGTTGGGTTCATTTTCTAATCACAGAAAATACATAGGAAATTGAAATAAAAATGAATATCTCATCACCATTATTATTATCCATAAAAAAAATCAAATATTTAAAAGGCTGAAATTAAGCATGTACAGAAAAGAATTCTATTTTTCTTCATAACCCCCAAAATTACATTCATTATTTTTAACATTTAAAAAACTTAAAAACCAAGAGTCAAAGATATATGATCTTTTGCATCAGATAAAATTTGAGAAATAAAACATCCAAATTACAAAGGAAGATAAAACTATACTTGAAATTATAACAAAATAACAAGGAAAAATTAAGTGGCATTAGTAATATAATGATATATTAGCATGTGTGCATATATATATATATATATATATATATATATATAATACAAACATATACAAGTTATAATATTTAACAAAAGTTAGAAAAGTAGATAGAAAACTATCATTTTTAATAATACTTAAGATATATACCATAGAATTTGAATTTATACCATGCTATAATATGCTTAAGACTTTCAATATTTTAATAGTATATTTTAAAATCTGAATACACAGCTTTTCATTATCAAATAACCACAAAATGTGGAGCAAACACATAATGAATATTTTAGCTGCATTGCAAAAGCAAATGTGCATTATAATGCTACTAAACACTGAATGAATTGTAAGATGAAAATAATGAGGAGATTTTTAAACAGATCTTATTTATAAGAAGTGCTTACTAAAATATTTAGTTAATGAAAAGGAAGACAACAATTTTTACTAGTGAACACCTAACTTGAACTATAATTTCTATGGTGAAATGTGCAAACTAGAAATCAAACTTGAACTATAATTTCTATGGTGAAATGTGCAAACTAGAAATCAGAACACTGTCAGCTTATCAACAACATGCAAGTAGTAACTTGATAACAACATACACAAGCAGGGAGAAGAGCCAATAAAGCAGTAAATAGTACACAAGGTTAGAATAATAAGTTAACAATTGTTCATGCAGTTCAGAATAATTGCCACAAACACTTCTGAGTTCATATAGCAACTTTATTTGTAAATTTTTTTTTCACATGCTTACAGATAATTTTTGTCCCCATTCTTTAAAATGCTTTATTTCTGGATTGCCAAACACAACATTCAAACTTATTTAAGTACTTATTTAAGTGTCCCATTTCTTATATAATTCTTAAAACAAAGCAAAATTTATAAATACTGCATGTTTTTTTGCTCAAAACTTCAGAAATCTTTTAGATTTCTACCATTGTATTTCTCAAATTTATATAATTACTAACAAAAATCTGATTTAGTTGTTTTGGGCTGATCTTAAATATTTTCTCATGTCATTCTCACATGATACATACTGATTTGCCATTATACTGTTATATTTTCACTTTTAAATCAACAAGCAGCAAATTCCAAATGTTTTAGTACTGAGAGGTTATTTTTTATCCAAATTTTTAATGTCAATTTGTATATTTTGAAAGTATTTGCTTATCTATTAACTTTTAAGGATTTTTTTATTTAAAAATAAAGAAACATTTTGCTATGAAAATGTCAACATCTTACATGTTTGTATAGCAGGAGTCATTTTGTAAACAGTTCTCTGTAAGTGTGCTTTAGTGCAAACATTTTGGATATGTTTCAACCAATTATCATCAATGCTACAAGTAATAAGATTAATAAAAAAGGAGCTTTGGCAGCTTATAATAAATAAGAATAAGAAAATGTAATTAAACTTGACAGGTAGGTTTACAAGTAAATGTAGGAGATTTTTTGCAGATATTCAGTGTTCAGTTTTTAGTCATACTTAAAAATAAGTTTCTGGATCTGAAAATGTAATAATAAAATGAAAGTTTCCTGCTCCATATCAGATATTTTTTGTTTTAAATTCAAATATGTTACTTTAAATGATTTATCATTAACAATAATTATAATACTTATGCAATACATTTATAATTTCTAGATTACAGCAAAAAATTGTACATTTTTGTCTTCCAATAATAATCAATATGTAAAAAAGTTAATTTTTTGAGTAGGCATGGGTGGGGACAAAAATTGCAAAGTCAGTGTAAGATTATTTTACAGAAAGTATTCTAATAAAAGTTTTGTCAATCAAATGAAAATAATCACCAACTAATTTGTTAATTTGTCTATTCAATCATTTCTTAATTACCTATTTTATAACAAAACCCTATGGTCTGGAATTATTTCAATTTTAATTGCATAGTGCAAAATATTTAAAAATCATCAATGGTTTCAAATAACATCAATTATATTGCATGAATATGGAATATAACTAATGTCATGGAGTCCACTTTCTATTCAACTTCTGGAATTCATTAAAGAAAATATTTATAAAAATTAAGATTCTATGAAACAATTGAAAGACTATCTTGATTTCTTATCATAATTTTACCCTTTGAACATGAGTCACTTTTACAATCATGGATTTAAATGGTACAATTTTGAAATGTGTAACATTTCAGTATGAAACTATTAAAATATATTATAATTTTCCTGCAATATTGTTAGAAAAACAACTATGAAATAATATAATACTGTTGATTGAAATGTTAGTATATTCTAAAGTTTATCTGGTTATTTTTTGGTGAGTGGACAAAATTAATATTAGAGCAACAGATTTCAAAATCTTCAATGTATATCATTAATGTTAATTAAGCTAATTTATTATGCGAATTAATGTAAATAAATATTGGCAATTTATTACAAAATATAAATAATCTGAAAATTACAATATTTCAGAACACACTGCAAACACAAAGCAGGAACAACAATGTTAAATCTGTCCACCAATCAGCAACTCAAGACAGAAAGATGATTTCTTCAATCTAAAGATCCCACTATGGCAGAATTATTCAATATTGTATATTTTCTTAGCTGAAAGCCACACATACTTATGGAATACAAATAAATACAACAATGTTGTGATCTGTGATTTGAATATTGTTAGAGAAAAACAAAATACAATTAAAAATTCACAAATAATGTTTCTGAAAACATTTTGCTATTTCTTTTATGGATGTTGAACTGGTGCCTTTGAAGTTCACTTTTACAATAAAAAGTGCACCTTGTTAATTACAACTCATCTAGACAAAATATTAGGGCATTTGAAGTTCTTTAGCTTTAGATATGTATCTATATTATGATAAATAACATTGTATATGTTAAAAATGAACCTGTGTACAATTATAAAATTTCCAACATAAACTTGAAATCCACATGCTATTAGAGGTGCTCATACAAGTTACTGGATTAAAGAAATTGATCCGATCTAATTGGCTTATGATACTTATACTTTAAAATTTCACATTATCCAAGCAACAAATTAACACACTGTTTTTTTACTACTAATGTTCTGACTAATCCATTAAGTGAGCCATCAAATGAAGTTCTACAATAATCAAGCCATTTCTGTGCTATCAGTTTCCATCTCTTGCAAGGAAATCTATATAAATAAATAAATAAATACACACACACACATATATAAATAAACCTTTTAGAAAATACTTATACTTGGTAGAACTGAGGATATTGTCAGTATTTACAGTTACATTTATTCATGCAGAAGTACAATATTAATGATCATATAACCATATTTTGTTAGAAGAATTCTAGTAATATAAAACATCAATTTTTTTTCTCAAAAAGGCTATCAGTTAAACTCCTTACAACATGCTTTAGAGCAAATCTTTTATTTTGGATATGTTCAAACCCAGTACAGTTAATTATCATCAATGCTACAAGTAATAAGATTAATAAAAAAGGATCTTAGGAAACTTATAATAAATAAGAAACTGTAATTAATCTTCATAGTTTGGTATACAGGTAAATGTGGTTAATTTGGGAGATTTTTTTCAGATATTCAGAGTTCAGTTTTTAGTCATAGTTAAAAATAAGATTCGGATGAAATGAAAGTTTCCTGCTCCATATCAGATATTCTTTTGTTTTAAATTAAAATTCAAAAAAGCTACTTCATATGATTTATCATTAACAATAATTATGATATTTATGCAATACATTTATAATTTCTAGGTTACAGCAAATGATTGACAGATAAGTTAAAATAGAAAGTTAGACTGAAAACCTTCAGGAATAGTTGATTATCTTCCAAGCAAAAATGCTCAAGTAATTACCAAAGAAAACTTCAGTAATATAAGACTAATTCAAGTAGCATTTTAAAAATCTCATCCATCAAACAAAAGGTAAGACATTAATAATAACTCTGAAAAGTATGATTATAAGTAATTAACATTCAATTAATAAATAAAAGTAACAAGTGGTTTTGTTAATATTTTGATGTTTACTGACATTATCCTTATGAATATAAGCATTATTTTTTTGTCTATTTAGTGTTTTGTTTTGTCATATGTAGATGTTCAATGTGGGACTTTTCAAAAGTCAGAATGCTTTTTATGTGCATTTGAGGTGACTAGAAGCCAATTCCTCAAAGAATGACAGAGGGATGCCAATAGAATTTAGGTTTTGCTTAATTTAACCCACTTTCTGAGAACTGTCATGCAGTCAGCTGTATATAAGGATTTTCAGTGTTCTTTCATCACTCATGCACATAACAAAACCAGTCCAGTGAAGTTGTGATTATATCAGAAATGTCTCTATGCTTCCAATTTTTCACTTTGAAAACTTATTTTTTCTTCAAGATTATAGACACAGATTGTACAAGAGCACTACTTATGGAAGGCATCCAGCTGACAAATATGGTTCTTGTAAAAGATCCAGAATTCAGAGACCTAGAGGAGAGTGGTAATTACTACAGCTTGGTGTATATTAAGCTTGGTTTTCAAGGAAATTCCTTTGACATTCCAAAGTGGATGGTAGGGATTTTCAAGGCAATCCATAACGTTAGAAATGCCATAAATGATCCCATTGTCAAGAGAGGCTGAATTGTTGATTTTACTTCCAAGCTACTTGGGCACCTTGAGGCAGTGTAATGGTTAGCAAGCTTGTCTTGCTAGAACAATTACGACTGAGTAGTGAGTTCAATCCTCACTTGGTGCCCCATACTTTCAGCCTTGTGTCACATCTGAGCTACGCTTGGGAAATCACTACTTCCAAGCTACTTAAATGATTTTGAAAATTTAAGTTCTTTACCATCAAAAGTAATTGACACAGATGGTAAAGTGTGCACTGAAGGGAGTTGCTGAATACCATGTACATATTTCAGGATTGGCTTAGGTTGGTGTACCACTTCAGTCTTTTTGATACTAATTGTTAGGCAAAATGCCTTGCTTGCAGTTGAAAATTTACTCATAAGCTTTTGAACTTCATGAAGGGATATTGCAACTAGAGCAGTAGCATTGGCAAGATCACAAATAATACTGCCTCTTGTTAAGGTCATAGCTTTGAATTGCTGATGATTATAGTCATAGTCCACTTGAAGTATGAAATTGGAATTTAATGAGAGTATTAGCATTTCCAAATTCAAAGTCAAGTAAAACAGAAATAAACGGTAAAAAGTACAGGAGCCATGATAAAACCTTGTTTTGTTCCATTTATTACATTAAAGGGATCAGAAGCTCCCATACTCTAATGGAAAGAAATGGCAACCATCAACATTTTATCAGAAATGCCCAGGCATTTGAGGACCTTTCAGAGAGCATCATGGTAGATGAAGTTAAAGACCTTTGTTAGTTCCACAAAAACCATGTAGAGCCCATGATTCTTTTCTTGCACTTTTTCAGCAACTTGCCATAGAGAAAAAAAATCATATCTATGGTACTTTGTCTAGAACAGAACCAACACTGATTATATATATATATATATATATATATATAATAGAGAGAGAGAGAGTGAGAGATAGTGTGGACACAGGAATCAACACTGCATGATGACTGTCAGTTTCATGGCTCAAGTAATTTTCAAGACAAGTTACACTTTTTATATTTTGCTTACAAACTTGAAAATATGTATAAATAAAATGGTAAAAAAAATATATATTTGTGAATTTTAAGCAAATTTTAGATTTTTTCAATTCAGTATTTTGTTATGTCACTTTTGGTCATAAAAAAGCCTTAATTTTTTTTTCTCAAGAGCCACTCTATTTTCCAAGAGTAAACTAGCTGTTCTAGAATTTGGATGTGACAAACATTAGTCAAGTTAATGATTACTTAAATGGATTTTGGCAAATATTACTTTAAGCTTAAAATATAGTGATAAATACATTTGTTTACAGTGGGTGTCTTATCTATGAACTCAGTTGAAAGGTCAAGTAGGTGTTGAGTCACTTCTTAAATTTATAATCATTTCATGGGACAGCTGAAGTATGGATGACCAAAAATAACAAAACTTTATATTATCCACAATGGCAACATTAAAATACTTTAATAAGACAGAAACATTTTAGTTGATAATAATTGATAATGCTTCATTTAATAATAGAAAATAAAGAAATAGTTGTACTGTAGTAAAAATAATAAAGTAAACTGTCACAAATTCAGAGCTGCACATTCAAATAGACACAAATGCACTTTTCCTGCTATCAGTTTTCTTCACTTCCCCCTTGTTCACTGCCACTGACTTTATATGCATTCAAAGGTAAGTACACTAATCTGTAGACAGCACATCCGACTTATTCCATCAACCCCGTAGGCAGCAGATCCCGGCTATTTCTGTTATAAACAATGGGAAGTCTGCTCTAATTTTTCTTTGTATCATTGAGCCAATGGCATCAGCAGGTGCACACCCTCCGCCTTTTTTTAAGGCAAATGGATTTCTTTTACACATTAGTAGAGTAACATATTCATGTTTAGTTAAAAAAAAAAGTGGGGTGGGGGAGAGTAAACTTTTGTTTCCTGAAAATACGTTATCTAACTTTCTTGAAGGGATTGCAAAAAATAGCACCCCAGTTAAGTTCGAATTGACTGATCTAGTTTAACAAATAAGCATTACTTTCTGCAATGTCTTCAAAAAGTGTTAAGCAATCACATATCAAAGGCTTGCTACTTTTTTTTTTTTTTACTAAACACGAACATGATTTTACTCTTTTTTTAAGTTTCACTTTGTTAAATTTTTAAAATATCTAGAAAAGAACTAATTCAGAATTACTGGATTTACTGTACTGTCACTCTTGAAATAGATTAAATTGCTACAAATATTATTTGAGTACATTTTGCTGATAAATAACTTGTTCAAATTTTCTTTTATGATTTCACTAGTTTTGGGGATAAAGATGTATGTACAATGATGAATGTAATGACCATAACCATAAATGAGAAGTGCAATTTGCAAAATATTTGAATGCTAAAACTATTCAAAGGAATTAATTTGATACTTACAATTGAAATAGAACATTTTTAAAATGTCATAACATAAATGATTACTAATAAAAAGGAAGTTTAAAAAATATATATAATTTCTCTAGTAGTCATTAACAATTTCAATTCCTCAGCAAATTGAACAGTTCTGTTAAAATGACTAAGAGATACTATTCAATGAATAGAATGTCAACTTGTGAACTAAACCATGTCAATTTTTCAGCATTAACAATTCATTAAGTAAATTTCAGAAAGCTTATTACTTTATAACAAAATAACAATCACAATCAAGATCATTGCCTTACACTTTAAATATCTTACGCTTTTTGATAAAAAATGCATTTAATGCAAATACGGTTGGAATAAAAACTTATAATATGTGTAAGAAATCTTGAGTTGAGAAAAAATGAAAATCAGTTTTTTTTTAACATCTTCATTCAAGTTCCTTACCTTTTTGTGAATGTATTCACTGATTTAAATTATTTGAATTTTCTATGTTATATATTCTTATACAATTAGAAAATTTAGTACTAATGAAAAACTGATCAGAATAATCATTTGTATAAACATGAATATACGTAATGTTGAAGCATATGTTGATCTGAAACTGAAACAGTACTCAAACTAAATTATAACAATGAATATCACTGAACAAAAGCTTTACTTCAATATCTTTCGGTCTAGTTTTGAAATAAGGATAGAAATTGTAGTTGAACAGAGGGGTAAATGATAAAATAAAAGTAGCTCCTATGAGAGAGAAAAAGAGAACAAGCTTCAATTGATCCGGGTGAATGGCCATAATTAGTCTGACAATCTGCTGACTGTCAGCCAACAAGAACATATGCATCAAAGTCTAATAAAACAAACTACCAGAAAGTATCGAACAGATGAGAGACAACAATAGTTATTTTCACACAGGATAAGATTTGCAGCTAATAATGAACCTTCAGTTGACATTACTGACACTAAATTATAGTTAATGTACTTGAGTACACTATTTTTGTGGCATATGCCAAATATGAATTTCTGCAATGGTAAGAATTTATTGTATAGCTAAATTTTAAATTAGGAAACATATTCAACACTTACTGTTTAAACTGAAACAGTACTCAAACTAAATTATAACAATGAATATCACTGAACAAAAGCTTTACAGTACTATTTTCATTAAAATGAATTCAAAATAAATTTATTGCAATTTCTCAGGGAGAACATACCATCAAACTATAGAACAACTACAAGCAAATAAGAATTACAAATAAAGCAAGAACATTATGCTCAGTCAGTTGTCATTATTTAAATATCTCAACACATGTTTCGTAAAATTTGTATGCTGCAATGTAGACCTATTGTACAAATTTGATAAAAGCCATTTTCAATAAGGAAAGAACTGATCAACTATAAGATGTAATAAAACTGAGTAAATGAATAAAAATGTCTCAAATATTGACTGACCCAAGAAAGATTATAGCTAAAAATAATAAGTTTATACTCACTGTTTTTCTATATTTGCCCTCATAGTTAAATGATTACTATACACAATAATTTCAAAATCATTACCATTCTTTAAAGTAGTGTTCTCCACTCACACAGAAGTTTAACTGTGCTATGATTTCCAGTGAAATTGAAAACTATAAGATACTCTTTTTGGTACTGACTTTTCAAAGTTTACAAATTATCAATAGACATGTATAGAGATTGGAATTAACTACAAACTATCTCTAATATTTCAAATAACATAGCACAATAGTTGATAGTTAAGAACAAACAGAGAAATCTAATAAATATCACTATAAAATAGTGTCACAATTTGACAGTTCTACTAGTTTATGAAACTTGATATTTGCTTTATGGAATTAATTATTATTAGGTCTCTTCAATTGACCAAACACTAAGAATTGTAAAAACGTGTATACTATTCATGACATGTCATTTTGCGATTTAATTTTTTTGTCAACTCTATATACAAATAATTCTAAGTTAAATAATAAAGAAACTTAAAATTGTATATCTCTTAGATCTAAAACTTTTTATAAGAAAAATTATAAATCTTCAACCATTCTCTCAAAAGTCATACTCTAGTAAAACAAAAATAGTAGAGTATTCTATAATAATTCATATATTTAAATCAACTTCAAAAACTTATTGTTACTCTATGAATTTATGCATCATTTGTTCTATCTCTCTTCAGATAATAACATCCTTTTAAATCAATTACATCATACTAATTGTATAGACCAATAAAAAGTAGCAAACATAGCGTTATACAAAATTTACCAAACATATGAGATAACTGCATAATGGCGACTAAACAGAAATTATATTTATTTAATACATGAACTATAAGTTATGATGAGTATACATTTTTATTTGATAAGAGAAAGTTTAGCAAAATCAATGCTAACCACAGAAATCATCCAACATGAAAATCAGTCAAAGATACAGTTGTTAGCTTTTAAATAATGTCATTATAAGATAATCCTCATTACTACCTCATGGTTCAATACATGATGAAAAATCAGCTAAATATTATCTTTATTTTTTTAAATAATTAAAATTATATACAGCAATATATGAACCTATTATCATTAAGATGCATCAATGCAAAAGTATTTGCTGATAACAGGCACTGCAATTGCCTAAATACTTAATAAAAATATATTTTCTAAAAATCAAATAATGAATGTAAAAAGTAACTTAATAAACATGGAATTAAATAAATATATCCTAAACATTAGGATAAACTTAAAGTAAAATACTTTAAAAAATGACTCAACTAGTCAACAATGTAGATACATGGTTCATTTAAATCTAACAATTATTATGTTATTTTTCTGTGCATTCAGAAAGTTTTGGTAATCAGTTATAAACTCATAAATGTTATATAAATGAGAGAGATTGAATTTAGGAAAAGAAACCCTTATATTCACAACTATAAGGTTGCAATGAGCAAAATAGTGTAATAATATCACACACACAGATGAAATTAACAATGAACATTAATAAGATAAATGCTTAAAGTTCCCTTAAGAGAAAGGGATACACAATAATAAAAAGGTACTGTAAAAAGGGAATAGAGTGTCTACTTAAAAAGTTGATTTCAAGAAAAATCAATAACAAAATGAACACACAAATGTATGCATTCATTTGTTTTACTTGCCTGTCAAGGAGTCAAGAATTCATCATGTACTTATTGTAGTAATAGTTGGAGGAAAAGGAGTAGAAGAGATGATATTGAAAACAATTATTGAAGATAGATGTTATTCAACAATGTAATTTTCACAGCAGCAAACATTTACTGAGAGGATCATCTTTGCAACTCAATTATTCATTATCACAGTTTTCTTTTTAGTTTGCTGTTTTTATGAAAGACCAATAAAGCCAAAGCAAATATGGCAATGGCCCAATGATTGAAGTTGGCAAACACAAGCATTTATTACAAAATCAATTAAGGTAGATATGATATAGATGATAGTGCTAATGGCAATGATGGTAAATTTTTTGGCAAAAGTAAGTGAAGTCTGTATTTGTAAAACTCAGAGAAATATAGAATGTACTAGTACAGATTTCACAGTAGTCTATATAAGAAACAACTGTATATATGTATTGCTATTACTACCACTACACCACCAAATTATTTTGAGTTGTATAAATAGGAAGAGAAGTCACTAAGACATTGTGAAAAAAAAAGTAAAGAACAATCAAGAAAGCTGTCCTTACCAAAAATAAGTTGTATAACTTGGCATAATAACCCAAGACAGAAAAAGAAAAGAATGACAGAAATTTGCTGCAATATAAGGAGGTGAGTGGTGAATTATGATATATAAGAAAACCTGTTATTTCATAACTTACATTGCTGAACAGAGAAAAATTACTTTAAAAAAATTATTCCTTGCAATGTGAATATAATTTTGAAATCTTGTACAGAAACTCTCAATATCTACATTTCACCTACTCATTTGTAAATACTTGAAAAGTTAACAAAATCAAATACAATTATATCTATGAGAATTTTGTATATTTCATATTTTGAAAACTGGTGGAGAGAAAAATGAACTCTATTGGTAATAATAATAATCATAAAGAGAACAGTAACTTTTTCAGAAACTAATACATAAATAAATGATTTTTTAATAAATTTTAGATTGGTTCTAGGTTTTAGAAAAAATAATTATAATTTTGAAAATAAAATGTAGGAAATAAATGAATTATAAGACTATTTCAAGAAACATTTTATATGGATTTGTTCTATTTAAAGTTTTATTATAATCAAGAAAATTATCTCATATTTTTTAAAAATATTTTATCAACAAAATATATATCTGATTGTATGTAAACTTCTAGCATAAATCATTTAAAATTCATAATTTTAAAAATTTGTAAATTTTAATATTAATATTTTTATATTAAGTTATTTGATCAATGACAGTGATCAACAAAATGATAAACTAAAAGTTTATTCATAATCCAAAGGAACACATGATTGTCACACAATATTGTTAATTCATTTTTTCTAAAGTGGTTGATGCATAAACAGCCAAACTAAACATATTCAGATTTTTGTCAGTTTATGTTCCACTCAAGATAATACTATTCATTGATTTATTTAATATATAAAGTAGAGTCACATTTAGAAAACACACTCATGCACAATTATATACAATTTTAATATAGTAATAATTTCAAATTCAATTTTATCAATAAATTAAAATTAAGCAGCAACAAAATATCTCTAATTTTTTATTACCAAAAAACTATAAGCCTAATAAAATTAACTACAAATGTCAAGAAAATTGACATATTTAACTTATCTCCCCTTGATGCATAAGCACTTATGAAGCATTATCTCGTATGTGATTTTATTAACTATGAAAAAAAAAAAATTAAAAAAAAGAGAAATGTCAAACGAAAAATCAGTATTTTAGTAGCATATTAATTAAAAAATTAAAATACCATGATTGTTACAAGTCATAATTGTTGTAGAATATAAATATTCTATAGATCATGCCAAAAGAATATCTTAAATTCACACAAAATTGAATATCTATGCAATTATTTTGTTACCTTCAACTTATGAGATTTATTCTGTATATTGTATACAGAATAAATCTCATTTTTTTATAAATCTACTGTAAAATGTATATCAATTAATAAATAAAATTATTTTAGAATAATAGTAGTGAGCTTTATAAAAGATATAAAATATTTGGTTTGAATATTAAATTCACAATAAAAATTCAGTCATGAATATAAATTAAAGCTAATAAAATGCTTTTATATTAAAACTCAGTAATCAATACTCAGTAGTAATATGTATGACATTTACTAAAGAGATTGTTATAATTTCATTTCCTCAACACTAATCTTTCATTCATTCTCTTTATCACCATTGAGAGTATATATTTGATTCAAAGAGAATAAGAAAATTGAAGCCAAAGTCTATGCAAAACAAAAAAAAGCAATGCACTAAAAACAATATACAGCATACAGTATTAATTGTATATTAAAGTAAATTTAGAACAAATGCATTCTTAATAAGATAAAATTCAAAAGGTGGGTGCAATTTTAGTCTATAAATGAAAAATAAACTCTCTCGCTCTCCTATATATATATATATATATATATTCATCCACTGACAGACTGTTTCGCTGTTTCACAGCTCATCAGTATGGCTAGACATACAATTGCCTCAAACCGGGATCAACACTTAACTGATTTGATATCAGTTGGAGATTCTACCCCTAAGCCATTGGTGCACGACAGGGATGAAGGTGAATTTAGATGTATTTATTTTTAGACAAACATGCCAGTGACCAGAAAACTTCATTTGTCTTAACGAAGAGTCTTGCATCAGCAGCAGTGATAGTCACTGTTTACAAATTCACTTTTCTCCCTAAAAGCTCAACCAAAATAATTTTTTCAGGAGCATGGATATATATATATATATATATATATATATACACACACACACACAAGACAGGGAGAGAGAGGGTCAGATACATATATACACATACTTATTCTGAGAAGTAAATTAAATAATTTTAGTTGTTTTATCAAGAGCAAACAATGTAGTAATTCCCAATTAACTACACTGTTGGCAAGGCTTACTATAATTGCCAAGCCTCAACAGAAAAGTTTTCAATTTTTATTTTAGGTTGAGTTTTCATGACCCAACACCCCTTTAAGCTTCAAAAATTATAAAAAAATAAAAATGAATAATGTTAGCTCATAAGCCTAAGACAGACTCTTCAAAACAGGATGTTGGTATCTAATTTAAAATTCTTTAAATATATGCTTTCACTAGCAAATCACTCTTGTAATATATTTGCTATCATTATATTCAATTAGATTAAATTCTACACAAACTTCCTCACAATGATTTAAAATTTAATACCAATGAAACAATCATCACCTTACACTACAAAAGGGAGATTACTTTAGCCCAATTAATTATTAACCATTATTACACACTTCTAATACCTGTAAAGTAATGAAATCTTTTCTTCCAGTCAAAATGTATATTTTTGAATGACAAAAACAAGCCAATTTTTATGAAACTAAAAAATAAAAATAGTACATAAGACTTTTGATGGTTTCTTTCATGACGTTTTATATAAAAATATTCTGCTATGATACTACTAGCCAATGTATTAAGTTTTCTAATGGAAAAAATAAATTTTTACCACTTTGGGAAATTTCTATACATTTGCAAAAATGTTATCATAAATTTTTAAAAAAATTTGATTTAGTTTTCTTTTTCAGCTTGATTTAACTTAAATTTTTGCCAGTTAACTTGGAATAAATTTATTTTTTATTCAAATCCCTTCAGTGCAGAAAAATTGAACATTAATATTTTTTGTATATTTTACAATAAGAATAAATGACTTCAACTAAACTTAAGATTGATATTTCTCAAATAATGATATTTTTTAAAATCATGATGTAAAATTGCTTATTAATCAAATTTTATATTAATCATTAAATATAATTGTCAAATACATCATAACATAAGATGTTTTAGCTTTTTTAATATCATGACCACAAGAAACAAAAGTAATTTATTATTCCAATAAAAATAATTAGATCAATAATCTATACTGTGCTTAGAATGATAATGACTCATCCCAAAATTACAGAAAGTAATTTATTAATTTACTAATTCTACTTTACAATCTATCAAGCCTTAGCTCATAACATCATTTATTTTGTTTTACTCCTTGAGTTACAGTGACAGAATTTTCAAATGTTTGGGAAGGAAAAACTGTTTCATTGGAACTATTGGAAGAAAAACAGCTGAAAAGTAAGGTAAGTTTCTATAGAAATGAGAAAAAAGGGCTAAAAAATAAATGAATGTAGTTCAGTAACCAGTTTAGTAAACTGAATGTTAGATATTTTTTATAGTTAGAATTAATAATTTTAACCATCTTGCCAAAACAGGCAAAATGAAAAACTATTTTGGCATTAATCAAATTATAATGAAATTAAATATAGATTTAATAAATACTGCATTTTAGAGAAAATGGATGGACAAGACATGTTAAATTAGGATTGCTTAATGATTTAATTTTATATTCAAAGTTGAGATAGCAAAGATGTTAAGAATATAAATAGTAGAAATGTGTTATCTCTTGACAGTATAACAAAAAGAGTTTAAAGTAAGTTCCATTTCTGTCTACTGTTGTAAAACTTAACATTAGCAAATTCCTTTTCTTCCTCTCTCTTAAAAATATGCACATATCAATTCTCTATCAATGTTGTTATATAAAATACAGATCCCCTGAGTCATTGGCAATTTTTAGTATGGATTAATTTTCTTCCAATATTCTTTCTTTCCCTTCTACCAATTTTAACAAAGAATTCTCTAAATTTTATTAAAGAACTATGATATCAGCAATAATAATGTAAATTAACTATATTTTCATATTATCCCAGAAATCATGAGTATTTGTACCTTTACTCAATGGTATCTGCATAACCTAACTGAAGTACCTAATCCAGAACTGAAATCATCTTGCCAGTGTTTCTTAAACATTATCTCTTTTACTGATGGTCATAAAATATATGAACACACTAAGTAAATACAAAAACAAGAGTAACAGTGAAAGATATTCCACAGAAATGACATTTGAATTACTTTGAATTGTTTGTCATTGCCATTACAAAATGATAGTCAATAATGTTTTTTACCCAAAATATAGAAAAAATAATAGCAGCAAATAAGTGAACTTTGTGACATTTAACTTTCAAATTGTTTACTTCCTAAGTAAAACTTTATAATTTCATAAATGAATAGGGATTACATTTAGAGAATATAATAGGTAAATTTCTAATATATGCAAAGTATTTTATATCTTCCTAAACTTAAATAATTTCAAATGCAAATCTGTTCTTTAGTTTTTTTATTAAACATAATATGATAGCATATGACTATACTACCCTACTAACAATGTTAATTATATAATGTAAAGCTAATTATATAAAAAATGTTTTTAAAGTAAAAGTCCAAAATAAGGTAATTTATTAAGTATAAGAGAACAGAAGTCGTAAAATAACTGCTGTCTAATAGTTTAAATTTCTTAAATGTCTCTATAAAATTTATACTATGCATATTATAAAAACATCCATGAATATATTTTACTAATAGATTAGAGAATAAGAGACCAAAAAGATTTAAACAAAGAAATTCTGTATTGATATAATTCCTTAATTTAAATAAAACAATGAAAAATTATTTATATTATATAAACTAATGCTAGTATAGCAGTAATGTATAAAATATAAAATATGCATAATTGCTAGAATAGCAGACATTAATGATATAAGTAAAGTTATAACTTAATTCATAGTAAACATCTTTGGTATTGTAAAAATCACATCTACAATATGGCATTTTAGTGTGTAATTTCGGTGTACATACAAAAAAAACCTGTCATCTCTGGGTTTCTCTCATATTACTAGGAAAACTTATAGAAAAATAGTGATAAGGACTAAAACACACTGTTACTTGCTATGGTAATAAAATAAACATGTCCATCTCCTCTCTCACTTGTAACCATCCACTATAATAAAATAAAAGATTTTCAGCACTAAAGCTGAATTAGTCAAATAAAGCTTTATAATCTTCTACTTAGAGTTGTTGCTATATTACACTTGCTAATCACTAAATCATTAATTGCTATTAAATTGAACTGCTTAATAGTGCTCTTATAATAAATATTTATTAACATAAAACTTGAATTAAATTAAAGAAACACAAAAAAATATTATTTAATCTGTATATCTGAAGTTCATTATTTCAGGAGTTTTTCAATCAAAAAAATAAATTCCCCAAAAATATCTCAGCTAAGTAGTTATTATTATATCAATAAAAAAATTCAATGCCATTAGATAACTTGAAATTTTGTCAACATTTTTCTCTCCAAAAAAGTCTTCTATTAAAACGAGATTTTCTAATACATTTTTAAAATGATCTTTTCAATAATCTAAATAATCCCTTACTGCTGAGAACAATAGTCTCCATATTTTCTCAATTTATTCAAAATTTGAATATTTAAAAAGCCTTTTGAAGATTTTATTAAAGTTATATCATTTTAAGTGAATTCTTACAAACATTTTCTTTAATATTTAATAATGAATAAAACTTTATTTTATAAATGCCTGAAATATTTTCATAGTATTTTGTACTTAGAATGTAATAAAATTTAAAGAGATTTGAACTGAATAAAAATATGCAAAAAATATTATGCAAAAAATAAAATAAAAATATTATGCAAAAAATTGGCACTGTAATATAAGATTTTGTTAATTAGCAAAATTAAATACAACAAAATAAAACTCTGCTGTATCTATGATTTTTTTAGAAATATTAAACTAAGAGTTTATTAAATTTTTATGTTGAAAAACTTTCAGTGATTTTCATGGAAAATGCATATATATATTTATCATTTAAGTAGTAGTTTTGATGTTATTCACGAAACAGGCTATATTTAAATTAATGGTATATGATTAACATATTCAAGCATTTATATATACATATATAAATTGGAACTGTATGAAATATATACATTAGTAACTGTAAAATCATTATATGCGGAAGTGCTGTATAATTCTTGGCCAAATCAAGTAGGTCTTCAAAAAAAAATATGTTTGATTTAATTTTAAGAGGTGAGTTAGGTCAAGAACTTTTCAGCACATTGATATAATACTAGTCATTTCCACGATATTTGTAAAAAAACCTATTCCATCTAGTACTTGTATCAAACAAATACTTAAGTAGAAATAATATAGCATATGACTTACCAAAATACTTATATCTTTTTAATTAATTTAATATCTGTCAAATTATTGAATTTAAAATTAAATATAATCATGTAGCCATTCCTTGCAGTATAAGGGCTTCTGATATTTGTGTTTGTGAAAAGTGCATAACAAAAATCTACTATTTTGTGTCATGCTTTAAAAGTGCAAGTATGAAGTCTTATAACCAGGACTAATTTGGCAGATGAGTGGTCAAAGCAGGAAAAAGAAGCATTAATAATTACTCTTAACGAATAGAAAGAACCATCTAATAAAAGTGCTGCTAAAATGTGATATCCAAAGGATACTACAAGCTTGACAGATTTTGTGGGTAGGATATGTTGAATTTTTAATATATAATGCCCATGTTCTTTCATTTACTAATCAACAATACACACAGGAGTTTTCTATGGTATAGGAGGAATTTTGATATTTTAACCCATCACCCACCCTCTTGATCATGCTTCTACACAAACAAACAAAAGACAACTTTTGAAGCTGAAACACATACCACAGTGGAGTGGTGTGAAATGTGACTAGTGTAATACAGATTGGTGTTTTCATACCTTTGACTGGTTCTAAAATGAACATAAAAAGAGAAGAAATGAGAAGAGGTTTTAATTTGCATAATGAACATCTGAGTGTTTTTAAAGATGATACTGCTCACCCATAAAGAATAAGCATATAAATTATTTTTTTTTGTACAGTCTAAAAACGGTCACTCTTAGAGAACACACATGAGTAATAATCATCTTTTCCATATTAATGTCAGTCAGATACAAGTAAAAATTATGTAATACTTTATTAGTCGATGCTTCTGGTTACATAATTTTTGTAATTCAAATGTTCTTGATTACACTCATCTTTTCAATTTTATTTTCACAAAGACTTATGACTAGAAATCATAGCAGAATTGATTTTTAAGCTCTAACCATCATTAATATTACTGATCCTATTCTGAAATTTTACTTTCATCAGTTGCTCACTATCATGAAGAGATTAATCAAAGATGATTTTATTTTGCCTTGTTTTTTACACTGTGCTAAAATATTTTGTGAAAAGTTAATCTTCTTAACCGAAGAAGTCTGTAGTGCATGTAAAATTCCTGACTTTATGCAAAAAAATGTTAATGTATATTAAATATATTTCAATAAAATAATTCTGAAGTCATAGTGGACATTTGTATAGTATCAAAATAGAAAGGAAAATTATACAAATACCTTGATTAATGTATTTGAATAATTTAGAATTATAATTTCTGGTGATATTGACAAAATTGTTGATTGGTTGGTTATTATAAGCTGATTTGTCAAATTCACCAATTTCAATTATTAAAAACCTAGCCTAAATAAATATCTATGATTTTGTAGTTTGATTCATAACTTGCAAGATTTATTTTCTTAACCTTCAAATACATTTGTTTTAAATTTCCAGCTAAATAATAATAATAATTACAAAAGAAAAATGAAATGAAAAATAAAGTACATCAATAAAAATTGATTTTGAATAAAATGCAATTATTACTGATGTTCAATAAAATTCATTAATTATGAAAGTATTATTTTTACCAGTCTTGTAAATTGAAAGGTTAGAAATTTAATTTCAATTATTTAAACAAAAAATAACATATACTGTAATGGTTGATTCACTTCAACCCTAAGGTATACTTAGGCAGCAAATATTCATCCAAACAAGTTTGATTAAAAAGAACCAACAAGGACTGTCTGTTTAATTTTTTATTATATTTTTCCAATTTTTGGATAATATTGTGTGCAAAATTGTGGATAAGTACTTTCAACAAAATCTTGAACAAAAATGACAAAATATGAACTTCAAACAGTTCATCCACAAATTCAAGCCCAATACTCAACAAGTTATCCAAAAATTGGAAAAATATAATAAAATATTAAACAAAACTTTTTAATTAAACTTGTCTGAATATATATATATATATAATCTCACAAGTCAGCCAAACATATATATAGCCTACAAGTCAGATCATAATAAATAATAATAATCTTATACATATACATTTATATATATATTACATCAGTAGTTAATCATAAATTATCAAGTTCATGCTCTCCCAAACCAAAGAGGTTCATTTAACTTGATTCTTGGGCCAAGCTGAACAAATTTATCATCACTGATAATTGAGCTATATGCCACAAGCTTTCCAGTCCAATATTGTAGGAAAACTAATGTAAGCAAAGCTATTATAGGCATATGATCAATTCAAATACACACACACACTTTTCAAAAATCTTTTTCATCCCAATTTGCATTTGTAAAGCTTGGTAAAGAATACTACACCTAATTATAGTTAATAATCAGTTTCTATTGAATAATAAGCATTTAATGATTACTAATGTAATATTTGTTATACTATCAAAAACAGATTTTATATATCCTTTTCATTCTTAAGGAAAAGTATCTGATTGTTTGCTATAGTGTGTCCCCTTAAAGTTGACATAATACAACTTATACAGTAAAAGAAAAAAACTGAATAGGCTGACATGGCTGCCCATTTTTGTTCTTGTTGTTGTTGTTGCTGCTGCCGCTGCTGTTGCTGCTATATTTTTACATATATTTCCATAAAATGTTACTGATCTGAATACTGTGATTTTGTGCCAGCAACCAATGATAAAGTATTGGAAAAGTAATAAATGCTTTATTATTCTCATTGAGAGGACACATCACAGTGCAGAACATTGCAAACAGCCTAGAAAAATAGATTGACAACATTGCTGATCAACAGAGGCACTTGGAAAATTTAAGTCCCAGATTCATCCAACATTATCAAAATGATAAATACAGTTAGGAATAGAAAGAAGTTTAATGTGCCAAAATTGAAGTATACAAAACCTAAAAATTACTTGATATTCGCCAATTTTTACAACAGCTCAAAAACCCAAGCCTTATAATTGGTGGTACTGAATAGCAAAATTCTACATTCAAAGCTGCAAGCAAATACTTCTTATGTTGCACAATGAGAATGCTCTCATTATGATTTAGTGGTAACAGGAAAGCAGTGAAGCAAAATAAGCATAGAATACAAATGGCTTAATTCAGCAAAACCATAATGGAACTGAAGCAACTGGCTGCAACAGAGACACAAAAAGGGGATGAAATACAGCAAATAAAGAGAGAGAATGAAAAGTCATTTATGTACATTATGTTTTTACAATTTCTTAGAATATTAAAGAAAAATTAAAAAAATAGTAAAGTGTTATGAAACAAGCTGCAGTCAAATTTCTTCAAATATTTTTTACATCTTCACAACATGAACAGATTGCTTGAAGATTTTATCTTCTTAGTATAAAAATATAAAGACATGTAAGCTTCTATTTAATTTTTGTAGCTTTAACACATTCTTAACTCTTCTTTTCAGTAAATAAAAATTTATCTTAAATACACATTAAATCCACTTTTAGTGTTATCAAAACAAATATGCAAAAGGATTTAAAATTAAAACAAACAAAAATATTTTACCCTCTTATTCATGTTTGCATATACATCTATCAAGCAATATGTAACACATTTCTATAGATGTAATGATTGGACACATTATTCTGAAGTGAAAAATGTAAAATATTTAATATAAATATTAATTTACATCAGTAGTCTTTTCTTTAAAAAATAGTGTTATAATAAAGGTTAAAAAAATGTAATAGCAGTGAAAGATACTTAGAAAGATTGGACAGTGCCAGATTTCTTCAGAAAATAAAATACATAAAGCAATAGCTTTAACAAAAATACAGAAAACATGAAAAAGTTCTCATATTTTGAAAAAAACATTGCTTTATATTTTTTAATATAATTTTAAAACATAAATCAATATAATATAATATTATTTAAAGTGGGTAAAATGAAAAAAAAAGACTGATATTGTCAACAATAGTTTAAAAATACTGGGAAATGAAATTCAATGAAGACTGAATAGAACAATGCTTATGAAAGCCACATTACAAATATAGCTGAATTGTTGAAATGTTTTAGAAAACATGGATGATTTTCAAATAAAGGTTTCGAAATCTATTTTTGATTGCTGTTGGCATGGTTACCAAATTAACATCCCATTATTGCTTTCTGCAAAGACATTCTTTTTCTTTTTTAAAATTGACAAAGTTTGAGAGGAAGTATTTTATTGTGCCCTTTTAGGATATAACCTAAGAATGTCAATAGGCATATAGCTTGATTAGGCTCAAATAATATATGACATGATATGAACTTAACCTAATTAAAAGAAGCATGTGTATTAATGGTAAAAATAACATACCATCAGTCTGATTACTGGAATAATTTGCTGCTTTTTATTTTTGTAATGTAAGTAATTGGCTAACTGAAAAGAAAGATAATATCAAACACTTGGGCTGGTAAATTGTGTACAGGATTCTAGGTCCATAACCTGATTATAAAAATGCTTTCAAAGCAGCCAAAGAGAAAGTTTGAGTTCTAATTGTGAAGTTCCACTAAAGTGCAAAAAAAAACAAACAGAAACTGACCAGAATAATATTTACCTCCCTATTTTCACCATCTTTCTCATTCTCTCATACACACACACACAGATTCTTATGAATTATAAACATATTTTAATCAGTACATTCCTAAGTGATTTTATGTGAATTATGAATCTCTCAGTATGAAATTCAAAGAAGAGAAATGATCAAAAGCCACAACTGAGTAAAAACATTATCTTCTTTAAAAAAAGAATTCTAATAAGTGATAACAAGGAACAATTATTAGTTATGTAAATAAAAAAATATGAGATTTTTACATGATATATAGTTTTATTGCATAATATGATTTTTTTTTTTAACCTGGACAAGAAACTTTTAATCTGGAAAACTTCTAACAGAAACTTTTTTGTTTTTTGTGACAAAAAAAGAAAAAAAAACAAATTTATACAAATATGCATATTTTTTGATTGGTACTTGTAACTAAGTCATTGTTGATATAATATATTTAAAATATAATTTTCATTATGTTATTCTGTTTTGAAATAAATTACAAAAACCTTTGTCTTTGATTATTCTTTTTTCTTTTTTTTTTTTACACTTATTTGGCTATTAAAATTGTGCAAAGTTCAACTGCAAATCAAAATGGCTGTATTCAACTTTAAGAAAACTGGATAATATATAATTAAATTCATTATCTGTAAATTTTTGTTGTCATCTTCTTTATTCTCACTGTATTAAATCAATTTTCCTTGTCATATTAGAACTGAAATTTATTTATAAGCTTATAAAATTACACAAATTTCAGAATCTTTTATAACTCGTTATACAAACAGATGATAATTCATCTAATTAAATCAATATAAATTTTATAGAGTTTAGATCACCTTATAATGACCAATTTCCCAACATGAAATAACTATTCCTAGGATTTTTTAAAACTAATTAAGTTAATAAGGATCATAGTCTTTTAGAAGACTGATAGTGAAAATCTTTCTTTAGCTGAAAATGAATCAGAATACAGTTTAAGGCATTTTTTTATTTCACTATTTACTGAGAAATAAAAAGGAGCTTCCAAATATTACTAGAAAGGTTCAAAACATCTTGCCAGATATTTTATATAGAGAAATATAAAAACATTTTCAGAAATAAAATATATTCTATTTACAGTTTATTTGTCAAACAAAAATGATTTCAAGTTTTAAATCCATGCTGCATTAAATCTGATTTCAACTGAAAGTAATACTTCCTACATGAATAAATCCTAACTTGGTATATCATTTTCCATGAATAATATAGTTGGATAAAAAGAAATAATAAATAATTCATAATGACATTTTAATTTATTTATTTTTATTTATTACATTGAAACATTCTGACACGTCTAAATCTAGAATTCTAATTCAAATAACTATCCTCTCAAAGAATATATCTGAAGTGAACATATGAATTCATTGCAATAAAACACAGATAATATGCCTTTGCTATACATTGTACCTCTACCTTTCACACTAAATCTTATTTCTTAATATTGGTTCTATATTCTAGGTTCTATAAGTAATTGTATATTTTATAAAAGGCTTTTAAAAATATTTTCTTTCTTTGTTTTTTTTTTTTAAACAGAAATTCATTTAAAACCCAAGATAAAGTGAGTAAACAGTAAAATAAATAAATAATTTTCTATAAAAGAAATTTCAACATTAATGTCAGCATAAAAGATATTAAAATATGTTGAACTAAATTATATTCACTATGCACTTCATCTTCACCTGATAAATTTCAGGAATTTGGCAGTGGAGCACTATCAACATTCTTCACTTTTTGGAATTAATGCAATACTGTATAGCTATTTACTTTCAAGTAAATCTACTTTTTAACCACATTTTCTTTGTCATATCTTGGAATGGACATTTAAACCTAAAGCAAATTTACTGCAGTTAGTATAGTCTTTATTTAAATCCACCTTGCTCTTGTTTCATATTTCTAATATTTCTCACTCATTGCATCAAAAGAAATAATCTAAGATTTATCTTCATAAAATATTTTTCACTCAAACTGAAAACGTCAAATACAATGAAAGGTAACAATAATAACAAATTCTTCAAAATCCTGCTTTTACTAAAATGATTTATAGAAACTTTATAAATTTAAGTTAATAGTGCAGAATGACAAAATTTTTAAATAATTCAACATGTTTATCAGGTCAAATAGTGAACACGTATTCATTTAACCAGGAAACATAGCTAACAAACATTACTGCTCAATATCATTATTTTCAATCAATTTTTCTGAATTATTTATTATTTGATTTCTCTGTGTTTACATACATTCCAAATTGTAATGTAAATTTAAACCTCATTACCAGGATTTTTCTATTGTAGACCATCCAAATCACCTGTGTTTATTTCCAAGCATATTAGGTGTATGTACACTTGTCTCACTAGCTGTCAATAGATAATGCATTTTTTAACAATAGCTGGAAATTGCTTCAGAAAATTATATATTTCAATGGCTAATACAACTTTCACGAAATAAAGTATATTGTAGTTGGATTTAAGAAGTTAATAAAAATTACTTCGATATTTTTCAAAAGTTTGACAAAGTCAAAAATGGATATAAAATATATTAATAATGCCATAATTAAAAATTGGCCACATTTTAAATTTTTATTGTTTTTCCACTGGCATAATAAATTACTTAATTACATAGAGGTTAAGTTATTAATTTCATTGCCCATAAAATACCAAACAATATAAGAGTTATATATGCATAGTGATGTTAATTTTAATTTTCCTTATAAAGGTATTCACTTATCAGTTAAATTAACTTAATAATAAACTAACTTTTCCAAAAATCAAACGATGTTAAATACATTTGTTTATGAACATGTTACTAACACTGTTTTACAATATTTAAGAGCAAGAATTTAAAATATATAGCATTTAATCATAATATTCCAAATTAAATAATAATGGATATGAACATATGAATAAAGCATTTAATGAATACATGAAATCATTAAATGCATTGCACCCAGATAATTCCAACTATCAATTTAGAAAGAATTATATAAAAGATATACATTTAAATACAATTAAAAAAATTAATATATCTATTGAAATATGTACATTATATATACAGTGCTGTTCGATAAAAGTGACTGACCTGATTTTTTTTACTTAAAATTTTTTTTGCCTATTGTTTTTGGGGTCAAACTAATTTTTAATCTTACTAATATAAAGACCCCTTCCCGACCACCTAGTAAAAAAGTTTACTCACCCTAAGGTATTCTATTAATAATTATAATTTTGGATATAAATGAGATTGAGGGAAAAACACTGTGCAAAAAAAGTGACTCACTTATTTCCTGCAACTAGTGATCAATAGAAACATAACCGAAAAGCTTTAAATAAAGAATAATAGAGGTATAATTTATTTATAATAGGTAATATAGTTCAAAATATTTAATAATCTATGGGTCCTTCTTTATTTTGAATAACTTTTTCAACCCTTTTTGGCATTGACTTGATTAGGTTCTGGCAAATCTCATCTCCAAGCATTGATTTCCATTCGGATATGAAATTCACAATCAAATCCTCTTTCTTGCTTAACTGCTTTCTCGAGAGCCTGTACTTTATAATGCTCCATAAGTTTTCTATGGGGTTGAGGTCAGGAGATTGGGGCGGCCATGTCATAACATTCACCTGCTTCTCATCAAAGTATTCCTTCATCAATTTTGATTTGTGACAGGGAGAATTATCCTGCATAAAAATGAGCTTGGTGGGGTCGATTTACACCCTTTCAGCAGAAGGGAGCAGACAAGACTAAAATTTTCTTGTACTGCTCGCTCCTGTGGGTCTTTTCAATAGGTTTTAAAAAACCAGTTCCATGAAAAGAAAAGCATCCCCAGAACATTATACTGTATGGATGCTTGACAGTACTACTGCTAAATTCAAAGAGCTTTCAAAGCTTCTTCGGATTTTAGATCGCTTGTCCTTTGAATTTAGCTTAACTTTCATTTCATCAGAGAAGAGAACATTTAGTAAAAAAATCAGGTGTCACTTTTATCGAACAGCACTGTATATAATTGCTAACAATATATTTGGAAAGTGACCATAATTAAACGATACTTAAATTTATTTCACGTAGGTAATTAAAATATGATACTATATTGTGATACTTCAAAGCTAGTTTTAACTTTAACTTAATTACTCAAATTGTGTCCATTAACCATGAGTAATATTTCCTTGATGAATGACAAGATATGAAAATCTTTTTAAAAATATTCCAGTGTTGCTTGATGTTTGCCTGTTCAAAATAAGTTCATGAAATGACTGTCATTTTCTGTCAAAAAAATATTATAAATTTATTAAAAAGAACTGGAATAAAAACATCTGAAACAAAAATTAACCAGAATTGAGTAATATAGAAAAAAGATACAAGTCACTTATCTGTTTACCTACCTTAAATCTAAAATGATTTCCCTGCCATTTAAAACATGAATCAAAATAGAAAGCATACTGTTCAATATGTGACTCAATATTAGGGAAAGCCAGAAAAAGATCTATTTGAAAATCTTAATTGGTATTAAATACATACATGTTTATACAGTTAATGCATTTATACATTTGATAAATAACAGCTTAAAGAATTTTAAATTCAACAAATAAAAATCTAAAATCCAGTAGTGTTATTACAGTATAAATAATAACAAATAGAAATGATATGAAAATGTTTCTTTGCACAAAAGTCACATTTTGTTACAAACATAGTTTTATACTTTTATTCCAAAAATATAAACATGATTAAGAAAATATAGCCCCCTATAAAACCAACAAAAGTAATAATAAAAAAATACATTACCATTTACTTATACATATATATTGGTACATACAAAATCCTCTTATTGAATACATATTCAAGGTTCTAACCATAAAAATATTAAGTAATATAAAATTAAAGTATTGTAATAAATATATCTGAATAGAAATTAATATCAGAAGAGAAATGTTATTTATTATTACCTGCTAAATTTTTTATGCCACCATTTACCCTAATTAGTGTTTTGTCAAACTTACTTGAAGAATTTCCAAAAGAACAGATTATGTTGAACACTGGAATAAATATGCATAATTTTCACATTTTTTTAATAAGTAGTAGTAATTTATTACTGAACAAAAACAATTATGAAAAATAGATGTTTATGAATTGCTAATTAATGACGTCAGTCATTAAGCAATTTGATATAATTCTTCAGATATGTATCATTTTAAACAAATTAATCAAGACTGCCTAGCATATTTAGGGAACAAGTTTACCTTCTAGATAATCTATGGTAATGATAAATTTGTACAATGCAGATTTCAGATTTCCATAAGAATCTCTTAACTTTTTTTGCTAATAAAGGAAAAAATTGGAAATAAGCCTAATTTTCTTACTCTTTGTAAGGTTTTGACAAAAATGCAAGTTTTATAGTCAATACATATACCATTAATATAAGCCCTGAAACCATGATAAACTGAGGATCATTATCTAATGGAGGTTTTTTCAATAGCAGTTGTATGAATATTGTACATTACAACTTACATTCATGTTGGAAAAAATCATTAAAAAGAGTAATATTTTACTTCATGAAAAATATGCAATCAAGATTTTTTACACTTTCATTTAAAATAGAAAATGAAATGTTTTATTCAAGATAAATTATATACAAAATCAAATATTTGTGATTGCATAAAGCAGATAGTTTTAAATATCTTTAATTTTGTTTCAAAAACTAGAAAGAAATGCCAAATAAATTATTTAAAACTCATTTTGCATATTTAAATTAAATTTTGTATAACCAATTTCATATAAAAGCAGTAACAAAATTTAAATCTCCTAAACAGTAAATAGAAAAGAATAAGATATATTTATGGGCATCTAAAATAGAATATTGTCAAATTAATATACCATACAGTGACAAAGTACAAGAGTATACCGAAAACAGATACATAAATAAATAATAACATTTACCTAATACACATAAAAATGGGTTTCATGCTTTTGGTAATTAAGCATAAATTAAATTTTTTCATTCACAGATTCTTTTTGGTTGATTCTTTTTTATAGCAAAAGTATCAAACTGAAGTAAACATGTAAAAAAATTTGAAATCCACTTTTAAATCATACTCAGTTTTCAAATTGCTAAAACACTACAAAATGAAAAAATTATGCTTTAATAATTATATTTAAAAAAAAAAAACAAGAATTCAGATATATGATACACAACTATATAATTTAAGATTGCTACTTAATATAAAATTAGAAACTTAAAATTCCTATTTAATTTAAGCATGAAATGTAAGAAAATATTTATAATTTTTTTTAATTTTAGCCTTTTTTATTTTATGGATATAACAATCATTTAATAAAAAAAATTATTTAAATAAAATAACTTTGTATATAAAATCCATCTTGAATTTATTCTTAACATAAATTATTATGAATAAATCCAAGTACACATTTCATGAATAGAAAATGGGTTACTAGAAAGAGTTTTTGTTGTCCTTATTTAAAATAATAATCTTTGTATCAAGCAAATAATGATAATAAACCTCAGCAAACTGACATTTGAGATGAAACCTCAGGTGTTTTGAATTTAGGAGTTTACAAATAAATTACAATTTTTTCAAATTATTCTCAATGAAATATAAACATAAGAAATGAAAAAAATACATGCCTGTATATTTTTTGCATATAACATGGAAGTCACAGATATTTATAAATTCCAACCTATCATGAAACAATCATATAACTCAAACTTGTAGTTTTCAGTTATCATCATACTGCTTGCAATCGGTATAATTTATTTCACTATTCAGGAGACATTATTTTGGGGGGAGACAAGGAATTTAAGAAAATTGAGCATTTACAAAGGAAGTTTTTTTCATCACTTATAGGAGAATGACACTATTTGACCTTTCAAAAAATAGTTACCTCTAAAATGAAATATCATTTAATTTTAATGCTTATAATACTAATTTTATAAAACAATTGGGTTAAGAAGTTTGTTCTGCTTTTGTTGTTTTCATGGGACTAGGAGCATTTAGTTTTAACTAACATCATCAAAAGATCACTTTTGATTGTATTATGACAGCTGTCAAATCAGTATGCATTTTTTTCAAAATTGTCATGTTTTTGTTTATTGATTCAAACATTGAAGATACAAGAAAATAAGCAACATTTCACTTTTGGCATGTTAAGAAAGGTAAAAATTCACTTCATGCACAAAATGATTTATGCAGTTTACAGAACCTTTTCTGTAAATTCCATAAATATTGTGAATGATCAAATGCATCAAAAGTGATTTGTGAAGTTTTTGCTGGAGATTTCTTGCTGAATAATGTACCACATTTGGGTAGATCAGTTGAGGTTGAGTGACCAAATGAAAACATTACTTGTAAATAGTCAATCTTATATAATACAGGAGATAGCCAAAACACTAAAAATTATTTGCACTAGGTGGGTTATGTTAGTCCATTTGATGTTTGACTTTCACATAAATTTAAAAAAATATTAAATAATCGTATTTCCATTCCATTTACAATTCACTATTTCATTATAATAAAAAATGTTCTGTTTAAACAGATTGTGATGAGTGATAAAATGTGGATATGTTACAACAATGTGGAATATGGATTAATTGAACCACCATTAACTATACCATAGGCTTGTTTTCATCCAAAGAAGTTGTTGTGTATATGGTGGGATTGGAAGGACGTTCCCTACTATGAACACCCTCCGGAGAACTAAACAATTGATACAAACAAGTACGGCTTCCGTTTAGATTAATTGAATGCAGCAATCAAAAAAGTGTCTAGAATTAGTTAAGAGAAAAAGCATAATATTCCAACAGTATATAACACTAGCCCACACATTTCTTTGGTAACTAAGCAAAAATGTTACAATTTGGCTGAGAAATTTTAATTCATCCATCATATTCAGCAGATATTGCACCTTCAGATTACCATTTATTCCGATCTTTACATAGTTCTCTTAATGAAAAAAAATTAAATTCCCTAGAAGAGTGTAAAAAGCACCTAGAACAGTTCTTTGTTGAGTAAGATAAGTTCTGGGAGGATGGAATTATGAAGTTGCCTGAAATATGGCAAAACAGTAAATATGTTCTTCAATAAAGTTAATGTCAAAAATACAAAATCTGTTCTTTATTTCTACTGAATAAATCAAACTAGTCAACAATAAGCATTTTTAACAAAGGTTTTTAAATCTTTTCTTACTTACATATTTTTATTTTGTCTGAATCTTACATATTTAAAATTTAAATAACAATTTAAAATTTTAACTATTTTTAAAAAGAAATCTTTCAATATACAAATTAAGAAAAAAAACCTTGCTGATGAGAAACAATTCTATCCTACATTTAAAACAAGAACTCCATGTACATAAATGTGTATGCGCGTATATTTGTGTTTTTATGGAGATTCATCATTATATATATGTAATTAGTGATTTACAATGAAAAATGAAGAACTTATTTTTAAAGCCATTCATTTTATATTTCGAAGCTGTTGTTAATATTTAACCTCACACACATGAACCATTTTCACATTCTATACACCATATATTGTTCTATGCAACTACAAAGTATTGCTGGGTCACTTGGTGAAGAAATATAAATTGTATAACATTTAGTTACCTGATAACAAAAAAAGCAAGTAACTTTTTAAGTAAAGTTTAAATTTCTTCTATTCAACCTTTAACAAATTCAGAAGTTGAAATTTGTAATTTGGTATAAAGTTTTCTAGATCTGCAATTTGATTTCTTTAGTGTTCATTGTATAAGATATGACAAGTAAATTAGTTTATTTTTTAAACACTCAAAGAAATATATCCTTTGTTTAAATGACACCAATGGATGCATGAAAGCAGTCAATTTTGTTTTATAAATTGACTGAATGTAGAGTAAACTCATTGTAAAATTAAGATACAAAAATTATTCTAATTTTTAAAGCAAATAAATTACTCTTCATTCAAACAGAAACATATTTTCTGTTTTCCTCTGGTGCATGTAGAATCCAGTAGTTGTCTAAGTGTTGCTCACTACTTTGTTTACCTCAGATCCAAATGTGTTCATGGAACACACAGAAGTAAAATTCAGCAAAAATTAACTTAATATCAGAACATTCACTTCTCTTTTAATTGTATATCACATAAGCTAAACATCTGGGTATTTTTCCTTTCCCTGATATCACAATTTCTCTTTTCTTATAAGATACCCCAAAATTAAGCTGAAATTAAAAAGTTGTTGAATTAGAAGTAATGTTAGATGAAAGAAATATACTAAAATATAGTATAAAAACTATACTAATCATGAGCATATGGAGTAAAACATAACTATTGCATGAGAGTATAGAAGAAAAATGAATGCCATATAATGTGCAAAGATTACAAAAGGGCAAATGATGAGAGAAAAAATAGAAAGAAACAGATTTTATATAAATACATAGAGTATATATAAATGGTACAACATAAAAATCAATATATGAATGAAAAAAGAATATTTCTTCTCAAAATTGTAAAGTATGCCTATGCAAATTAGGAATTTAAAAGGTATCATTTAAAGTTTTATATACAAATAATAAACAAATTCAAATTAAATTGTGATATGGAACATTTTTACATTAATGAACGACTTGTGACATGAACTCATTCAAAGTGAGTATAATGTAAAAGAAATATAGAACAGATTGATAAAGAGTTATTGAAGACATCATTATCATCATTTTGAGACTACCAAATTTGTTATTAATTTAACTATTGAAGGTACAAAAGCATACAAAACAAATGTTTCCAAGAAAATTAAAAAATAATATGATTCAAATTTAAAAAATAAATGATGTGCATCATTAAGTACACACAACTAAAATGCATTATGTTTTAGATGAATTAAAAGAGCATTTTTATAAAAACACAAACACTGATGTTTTACTAGCATTTCATTTTGTTACAATCCATTTTCAAATTTTATAACTTAATAAAAAATCAATATTAGTTATTTACAAAGAGTGTTGAAAATTTCTCAGCCTTTTTAAAAAAATTTCTCATATTTGATCATTTGGTCAGGCTGCCATTTTTACCCCCACCATTTTATAATTTTACTAAGAACAAATTCATATTAACATATCTTTTAAACCTATTTGAAGTATTAAGCTATATAAGTAAATAACAAAATTGCTGTAGTCCAGTAGAGCATATATAATCCAAAATAGTTTACATTTTGCTATTCAGTTTCTTTTACCAACAATTAATTTCTCTACTAATAACTTTTGAGCTATTATATTCAAATGCTCACCAAAACTATCATTTCTTTTATTCTTTTCTTAGTTAAACAATTATTGCTAGCAATAAGAAATTCAAACTTCACAGAACATTCATATTTCTGAGCCCTGTAAAGAGGTTGAAAAAGAAAATACATCACTATATCAAATTTACATTGGGATAAAAGTAAAAAATAAAATAAAATCTTCCAACAAAATTATCTATTAATTGTCATGAGGTTTGATGCAATATCAATTCATTATAAAACAATATTCAAATTACTGAATTTTTTTAAGAAATGAAAATTTAAACTAAAAAGGACTAGAATACTTATCTAAAACAAAAATATATATATTCAATTCTTCCTTCATGTGTACTATACACAGAATTATTATCATTATTTCCTTGATTCTAATGTCTGACAATAGTCTCTAAAATCTATTATTCTTAATTTCCAATAATTAGCTTAAGTGAATTTACTTTCTAAAAGGTAACTTTACATTTATCCTTTCAAAAAATTATAACTGACATAATTTTTATGATGATGTTTGCTCATTTATTTATTAAGTCTTCCAAATTAATTTTACTTATTTATAGCCTATACTATTATTTTTAATAATGCAACCATAATAATCTTTACACTCACTTTACTTGAACATTTTCAATTTGTGCTAAAAAACACAATCTTATATAACATGTCTCTTAAGGTCTTTGAATCCAAGAATGAGATATTTCAACTTAGGAGTTTGTTTGTATTTTCTGAGACACTTCATGGGATATTTTGAAAGATAATTCACATAATTCTATTTGATAACAATCAGAGAGCATGATAAATAAAATAGTGTCAAGAAAGAACACAGAATATAACTTTTCTACAAACATTTCACTGATATTTTATATAGCTGAAGAATTTTCAGTTTACATTTTCTATAGACTCCTCATGTTTTGGAGTTAAAAATACAGAAAGAAGTATAAAGTGATTAGAGTAAATCAAACAAATAGTATTCAGTGATTGCATATGACTTAAATAAATATAAAGCTATACTTTCTAAATGTCATCATTAGTTCAAAGTATCAGTAACAATTTGAATAGGTGTAATATATGATTTTTAAAACTTTTGGGTTAAAGATTCCAAAATCCTAAAAGTGAATTTATAATCCACATCTGAATAGTATAGAAAATTGTTCATCTGCTACATAATATTTCATCACACTTTGGCTGTATGAGTGAGAATATAATGTCATGTATATTATCAGCTATTTATATCTACAAAGAAAGAATCCTAATGAAATACTACTACAAATAACATTATATAATTGTATTCCCCATATGACAATTTAATGACACAGAATTGATGTGCATATATATCAAACTATATGAACAAAACCTGACAGTTGAAAAGTCAACAGCAGTCTATGTTTTAACAATGAATGGCTAAAATGTTTTGGGTGATAATTTCAATCATGTATTTCATTTGTGTGACTAAAGGAAATTTAAAACAAAAAAATCATAATGAATATAAGTAGGTGGTTAACAACAGTTTATAGACATGTATAATTTATATATATGCAACCTTTTAGATGTCTGACCTTTAAAAATGTACAATTTCCTTAAAAATATGAGAACAAATTTACTTTGGGAAATATGCATGTATGTTGTTACTGAAGTCTGCCATTAGAACTCTGCTAGAACAATTTTGTGCACATGATGAAACATTTGACATTATAATGTCTGTATTTCAGTTTCTAACTTGATTCAAGTTATTTCCTAGCAGAAATGAATTTTCATCAAATATAAATATTTATAACATTATAATAATCATTTATTTGAGAAAATCATGCTACAGTTAACAAAAAATACGGATCATATTCAGTACCAGAATATTTTCCTTGATCTACTTTTTGATACTCTTATTTTAATCTCTATTTCAAATCATTCATTTCCAATTTGAGTTAAATGGGTCAGCTGGTACAGGATCATAAATGATGGAAAAGTAGGTTTTTGTTTTAAACAAATTTATTTTATAATCCAGTAATTATCATATCAAAGTAAGACAATAATTTTAAATATGCAAAGAAATACTTATATTTAAATTGTATGCAAAACATATAGAACATCTAAATATTTAAGCAGATTAAGAACATAAAATTGTAATATAATCTCTGGTTTTGTTAACCACTGATAAATAAATCTAAAAAATTGAAAAATGTATTATTTTTCAAGTGAAAAATCAAGATTTTATACAAAGCAATCAGAGTTCTATTAATATTTAGGGCCTCATTCCAAAGTCAATAAATTAGAAGTACATACTTGTATTATTTATGAAGAAATATAATCACAAATTGCATGATTATATAACAGTCATAATGATACTCATTATTATATTTTGGTTAATTTTAATGAGAGTAAATAAGCCTTTTTAATATTTTACAAAATGCTATGCCAAAAGTAAAAGTACTGAGGTTTCTGTTTACAATTCAAAAACTTCGATATATGGTTTCATTGTGATTTGTCATACTTTACACAAAAATATCTTAATGTCAAAGGATTTTCTTGTGTTCACTTAACTTTGCACAAACTATTGCACATTTTGACTGAAAACTTGAAACTTCAACGCAATCCAAAAATTACTTTTTCTATAGAATTATAAATTCTAACACAATGAACACTCCATATTTTTTTATTAAAAAATGTTTATATTTAGTTCTTATTTAATTCTTTTTAATTCCACATATTTAGGCAATTTCATTTCTTTTATTCAAGATTTAGCTGTCCTCCTTTTATTCATCTCTCTCCCACTCTCTCTCCATTTTATTATAACACACAACAAAAGCATAAATACTACCAACAACAGCAACAGTATGAATGAATGAATTGCACTTATACATGATTTGTTACTTCACAGCATTCTGATGAAAGCTCCTGAGAGCTGTTATAGTTAATTCAAGTGATATCAGTTATGCACTTTGATGCCTAGTAAAAACAATGACAGTCACCTGCATAGGTAAAGATCTTTCAGTTTAAGGTAAATTGACACCAAATGTAAAAGGAAGAGAACTCTCAAGAAATAATTAATAATAACAACATAAAAAACAACAAACAGAAAATAGCAATTCAAGCAGAAAGTTGAAGCAAATTATTTTCACTTGTTTATTTTTTTAAATTTCTTTATTTATTCTTTTCACAATTTTTCTTGGCATTTTTCTGTCTTACGAACACAAGGTGCAAAAAAAAATATTAATTGCTGTAGAGCTCCTGCCAGTGCCAAGATAGACGGACAGATATGGATTTGTGTGTTGTGCGGAGAGATCAGGCTACCTTGAGAAGGTAGATGTGTAATAAAATAACTGTGGTTGGTAATGATGTGATGAAGTCGCCATTTTGCTCGGCTGCTGGCAGGGAGGTAATCAATCAAAACAACACCTACCTGTCGAATGAAGCTGTTGGAACTGTCTGAAAAACTGCCATCTGACCGCTTAAACTTCCCTCCTTTGCGTTTCGATCCCTTTCCCTGATAAAAATAAAGAAAGCAAACAACAACATACAACAGCAGCATATAAAATTATTTGACAACTTTGCCTTTTTTTATTTTGTACTTCGTTTCATGACTGAAATTTTATATTAAATAAAATTAAAAGAAAAAAGAACACTCGTCTGCCGCATCATTTATCAGCCTCTAGTCAAGTAACACTTTGGTTCTAATTTAAAACAGGCAGTTTAAAAACAAAAAAAAAGAAGCAAAACTAAATCAGAAATGGAAAAGAAAATTACGGAAAAGGTATAGGAATGGAAAAGAAAAAGAAAAAGTGATCGTTGTACGTACATATGAGTTTATGAATGAGCCTACAGTACACCATTTCACAAGCGACGCATGGGGAAATTCTTACAACCATTTGAAATTAAACTCAAAGCTTATGATCAGAACATTTCACTAGAATTTATGATTTTTTTTAATCAATATATTTTTTAATCCTTTTTACTCAACTGAGTCATAACAAAAAATAAATTTACATCTGGCTTGTGAGAGAAAGGAACTCAACTAAATGATGTCGCGGTGATAAAGAAAGACGCTGGTTAACTTAAAAATAAAATTATGATTTTTTCTGGATTTTTTTAATGGGAGAGAATTAATGAAAATCTAATTTAAATAAAATAAGAAACTGACGTCTTTTTTTCTGATTTAATGAATGCCTGAAATAATGAAAATATACGCGATACATTTTTGTTTGTTTCCAAAGTTGAAAGTCACAAAATTAATAAATAAAAAAAATTTAATCAATTCTCTCTAGAGAAAAGGCTAAATTTCTGAACGAATTTACGAAAAAGTCTTTTTAGAAAGAACTTTAATGCGAATTTTTAAAATTTCCTTACAACAAACAACATAATGTAGAAAATAAAAAAAATATATGTAAGGTTTTATAAACTGTTTTTGTTTGTCAAGTCACGGAAAATTAACATGTCACAGACACCGAATGAATGAGTGATCACAAAATGAGGGATCAGTGTCATCATTTATTCTCTTTATTAAAAAAATGATGAGTATATCTTTTTTTTTAATAATAGGAAAAGTACCTGCACAATTTGATAGTTAGATTTTTCTTCCCTGTCATGAAGATTATTTGTTTTTCTCTTCGTACATCAATCGCTGGTTTAAGTTTAATTGGAGTGGTAAAAATGTTAAAACTAGACAGCAGCAGAAGAACAGATTGAACATCATTTTTTAAAAATAATTAGGACAAATAATTTTAATCATTAAGTGTTATAGAGATAGAGTTATTTCATTATAAATTGGCTGCATTACATTCAAAATGAATTTTAAAAAAACAATCAATTTGTGTAGTAAAATAATTTTATTATGCCAAGGGATTGTTGTTCCATCTTTTTGTACCGTTCATTTTTTAAAAGAAAAAAAAAGAACGGTACAAACATAATTACACTTGAACTGAACACAATTTTCTTTTAAATTTACTAACAAAATTATAAGAACTAAATCCCTCAGAATTAGTCAGTTAAGTAAAATAAATAAAACTAAAAGCAACTACAAGAAATAAATTCGAAAAAGACGGAAGAAGAATCATCAACATTTTTCCAGTTTTTCTATGTCAATGTCACTCATGTTCAGTAAAAATAAATTATTCCTCATCATTACATTCTATATTTTAGTTTTACATCTGTGATGTCACATGCTATGCCTTGACTTATTAATATTGTTCACATAAAGAGAGAAAGAAAGACATGATGATCTTTTTTGTAGTCATCATGAAACGCAAACTGCCATGGAAGATGGACGTCATCATGAGTGTCAGTATTAAAAATTTAAAGGATTAATAACTATAAAAACTTATTCTTTTATTTAGAATAGTCATAATGTTTTATGCTTTAATGGTCAACATAAATTTGAAATGTTACACAGCTAGGCAATAGGTAAATAATAGGATTTTTTTCCGTTGTCAACCTCACGGGGAAACTGAAAGTGTCGTCAAGGTAAAAAAGAAAAAAAAAAGGAAAGAAAAGGTAGGATCTAATAAATTGAAAACCATATTATTTTTACTAGGGCTCATATTGTAAATAATCCGTTTTATACTTCTGACTACTGACTACGTTGGCAACATTTCCCGAGTTTGCGAAAAAAATATGTGGATGGTTCAATAGAGGAATTCAATTGGCAGAAAATATCCAAAAAATCAAGTGAGACCATCTTTATTTTATCAATTGAACTAAAATACGATATCTTTCTTGGAAAAAAAATGTATTCTTCCAGACTTACAAAGAAAACTACTATTAAAATTTTAATGAATCTATCAAAAAACTTTTTAAAAAATAAATATCTATTTGCTTTCTTTGATTATGAATATTACTGAAAAGTTTTTAATTACACGCAATATGAAATAAGGGTAAAAATCACACTCATTTCTAGCAGCATTTTTAGACATTTTTATTCCCACACGATTTTTTGTTGTCTGAAATTGAAATGAAATCTAACATTTTAAAACCTTGCATGTTATTTTATTTTTTATAAGCATATCGACTCGCTTTACTCAGAGATAATAAGTCAACCTACACATTTTTTTTTCTAGAACGAAAAAAAAAAAAAATGGTGAAGCATAGGAAATAAATGTTTGCTCATAAAAAGGAAAGCGAAAGTAGAAAATATAATTTTAGGGAAGAAAAGGTAAAAAGAAAACTAGAAACTATCTCGGGTGACAAAGCTAAAGATGTGGCTGGGTCCAGTCGATCGACTAGGGAGAAGATCCAACAAGTTACTGACTGACTATCATTAATCTGGCATCTTTACAAGATTTTAAATATAGAGATTTATTTATTTACTAAAAAAAGTGAAAATAATCGCAACTTATCCGGACAGACGGAGAAGAAGAAAATCAACACTGAACAGTAAATAATAAGTTGATAAATAAAGAAAAACAGAAACAATAATAATTCCAAGAATATGGATGATGATGATTGAAAAGGAAGCAAGGCAACAAGCCAATGTTGTCGGGAAATGGAAGGAAGAAGGAAGGAGAAATGAACACGGGGACGCCTCCCTTTCTTCAAGGATTATCGGATTCTGGTTCGATGTTATAGAAACATGAAGAAAAAGAGAATAATGATTTGGAAGTAATATTTGGGGGCTAAGATAACCATTAATAAAAGATAGAAATATTTTTCAATAAAGACGATATGAAAGGTACCTGTGTTACGGTTTGCATGTCGCCATCTAACTCTTGGTAATGAGATGAGGGTCGCGCCATGATACGCTGCAGCCTGCCTGCTCCATCAGACCCCGGAGATGTGGTCCGTCCGTTCGTCGGCCTCGGCTCCTGCCACAGTACACAAGTGCAAGCAGAAATCCATTGACAAAAAAAAAAAAAAAAAAAAAATGAAATTCAAAAGAAAGATCCTCTAGGAGATTCCCAGCTTGCCCGGGAAAATATTGAAGGCGATAATTAAAGAATTATTTAACTTGATCCAGGGTATATGTGCGGTGCGTGCGTGCAAAGACGGCCGAGGCACGACGCCTAGCCACGGCAAACCTTCCGCCAATAATTCTGTGAAAGAGCAGGGAGAAGAGGAAGTTCGCTCAATTTATTCCTTTTATTCGGCCAGGCGACTCGAAACGTTAGTTCTGGGGTGTTTAAGGCCTCTTTTAAATCTTTCTTCCATCCGTCTGTGTGTAACAGGCGATCTAAGAAAGTGGACGGTGATTGTTAGTGCAAAAATGGCTATAGAAGTAATGAAGAAAAGGAGTTTGACTGTGACGACACACGCAAACGTGACGAACACATTTCGTGATTGGTTTTTCTGGCCATTAATGTCGCATTGTTTTGGTCACTTGTTTTTGGCTGATTATTTAATTTTCTTATTTTTATTTATTTTTCATCCATTAAGTGACTGATTCTCTGTTAGTGCCACAACAAGTTTACCCCTTCGTGGAAAAGAAGATGGCCCTGCCAATGTACGATGAGGAGGGTGAAATGATGGGAAAAATCGTAAGCAACAAACCTAATGGAAGTGGAAGGAGAAGAACAGTCCATGGCAAGAACAGACAACTGGAGGTTGGAGAAGGTTGTCTTTAAAATTCTGAATGAAATAACGCTATCATGTGAACTAGAAATATATCAGTTATGGAAGAGAAAAAGAAAGACGTGAATGAAAAGATTTTTGGAAGAGGGTGGGAGCTTTCTGAATAAGATAGAGAAATTGTGAAATCCAGGGAATTTCTCAGGGAGGGAAGGAAGGAGGTTCCATGGAAATTGATAAAAGTAGAGTATGAATAAATGGAAATGATTTTCAGGAGAATGACTGCATAAAATAGTTCAATGAAAAATGGCAAATCAAACTGAGATGGCACCATACAGCTGATTGAATTGGATGGATAGATGTGTTTAACTAAAGAAAAAACAATTTATTGTCTTTACTATAAAGTCAAACAGTAATGAGAAGACAGATTTCAGTGGAAAATTTAAAAAAAATAATTAAATCTAAGGAATATCACTTGGTTATTTAAACATCTGTTTATATGCACTTCAGGCTGTTAGTATCTGTGAATCAGAAAAATAATTTGTAGTTATTTCTGACCATATTTATTTGTACACAAATGCCAACTGACCAGGCTTGCTAGATTAAGCTATATTTGAAAACCTGGTGATTTTGAATTGGCTATCTTATGAGCAACACAATTTGGGCCAGCTTATTTTTAAAAGTAGCTCAAAAAGTTGAAACTTGTGAAAAAATTCAAAATTTAATATATACATATATATATATATATAGCCAATGCAATGCTCAAGAGCCATTCAAGGTAGAGGATTATAGAACAAGGTATGTGATATGAATGTAAGAGGAGGGAAAAGGAAATGAAGATTATATATATGTATATATATATATATATATATATATATACAGTATAAAACTGAATAGATAGGTGTGTTGTTATTTTTGAGGATAAGGTTATTCCAAATTTAAAAAAACTACTAAACCAAACCAAGGTATCATAGTGTCACTTGATGTCGAAAACTTATTGACAAACGTCCTCATCGATGAAACCATTACATTATCCTCAATTCTGTGTATACTAATAATTCTATCCCTCCACCATCCATCAAACAATTTATACTGAAAAAATTACTACATGCATACACAACCAAAGTCCCATTCTATGACCATAATGGCAACATTTATACTCAAACTAATGGTGTTAGTATGGGAAATCCACTCAGCACATGCTTTTCCATTTATTACATGTCCTATGTATAAAATATAATATTTAAACAGATCTGTAAACCTAAAATGTATGTCTGCTACATAGATGATATTTTTATTTTAGCAAAAAACACTAAAGAAATAGGTATTCTTAAGATCACATTTGAAAAAACTCTGTCCTTAACTTTAAACTCCCATTCTTAGATGTTCTCATAGAATATAGTAACAACACTTTATCACCTCATTATATAAAAAATCCACTAGTAGAAACTCTTGTCACCTTAACTTTAAAAGTGAATGCCCACTCAGATACAAAATAGCAGTGATAAAAACTTTCTAAAAAGAGTACACCAGAATTCATCCTCTCAACTATTCTTCCTTAAAGAACTCAATAATGTAAAACAGGCACTAATTTACAATGGCTTCCTTAACCACCTTATCGACCACCAAATTAGACTATTTCTCCCCAAAGTAAATAACAACAATAGTGAACATGCAGTCAAAAATAACATAAATATTTTTACAAAAACCAAATGCACATGAACTACAAACAAGATGAATCTTCACTTAGAAATATTATAAAGAAATACATTACCCTAATTGACCTGAATAAAAAAATCAAATTAATTATCTACTACAAAAAATTTAAAACAGCTAACCTCATTCTCAAAAATAACAACACACCAGCAAAGTCAAAATTTCAACGAACGAACATTATCTATGAGTTCAAATGCCCCTTAAGGAACTTTGTTCCTGATCAAACCGAATTCATAAATAATCATATCGGTCACATGACTACATGCCTAACCAGGCAGCTTACGTTACACCTATCTGACCACAGCTCTATTAGAACCCATTTAAACACACACAAAAACTTTCCAGACTCCATCTGAAAAATACTAGTAGAAAATACAAACATAATAACCACATGTTTATCCAATTTATCCACATGTAAAAAAGATTAAAAATAATGAAAGCCTTAATAATAAAAAAGAAAAAGCCAACACTTAATAATATTAACTACAAACATGGCCACAATGTGCTGTGTTTGCAAAATAAAACATCTCTATAAGACTAAAAACATACACACAATGCACACACCCAATTAAATTGAAAAACTAAATTCATCCTTGATAATGGTTAAAAGTATAGCCAAAAGCACTCGGAATTACAGGACATTTGGACAGTTTCTACAAACTGTGTTCAAAAAAGAAAACACAAGAACACAAGAAAAATTAAACAAAAAGCTTAATCATAGTACCTTGTCTGTCATTTTTAATGAAGCATACATAAATGAAGGATTGCTGCCTATATATATATATATATATATATATATATATATATATATATATATATAATGTATAAACAAAATATATCAAAATAATTGTCTGACTTAATACATTTCATAATATATATATATATATATATATATGAAATGTATTAAGTCAGACAATTATTTTGATATATTTTCTGTTTATACTTAATACATTTCATAATATATATATATATATATATATATATATATATATATATATATATATATATATATATATATTATGAAATGTATTAAGTCAGACAATTATTTTGATATATTTTCTGTTTATACATTATTTGTATAGATACAAATTTTTAAGTAAATACACTGTTTATAATAAACAGTATTAGCTACATTTACTGGCCTGAATGTCTGAGAAATATCATAGAAAATGTGTGAATCAAACCTGTATCCTACACAGAACTGTCATTTGGCCTGATATGCTATATCATGGCAAATTTTTGTTTAAAAACAGTAATATGACTTTGCTAACCAGACACTTCCTCTGTAGCTAAATGGTATAGCACGTCATGCCAAATGATGGTTCCATGTAGCATACAGGTTCGATTCCTGTCGGAGGACGAATATTTTCTATGAAAATTTCTCAGACATTCAGGTCAGTAAATGTAGTTAATATTGTTTATTATAAACAGAACATTTACTTAAATATTTGTATCTATAAAAATAACATATAAACCAAAAATATATATTAAAAAATATATATATAATAAAATAAGAATGTAAGGTATTAACTAGAAAATAATATACATAAAATTATATAATTTAACCTATATAAAATTTAACAGAATTTCTGATCATAAAGTGTTTATTATAAGACTACAGCGATAATTATTATTAAATTAGAAGTATTATATATATATATATATATATATATATATATATTTATATGAAGGTGGACATTGAAGGCAACACCCAGAGTTAACTGTCTGTTTTATACTTAAATGCAGTCAATGGCCTGACAATTGCATTCAAGCATGAAACAGACTGTCGCTTTTGGGTGTTGGCTTTCATGTTCACTTTTATATTTACCTACACTCTATCCCTGATATTGAACACTTTAATCCATAAATATAGCATAACTTAAAGCTATTTTATCATCTATATATATAAATCTTTTAAACCAGAGATCAGAAATTATGTCCTGTTGTATGCATACTAAAAAGTTCCTTTTGGTTTCATTTGAAGCGTTATAAAAAGAACGTATGTATATTTCATTTAATCCCCCACCAAAACATTTCCAATACACTTGCTTTCCTCCTCCTCCTCCACCTCACCTTTTATCACACCTCATGTTGCACACTTATTCATTTATTTATTTTTTTTAAAAATATAGCATTCATAATTTTTTATATTAAAAAAATGTAATATGAAGAAATCAATTGACTCAAATCGCCTGAAGATACCGAAAGGTTGAAACCAAGGTAGTGGAATTGGCTGATTTACTAATTTTCTATACTATATATGATGGACTCTCCCATCGTTTTCAACATATGAGTGTCTTTCAGTTCAGTTTTATGTTTATGTTTCATATGAGACAACAATCCTGCATGGGATTGACAAATAAGTCCATAAGAGTTGACCATCATATGGGCTAATGTATTAGCCTGGGATTTAGCATTGGTTCTTAATTCTCTCAGATGGTTGAGACGATTCTTTTCAAAGTTATACCATGGTAGCAGGTGTTTCTCCAGTTTGCTCAGTTTTCAACACCAAATTCGAACTCCTCTATAGGGATATTTGCAGCATTTAAATTGTATTTAAGTTTGTCCTTATATATATATATATATATATATATATATAATTAATGTGAGTAAAATTTGTCACTTAGCTGATTGATGTTACCTTCAGCATCCTGATTCCAGAGTTTCGTAGATGGACATGTTCAGCCACCCCTCAAAGGTTATCAGCAATTTACTGCTTATATTTTTTCAATTTTTTCTTTTTATACACATTTAACACTAGTGTAAATTTTCTTCTGTATTCTCTGTGTTTGTGTGTGTGCTTTTCTGTGTGCTCAAGTGCACCCATCTGCATGGATGTGCATCATGATCATTTTGCCCTTTTCTTTGATTTTTTTTATTTGTAGTAGACTTAGTCTGATTTTGATCCAACTCTAGACATTGTGACTTATTTTTATTTATTCTTATTTATGGGTATTTTAATTTTTTTTATAAGGAAGTGGTATCTCATTTATTTACTTTTATATATAAATAACTGATATTAATACTTAAGCAATTAATATTTTATACATATATATATATATATATATATATATATATATATATATATATATATATATATATATAAGGGAGAGATTATAGTTGTACTGAGAGAAAAGGAAAAGTGTATATTTTAAAGAAAAGAGAGAAGCTGTAAATGTTTTTGGTTATAATGGATTTTTTAAATATATATTTTACATTATTTCCCATATTTTTGCTACACATGTTTCCGGTCTCGTGATCTTCATCAGGCAAAGAGTGGTTATTTCCACATATTATTAAAAGGAAGTAATTTTCCTTGTTTTCCAATGTTTAAACGTTGTCTTTTGTATGTAGTAGTAATCTAAATTTTCCTTGGACTCTTGGCAAAAATATTCTTCTGCTTAAGGGGTAATAAAACAATTAGGATTGGTCAGAGAAAGGGAAAAGGAAGGAGGTCATTGGTCTTATCTTTTTATGACCCCTGTATCTTCTTAAACCTATCTCCATTTTTGTGTATTGTGTGTGTGTGTGCTTTGCTAGAATGTGTATACCTATTCCTTCTCCATACATATATATTGTTTTATTATAAGGAATTAGTATACATATATATATATATACACACACACACACTCACACACACACACACTTCCTATGTTGTGTAGGGTTTGTGTGTGTGCTTGTGGTTAGTCTATTTTGTTTCTTTTCCAGTATGTGTATATATATTCATTCTCCATGGATACTTGTGTGCGTGTGTGTGTGTGTGTGTGCATATGCGTGTGTGTGTGGTCCAACTAGTGTATTCAGCCATTATGTGTGTATGCTGTGTGTTTATGTGTGTGTGTAGTTATGATTTGTTTAGTGCTGGTTTAAATTTGTCTATGAAGTTTTTTTCTTGTATTTGTAGGTAAGAATAATGGCCTGTTTGATATATTGGCATATTTTAAACTTACCTTGATTACATTTGTAGATGTGTTGCGATACTAACCACAAGCACACACACAAATGAAATATACATACTTTCTTTTTATCCTGGTTCATATGAACTCAGAAGGAACTTTTTAGTATGTATGGAATGGGTCATAATTTCTGATCTCTCATTCAAAAGGTTTTTTTTTGTTCTGAAAGCTAATTTTTCTTGTTGACAAAGGTTGCAGATATTACTATAATAATTGTAAGGTTTGGCTTTTTTAAAAATTTTCCAATTTACAATCAGATCAAGAAAGTTTTTATAACAAAATTTACCCAGTACAAGGCTTGAGAACCATTCAAGGTAGACAGATACAATCAAAATAATAATGATGAATGAGGTATGTGAAATGAACGGAAGAGAAAATGGTAAATAGTGAAAATTATGAGGATATGGCAGTTCAAATTGAAAAGGACCTCCTATCGGTTGTGAACTGGGGCGAGAAATGGATGGTTAACTTTAACGCCTCTAAAACAAAACTGCTCTCTATTAACCACCACAAGGATCCATCCCTGCATCCCATTAGAATGTCTGAAGACCAACTTCTCGAGAGCTTCTCTCTGCAGCTGCTTGGTCTCATGCTGTCTGCTGATCTGAGATGGAACAAATACATTGAGTCAGTTGCATCATCCACCGCAAAGAAAGTTGGTTTCCTGTGCCGAGCCAAGAAATTTTTCTCCCCAGAATCGATCCTCCAAGTCTATAAATCAACCATTTGCCCTTGCATGGAGTATTGCTGCCATATATGGTCTGGAGCCCCTGCTGTTTGTCTCAGGGTTCTTGATAAGATCCAGAGACGGATATGCAATGTGATTGGCCCTGATCTGTCATCTTGTCTGCAGTCGCTCTCTCACAGACGCGATGTTGCCTCGCTCTGTCTTTTTTACAAATACAGTGTAACCCGGATATAAGAGAGTTGTCGGGACCGGAGAAGAAGCCTCTTATATCCGGGTTTCTCTTATATCCGGGTTTGGTCTATATTGTTTTATTAACACAGGCTCTAATTTGGGACCAGAGAAAATCTCTTATATCCGGGTTTCTCTTATATCCGGGTCTCTTATATCTGAGTTACACTGTACTTTCATGGTAATTGCTCCGAGGAGCTGCTTTCGCTTGTCCCTAGGCCTCATGAATTTAAATGTCCTACGAAGCTGGCATCCCGTTCCCACCCCTACACCGTTGAAACTGTTAGATGTAGACGTCTCTTCTACTCCAATAGCTTCATGTCTCGCACATCTCGCCTGTGGGACACCCTTCCCTATTCCTGTTTCCCTGACAAATACAATCTCCAACTATTTAAGTGTAACGTCAATCGAGATCTCCAGTTGCCTTGATCTATCCACTTCCCTTTTCCACATCCTTTCACCTTTCATTCCTATCTGCTCTCGCTCCAAATCTTCTGTAACCCCCTTGCCTTGATCGATCCACTGTCTTTCTCTTTCTCCACATCCTCTCCTTTACCACTCCTATCTGCTCTTCCTCCAACCCTTCTATAACCCCTTGCGTGATTGTGGCCTCCAGCCTTGCTTGGGGTGATACGCTTAAAAAAATAAAAAATAAAAATAAGCGAGGAAGATGAAGATAAACCTTTCACTTAAAGAGGTCAATATCGAAGTGTTCAGAAAAGCATCCACAACAGAGATTGTTCCACAATCAGTTCTTGGTAAAAAGTTGTCTGTTTTTTACATTTGGAATATGGAGGAAATGGAAGTTCATCCATAAACATTAGTATCATCAGCATTAATGTTTACTGTTGATCTGAGAATGTTTCTAGGCAGATCATTAATAAAAAGCAAAAAGAGAATTGGACCAAAGTGAGACTCTTGGGAGTGTCTGCAACATTTAATGTTACCAATGAAAGGGAAGTAACTACAGAGAAGTGATTTTGATCCACACTGACTGCAATATAGCTATGACTTGGGATCAAACTAAGCTACATTTAGTAAATAACTCTAACATTTATTGGAAAGCAACAGTATTATTTATGTTGCTTAAGAATTTTACAAGTACATATTACCATAGGAGCATTTTCCTTTGATTTAAAACAGTGTTTCTCAACCTGTTTAAGCAACAGCACACTTAGGAGCAAATGAAAATATCACAGCACATAGCAAAATTTTCAAAGGGTATACATTTAAATGTTATGAAATAAAACCATACATTTTGAATTAAACAAAGACTGTTGAATACAAATATATAAAAAAAAGGTTAATATTCATTTATTCAAATAAAGGAACATTTTAAAAAGTTAAATAAAAAAATAAAAATACTTTTTAAAAAATGAATATTTAAACAAAGTATTTAAAATAACATAATTGAAGAATAGTGAAAAGAATTATTTGAAAAAAGATTAATACTTATTCATTTATTTAAATACTAATACTGTACCATTACTACTTCCACACATATATATGTATGCTGTGACAATATTTTGCAACACACTTAAGAGGATAGCATGGCACACTAGTGTGCCACAGCACAGTGGTTGAAAATCACTACTTTAAAACAAAGTTTGGTATAATTTGATTTTCTTGAAATTGAGTTTCAAAACTACTGCATGTTCACATTGTACTATTTTGTTGTTATAATGACTTGTGTAGGCATTTTGCTATAGTACTATTGCTACTACTATATTAGCTTTGAGCTGAGCCACATTTGTTCTAGTTTCTGTAACCTTTTGGGAAATGTTGATTATGTCCTTGTAGATTTATATGAAACTTTAAAACAGTAATCAGTCTTAAGTAGGAAAGACTAATAATAGTTAATAATAATAATGATTAGGTTGGAACCATTTTCTATCACTTTTCAAATCTGCATCAAAGTGATCATTTGCATACAAAATAAGCTGGGACATTTATCAATATAATCGTTCCTAATTCAACATTAATTTTCTGTTTTCAATTACAAGAGTCAAATGAGCTTGTGATTATTTATATTAAATAACAAGATCTAATAGTTCAAAAATTTCTCATTCAGTAGAGTTATATATAATTTTATGTTGGGTCACATTTCTCAATCATGTATTTATGACCAAGGCTGGTAACGATGAGAAAGCAGACTTGAAACTCAGTGAAAATAATTTTTTTTATTTCTGATGGTATATTAAGCAAAAGAAGAGGTTTGTCACTAAAATGTGTCAGGAAGCAATGTTCAGATAACTGTTAAACATTTGAAGAGAAAGCATATAAAATAGTGGAACCTGAGTTGGGGTAATCTTTCTCAGTCTAAATTTCTCAGATGAGGAGTTAAGTCATTATTATTTCCATCATTTCCAATCTTTGTTATTATTGCAGTATTTCTGCAGTTGGCTTTCTTCAGGTGTTAATCTGGTTAACCTGCAGGGAATTTCAAACTGATCCTTTTATTTTCTATGTGGAAATTCTGTCTAATATGGAGTAAGAAATTACTGAGCAATACTAAATAAGAGCAAGTGGAGATATCCCTAAACACAGTCAGTGGACCAAGAACAATCTACCTTTAGATTAAATAAAGAGGTCACTTTGAAATTCCCTGAAAGTTACCTAGATAGACAAGCAATTCATAAAGGCCTAAGAACACAACAGCCAAAAAATTGTGATAATCAATAAAGATGAGGAAAATAGCCTGGATATAAATAATGTAAATAATGAGTTTAATACATTTTTTGAATAAATAATAAGTAGTAGATTCTTCTAGTTCTAGGGAAAGATATATATTGTTCTTTTTATTAGTACTGCTCAGTTATTGCTACTCCAGTTTTCATTGAGGTTGAATCTGTACTACCCAGTTCAGATATTGAATTAACAATTACTATATTGCCAAATTCATGAAACATTGACTTAATCCTCAACACTATTTGTATATTATCTTTGCTGATATAATAATTAGAGAATAGTACCACATATAAACTAACTGGTGTAATGGTGTAATGGTTAGCAAGCTTGCTTCACTAGATCTATTACAACTGAATAGCGAGTTCAATCCTCACTTGGTGATCCATACTTTTGGCTATGTGCCACATCTAAACTGCGCTTGGAAAATCATTTTACGGGGCATCTCGAGGTGGTGTAATGATTAGCAAGCTTGTCTTTCTAGAACAATTACGACTGAGTAGTGAGTACGATCCTCACTGGGTACCCCCTACTTTGGGCCTTCTGCCACATTTAAGCTACATTTGGAAAATTGCTATAAAATAACTCACTTTAGAATAGTGTGCTATTTCTTACAACTGTATTTATCCTTTGGTAATATGATAACTAATGAATTGGATCATGAATGTGATAACCTGCCTTTTGATATTATATCATATCTTACATCTGGGTTTATTCTTTGGTGATATGGCAACTAATGAATAGGACCATGGATGTGATAATCTGTCTTTTGTAGTGTTTTATTCTTTTGCAAGATGACAGCATATTTACCTTGCTGAATGATAATTAGTTAATGTTTGCTATGAGCAAATCCATGTTTTAAGAGATTTTATACTCATTTACATTATTAAAATACTTTCACACATTTATGCATATATTATATTTATTAGATATTCTGTTACATGCATTAGTTGATATATATCAAAATGAAATCATTTCAAACACACACTGAAGACGTTCTATTTCTATCAATTTTTTACAAGCAATACCTAACACAGGAAATATCATGTTAAAAATATATTTAGCAATGAACTAGGAGGAAGTGATAAAGTATCCCAAGTAGATTTCTTCAGGCTTTCCATGGAAAAGATATAAACATTAAAACCAAGTTTCAGATCTTCAATTTTTCTGGATATAAAATCAAGGTTTGTATTTATCAAAATTCATACATATGTTTCTTTTATGCTCCTTTCTACTTATTCCTTCATCTCAGCATCTTGCTGAGTTCAGTGTATATTATATAGCAGAGTATCACAATTAGGCTGACAGTTATGCAATCACAACAGGTGATATGACTACCAGTTGGCTGTGCATAAAAAAATACTAACACAAAAGCAAAAATATATGGACATATTGCGGAGATACATGTTATGTTCATGTCCAGCTTAGTTAAGTACATGAACATATTTAAAATCTTTAAAAGTGCTGTTTGCCTTGTTTCAAGGGGTAGATTAGAATAAAATCAAGATAAATTTGAACAGTGTTTCTTTCTGTTATTGTGATAGATTCAGATTTATTTTTTATGAAGTAACAGGGATACTAAAATCAAACAAGTACAAAAATTTAAATATCTGGGAAGTGTTCTAACATGTTCTCAATGTCATGAAGTTAATGCATAAAGAAAAATATCAATGCTCAATGACAGGAGAAGATACAGTTAAGAGTACAGAAATTTTGTTATAAGTAATGAAAAGATTATTATTGTTCTTATCTGCTACAATAAATCCTTGGCTTGACAGACAAAGAAACAGATACAATGTTTTGTTTTAGTCAGAAAAATAGCAAAAAAGATAGTTTTATGTCCATATATATATATATATATATATATATATATATACATAAATATAGTTTTAAGGTGTGCTGTATTTATGGGATAAAGTGCTCAATATCGGAGAAAGAGCGTATGTGAATATAAATATAAAATATATATATATATATATTTAGGCAGCATATCTTCATTCAAACATGTTTCATTGAATATAGACATATTGTGTCTACTTATTTTTATACTCATCCTTTCCAGTTATCTAATCAGTTTCTTGATGCTAAGATGAAATTCATCAATGCAGGTACCATAGTTTTTTTTAACCTAAGTAAATATTTTTGATCTTTTCCAAGATTGTCTTCAGGGGTAAATTACAAAGACAAACTTATTGTAACTGTGATAAAATCTGCATTCTGATGTGATGGTGATTTTTAAAAACACACGTGAATGCAATCTGATAGAGTTATTTTAAAATTTGAAATTCATCCACTGTAGTTATGGAATTTTTTGCAAAATAAGTGCTTCAATATAAGGGAGCTGACTGGAAATTGGTAGAAATGTAATATATATATATATATATATATATATATATAGATAGATAGATAGATAGGTAGGTATAGATATAGATATGTATGTAGATTTAAAGGGCTGATTAACAAAATTTGAAAAATAAAAAGCCAACAAAATTATACCAATATTGTCAATAAAATTGATATTTATTATGTATTAACCTTTTGACTGAATTGATTCATGAGGAGATAGATTTTACTGCCAGAATTTTCGAACACACCTGTTCTTTTTCAACAATATGAGGAATAAACAAAGAAGTGGGACTTACTCTTCTGGGGACTGTTGTTGGTTAGCAATCTCCCCGTGGAAATTATACCCTCTGAGTAAACCCAAATTACTGTTTGAATTTATTTTGAAACTAAATTTCAACTCTAATCTGTGTCTTTCCTCTTGTCTGTTGAATGAAGATGCTAAAAGCACGCATTTGATGCCATCGACGCTATGAAATGGTTGGTTGAAGTGTACAGTGACAGGAAATTGTTGTTATTGTCCCTGATGGTTCTTTTATAGTTAGTGAACCTAAGACGGAATTCTGTTCCAGTTTCTCCAACATAATTTCCTATTTTGCATTTGTTGCAAAAAAGCAAATATGTAAGATTTGAACTGTCACAATTAAGAGCCTGTGGTTTGAATACTATGTGAGTGCCAGGGGGTGAGAAGACTTAGTAATGGAGTTTATTGCAGGTCATATTCCCTTGGTGAGGTGGTGAATGATGTATACTGGATAATGTTAATAGTGTGTGTAGATTGGGGGGCTGATGCCTAGTGTGAAGTGGGTTTCACTGAATATTTTTCCAATTGTTTGGTCGAGTTTTAAATACTGGAAATCTTTTGTTAAGATATAGGAAAGCTTGAAAATATTGTAATTAAAATAAAAAAACATGGGAATTCTGGAATTATTCTTTTTGTTTCATAGCTTAGGAGAGTATTTCCATTTTATTGAAGCCTTAGTAATTTATATTTTGATAGTTTTAAGTCAATAATTCCTATTGAGAAAGTACAATTACAATAGTTGTCCTGTGTGTGTTTTGTAATCCTCAGTTTTTTAACAGATATGTTTTATGCGTAAACATTGGCTGTAGATTATTGATTTTTTTTAGGTTGGTGGGGTGGCAGCTATTGAAATTTAGGTAGCAATGACCATCTGTGGGTTTGGTGTATAGTTTAGTGGAGATGTGGTTATTTTTAGACATACCATTACATCCAGAAATGGAATAGAAATGGTGTAGAATTCGATTGTGAATTTGATGGTGTGGTGGGAACTATTGAGGTGTTTTTTAAGGTTCTTGTAGACTGTTCCCTCCATGTCTCCATATAAAGAAAATATCATCTATTTGTCTGTGGTAATGTAGGGGTGCTAGATGGTAACTACTCAATATATCCTGTTCCAGGGCATCCATGAATATGTTTGAATAGCTGAGAGGCATATCCATTCCCATCGCTGTGCCTCTGGCTTGAAGAAAATGGTGCTTGTTGAACTTGAAATTGTTGTGCGTAAGTATGAATTGTATAATGTTGGTGATGTCTTGTGTGTTGTATTCCATGTTGTGTTTTGTTGTGTTAGAAATATATATATATATATATATATATATATATATATATATATATATATAAAGAATTAATGAATTTATTTTGGAAAAATATATATTTCTAAAGAATTAATTGATTTATTTTTAATCTTATTTTTATATTACTTTAAATGTGGACACTTCGTATTTGAAGTAGACGCCCTATTTTTATTTATTAAACAGTGTGTATTAAGTTTATCTCTATTTATCTCTGGTTTGCAGTATTCAGAAATCTTAGTAAAGAAAATGTGTTCTCTGACAGGGATTGAACCTGCATCCTCCTTTGTAGGAGAAACCACCATTTGATCAGGCATGCTTTACTGTTCAGCCATGAAGAATATCACAGTATGCTAGGCTCTATTTTCCCTTAAGGAAAGTAAATTTTCTTCACCAGATTATTTTTTTGGAATCCCATAAATGATCAATCTGAAATATGAACAAAGCAATTTCTAAATAATGAATAGTTTTATTTTTAATCCAAAATTTATATTAATTCAAAGGTTATTATAGTGGACACTTTGTATTTTAAATATACAACAGACTAATATATACGGTTTAATAAATAAATATTGGGAATCTATTTCAAATACAAAGTGTCCACTATAATAACATTTGAAGTGATCTGGATTCTATCCTCTTGGAATTATTTTTTTATACATATATGTATGTGTATGTATGTATGTATGTATATATATTTATATTTTAGATATATGATTGCATATGTATGTGTATATTTACCACTAATATATAAAAATATTTTATATATAAAAATAATTTATATATATTTATATATAAAAATATATATATTTATATATATATCTTTATATATAAAAATAATTTTATATATAAAAATAATTTAAAAATAATTTTGCATCATAACATAATATCTTTTTAAGAAAAATATGACAAATAAAAAATTTTGTCTCCTGTAGATTTCAGAATCTGCAAAACTCTAAGTAAAGATAAGTAAACATTTTATTTCCTATATGTGTGTGTGTGTGTGTGTGCAAAAATTTAGATAACTAAAAATAAAAAAGGACAATATGAATAGTTTTCTTTTTGCCCTTATATATATATATGTATATATATATATATATATATATATATATATATGAATAAAAAATAAATACATTGTGAAAATCAGTAAAAGTAAACCACTGTCAATTAAGCACATATAGATGACATAATAATTCTTGTTGTATATATAAAGATGAACCTGTGTATGTGTGTGTGTGTATCTGCAAGTGAATGAGTAAATGTGTTTGTCTGTATGCAAGTTTTCAATTATATTTGACTATCTTTTAAGAACAAAGCAGTCAGTTGATTTATAAAATTGTTTTCATGTTTTGTTCACAAATGAAGCTTCTCATTTGGGATTTCATTGCTTTTGCATGTCTACAATTGTCTTGCTTTGTTATTTCCAACTGTAGTTGGAAAGTAAAGAAACCCCAGATAAATGAAATTACAGAATTTATTCCATTTTCATTATTAATATCTGTGTACATTTTGTTATTTTATTTCCCTAAGTAAAATATTTAAATAAAAACAAATGTGTGTGTGCTTTTCTTTGACCTAAATAAGCAATGATCAATACAATGAGACAATATTATGATTTATGACAGTTTATTGATTTTATGAGAGAATAGTTTCTGTCTCTTGTTTATGATCTGAAGAACCCTAACAAAACATGGTGTTGAGTATCACACCTTATTGAGTTTGGATTAGTCCCGTGAAGTCACAAGAAGTGATCAAAGTAAGGGGAAACAAAGAGTACACCATAACAGTAAGGAGACTTCATTGGAGAAAGTGACAAAAGCTTATTTACAACCTGCTTGCTGATGAAATAGCTGTATGCTATCCTGTAGACCAGCTAGCTACATGACATCTTTTAAATGAACCAGGCTGTGTGCTATCCTTGAACTAGCTCTCTGTTATCTTGTAGAGAAACTAGCTATATGACATCTTTTAAATGAACTAGCTGTGTGATATCCTTGAAGATGAACCAGCTATGTGCTATCTTTGAAAATAAACTAATTCTGTGTTATCTTGTAGAGAAACTAGCTACATAACCTTTTTTTAAATGAACCAGGCTCTTTAGCTATCATTGAAGATGAATTAGCTCTCTGTTATCTTGTAAAGAAACTAGATACATGACATCTTGTAAATGAACTAGCTGTGCCCTATCCTTGAAGATAAACAGCTGTGTGTTATCTAGTAGCAAATCTAACTACATAGTATCTTTTTTTATACTAAAGTTCACCCAATATAAGGCTCAATGCCAACCCATATTAAAGGATTACTGAACAAGGTGTGTAATGTAAATGTAAAAGGAATTAGAAGAAAGTTAATATCATGAGGATATAGAGGATTGATGGTGATTAACCCTTGACTTGAAGAGGTTAAGATTGTAGTGTTCAGGGAAGCATCTTGTAAACAAACTGTGTGCTGTCTTTGAAGATGAACTCACTGTGTATTAATCTTATATACAAACTAGCTGTGTGCCATCTTATAGTAAAATGAATATAACAGTAATTGCAAAAATATAATTTCTGAAATCAAAAACTAAAATAGTATATTTTGCAAAAACTATATATCTTCTTGGAGGTGTAGAATAGTTAAAAGGAGGAAATTGGAAAATCATGTTGAATTTTCAGTTGAAATTTATTTACACAAATGCTCTTAGGAAAGACATGGAACTACTTCTCCCTGCACTTTGTCTCTTTTTTAGACTTCTTGAGAAAATGTTTCATATCCCAATGGCTGATAAAGAAAAGAGTATGTGAGTAACCATTTGTGCAAACTACTCCCCTATAGTCATTTTAGTTGTCCAATGTGTAGCAAAAAAGCCATTACTCCAGTAGTCAAGAAGAATAAAAATATATATTGTGTTAAATATCTTTTTTTATTATTTACATGCAGATTATTGTCCCCATTTTTGTTGTTGTTATCAAAATGTTTTCACCATTGTACCTCCCAACCTTCATCAGGTGTATGTCGATTGAGATAGCCTACAGGGAATTCCAAACTGAACCCATTATTTAATCTATGGGGCTAGACTGTTCCTATTTCACTGTCCATATTTTGGGATGTGTCATTTAATTCTTAGTTTTAGTACTGCTCACTTATTGCCACTGAGTCCAAGTACACACTGCCCAGTCCAGGGATTGAACTCATAATTACTATGTCACCAAATTCTCAAAATTATGTTTTAATCCACCAAGTTATTATACCATAGGATAATTTGCTGTGGAGAACTTGGAGCGTTAAACCTAACCTGCTTGCTGATGAGTGCTGCTGCTTCTTGATATGATTGACTACACTTACTAAAGCTTTTCTTTTGTTACAATTGCAGCTGTTGAAGACTTGCTGTCATCTGTCTTTCTTTCTTTATTAGTGGCTCCCATATTGTATTTATTTCTATGCTAGGCCTACTAAGGAGGTCCTCATAGCCTTGCATATGTACTGATTCTTTCAGACATCTAACTCTTCAGTGTTCTTCCTTGTCCAGTATTTTCACTTCATTCCACAGGGGCTGATGACTAACCTTTTCCTTTTTTCTTTTTAGTTATTCGCTTTAACTTCTCCAAATACCCTAGGTTACTACACACTTCATCTCACAATTTTTTTCCTATTTTTTACTAAAATCACAAATCTGTATAAAAAAATGTGGATCACAGCACAAGGAAATTTGAATTTAATATTACTCTTTTTTAACCAATTAAAAAAGACATATAATATATCTTTCAGTGAATGAATTAGACTTTTTTGGTAACCAGTCAGTTTTTCATAAATAGCTGACTTCACTATCCTTGATGTCTAGACTGTCTTTGGATGAAATATATCATATCCAAAATTCTCACAAAGTCAACCTCAGTGAGGGATTTATTCACAAAGAGAAAACATGAACTGTACATAATTGTGATAGTGAAAGCGAGAACAATGTAAGCTGATACTATCATCCATGGATTTTAAAGAAAGTACCGGTGGCTCCAAGGAGATACCTGATAGCATTTCTGAGCAGTAATGCTTTCATTTCTTCATGAATGATGAAATAATATCTTTATTGTCAATGAGACAAATATATATGCTTGTCAGGTGAAGGAAAAGATACAGGCAAATACTGGTGTCCACTCATATATCAATACATGGAAGGTCTTCACTTTCAATGAAATGGAAGCATTTGTAGCAATTTTGCTTCTGACTGGTCTTACTAAACACTCATCATTTGATTTGTACTGGTCCATTGATGACTTTATTAAGATACCAGGCTTCAGATACACTGTTTGATAGACAAGATAGACTGCAACCCAGAACTTCATAGAAAGTGATAAGAGTATGTCAACACATTTGTGTTTTTTTTTCAATGTCAAAACAATGCAGAACATTATGTTCTGCATTACATCAAAATATTATCCATTCCTTTATTAGTATACAAAAAAATCAAGTCTGTACAAACAATACAAAGAAAGTTATAACAATTTTAAAACAGTAAGCTGTCATGTTTTTTGCTCCCTTAAAAAATGCAGTGACAGGAGAAACAATTCTAGAGAAAATGCAGAGTGCTAAATGTTTTAACTTATTCATTACTTTTTTAATATAATAACTTTTCTAGCTGCAGAAATGAAAACTCATCTATACTCTGCAACCAACTTTTTCATACATGTATCTTGTTGCAAATAGCAAGAGCAATATTTTCAAATCCAACTTACTATAACAAACTTCAAGCTATCATATTTCAACCTGCAATCAATATCATGTGAAGTTTTTATTACAGCTGCTATAACTTTACATATATATATACCTGCAACACCAATGTATATATATATATATGTAACAAAGTTGAGTTTATTTGTTGCACCTATAAAGACTTGTTGATAATTCTGTGCCAAAATATCTTGACTTACATGTGTGGGAAAATGAAATAAAATCAATAAATATAGTAATAATAATAATAAAGAAAAAAAATGAAAACATTTCCCATGATGCTAGTAATAAAGAAACCAGAAAGATTTTTAGCCATTTTATTACCTAACTTGACTGTCGAAGGTGTAGCAAAAAAGCCATTACCCCAAGGGCCATGAAGAATAAAAAGATATATTTTGTTAAAAGTCTTTTTCTCTTACTTACACTATTTACATGCAAACTATTGTCCTTATCTTTGTTGTTGTTATAAAAAGGCTTCAGCCATTGTACTTACTAGGTGGCACTGTTTAAGTTTCTTTCTTCTTTCTTGCTCTTGCTCCAAGATATATCATAACATAGATGAAGACATCCTCACTGGAAAACATTTTTTTTTCTCGGTTGACTGACAATTGAACTCTCTTTCCACTTTCCAATGCATAGTATTTGAATGTGCTTTGCAGAAATTTCACCAATGAAGTAAGTGCAACCTGTACTTTGGTTGTTCCAACTCAGTGCAAGTCTGACTTCTCATGACTTACCCTAAAATACTTCTGGATCAGAAAAAGAAACTCTCTTCCACTTTACAACACAGTATTCAGACATGTTTTTGCAGAACTTGTTGAGGTATGTACTGATGAGGTAAGTAAAAAAGAAAACTGAAAATGGACATACCCAAGAGACATTGAGAACTTTGTTTCTCTACAGTTCATACAAAAAGAAGAATAAATGGACCATAGTAGAAACCCAAGTTTTTGTTGTTTCTTCTTTAATTGTTTATGTGAACACACACACACTTACAAGACACCAACACACCAACCAAAAATTCAATAAGTGCTGACCCTGCTTACAGAAAAATTACAACAGAAATCTTTATACTTCTAAATTTCTGCTGCTTGCAAATTCTATGTTATTTGTTAAATAAATTCTTTATTAATGTTTTCCTCAATTTTTACTTTTGCTAGATAGATAGGTAGATTTTTTTAATCATCTCACCACAAACAAGGCAATAAAAGCAATGAGGATGCAAGAGGTTACTGAGAGGGAATGAAACAGAGAGGAGAGCAAAAGAACAGGATTCAAAGAAATGGTAGATGATGATTAACTTGACAATTTGTTTCTTAAGTCTCTTTTTTTAAGCTATCAAATTAATTCCTGAACAATGTGTTATGAATTCAAATTTGAATTTCTCGGTGAGGGAAGGTCAGATTTTTTAAATCTGTCTATGTGAATGAAAGATGGGAACTGTTGGACAAATCAACTGATATCAATAATTAGAAAATGATCTGGTTGAAGATATTGTATTATAAGACATTTTTTATCATGAAAATTAAAGTGTACAATAAAAGAACAGGATTCAAAGAGACAAATGACAATTGACATTGTATTTAAATTTTTGAAGATCAGAAGAAAGCAAGAAGCTGGAAGAGAATTTCATGAGCAAGAAGTGTAAGGGGAAATACTATTAACATAGAATTTATGGTTACAACTAGCAATTTCCACAGTGAAATTATGAGACCTAGCTGCCAATCTAGTACTGCACTTAACTTAAATTCATGAAGTTGAGCAAAGAGCAAAGCTGATCAAAGTAATTACGTTAAAATATATATAGAAAAGGCATAGGGAAGCTATGTTATGGCAGTGGGAAAGTTACTGAAGCCCAGATATCAGGTCAGGATTGATAATGTTGCAGATTCTTCTTTAGATTCTGTCAAGAATCTCTAGATATATAGCAGAAGCACCATATAGATAGGTAGATAGAATCACACTGATGAAGAAAGAAATAAGCCAAAACAGCTACAAATACACAATAAATAAGTATCATGTTGGCCTTTTCAGAAACACTTATTTGGTGATAGTTTATATGGATCTGTCTGCAGATTTTCTCTATAGTTTCTGGCATTTTGCTGGTGATTGGTCACCTTGAATGCTGAAGCAAAATTTAACTGAATTTAAAACATTCATGCCACTTAAAAACCTGTATTCAACATGAACAACGTTCACCAAAAGCACGAATTATTTAATAGTTCTCATGATCTCATGATCATCATGCAAAATTTGATGCACATTGCTTGAAATTTGTCAGTTATCGTTATGACCACAGAGCCATTCCAAAACTATGCATAATAACTAAACATGAGTAGATAACAGGAAATCTATTGGCAGACTGACTCAGTAGGCTGGGTACCAATATGTGTTAACTGTACAATCGTTTCTATTGAACAGTATATACAGTATGGGAACTTTCTAATAACACCTTGTATACACAGAGATTATGAAGCATTTATATGCTTTGGAATATAGTGATAACTGAACAAAACATGGTAATAAAAGCAAGGTTAATCAGCAGCTAAATGTTGTTCAGTTATGAAGGCAAATATGTGAAAGAGAGAAAAGAACAAAAAGTATTGTTAATTTACAGATACTGAATATGTCTGTAACTGTAGAATCTGGTTGAGCCTGAATAAATATGATGACAGAATGTATTGCATCCTCATGAGATCAAACTGAAATATAGAGCAGAGGATTAAAAGAAGATAGATAGATAGATAGGTAGGTAATCTATTTAGAGAATCCCACTTACAAAGAAAGAAAGAAGCATGAGAATAGACACAAACGGTAGATAGATAACAAAGAATCACACAAAGAATGAAATGAGCATGAGAATAGATATCAAGAAATATCTATATAGCTGGCCTGGTGCCTTGTGGCACATAAGGTCTCCACAGAATGTTTCCACTCTACCCTGTGTGTAGCTGCCATTTGTACTGGATTGCCAGCTTGTTTACCCCCATCTTCTCTACACTCCTTTGCCATGCCATTCTTGGTCTTCGCCTTTTCCTTTTTCAAGATAGATAGATAGATAGATAGATAAACTGTCTAGAAAATCATACTGAGAAAGAAAGACAGAAATGATAATTAGAATAGACAAGATAAATAGATAGATAGATAATCTATTTAAAGAATTACAGTGAAAAAGAAAGAAAGAAATGACCATGAGAATAGATGCCAAGATAGATAATCTATTTAGATAATTGCATTGACAAAGAAAGAAAGAAAGAAAGAAATGAGTATATGAATAGACAAGAAGATAGATAGATAGATAGATAATCTATTTAGAGAAACACACTGACAAAGAAGGAAAAACAATAAGAAATGAACATAGGAATTGGCATCAAGACAGATATATATGAACAATCTGACATAGATAGGAACAGAAAAAGATAGATGTAAATAGGCTGTGATAGGTATAAATAAAGTAGAACAGCTGTAAACTGGGTTAGAAACAAATTTATCAATATAGATACAAACAGAGGAGAAAAACTGATGTGAACAAATTGGTAAAGAGAGTTATAAAGAAACAGAAAGAAGTTGTGTTACATCATTATGAATAGATAGATATTATATAGATAGTAATAGTCTTTCAAAACAGAGAGGAAGACATGAATAGTGTGGCATTTTTATAACATACAGATATTACAGATTTTATAAGTATACAAGTATGCCATCACTAGTGAGCTAAAAATATTGCATACTATGAATCTCCCAAGATATGGCCAACCCACCTTGAAACACAATATTCAAAAACCTGAACTAAAATAACAACCAATGGTGCAGAAGACAAACTTGCAGCAACTTCAATCATGAAGCATGTTCTCAGAAGCATGTATATTTAAAAACAGAAAGATATTTTTACTGTGTGGGTATTGTATACTTTTAAAGTATGTGAATGTATGAGAGCAGAGGTGACCAAACTTGTTTAATAAAAGATTCATATGATAAACTTCAGATAATATTCATGTCAAGCATCATTATTTCTTCAGAGACAAAGTTTAGTGTAATTTTTAATACTTTCTTTTGTTGAAAGGCGAGTATGAATAATATTATGCAATAATTGAATTATATCAGTAAGTTTGGGTATGTTTTACAACAAGAAAGAAAATGCTTTTAAAAGTTATTGACATTAAGTATAACCCTTTCAGTTGGTATTTTTCAAACATGACTTTATTTTGAATTTGGTTTAGTCCTAATAGATAAAAAATTAATAGGAAGGGGAGAGTCTCAAAATAAAAAATAAGGTAATGTTCCATTCATTTCATTTATAAACATTTTCAATCATCATTATTATTTCTATTTAGATCTAAAAAATACATTTCTTTTCTATTGATTCTCTTTTTAGATCTTATAAAGTTTATAATGGGCAGATTTTTGTCAACATGGTATGACATGGAAATAAAAAGACTAAAACTAGATAGATGGATAGATAAAAGGAAAAGTAATGTTGCCATATTTTGTTGTTGATCTTTTTGGAATGGTTATTGGAGGTGAAAATGAGAAGACAATTTGCTTTTGAGCACAATTGATTCAGTTAGTGTAACAAATCTAGAATATGTCAAATATTCACCATTAGCTCAAATGCCCCACAAGGTTGTTGCCTGTCATCATATAATGAACCAAACACTTACCATTAGCAGAATTGAACTGATAACTTGCATAAGTAACAGTTCATATAATAGGCAAATATTAATAACAATGAAACTGTAAGATTACCTTTAGGAATAATATAAAGGTCACTAAACTCTACTAGGCTGTTTTCTCTTTCTCTCTCTGCCTGTCTTTCTTTCTTTCTCACACATATTCACACACATTCTTTTTCAATTTCATTTTGTGTCTCTTTCTTTTACTGTTCTTATTTATCTCTTCTATATCTTTTTCATATCCTTTTTTTTTCTTATTTTCTTTCCTTTCTTTCTTTTTTGTTTTTCTTTTCTATTCTCTCCTGTTTTATTTTTATACTTCTTTTTTCCTCATCTTTTTTTTTCTCTTAAACTTTCTCTTTTCTTTTCATTGTCTTTTTTTTCAAATTTTTTTTCTTAAAAAATGATTGCTTTTTCATTATTTCATCTCAAACTTATTTTCTTTTCATTTTTACTTTATTTTTTCATTTCCTATATCTTCTTAGAGTCAATTTTGGTTTTTATCTCTTTAAGACTTTCTCCATTTGACACTCACTCCCTCTCACTATCTTTCTCTTATTCTTCCTTCCTTTCTTTTATTTTCCATTTTTTTCTTTCTTTGTTTCTTTTGTTTTCTTTTAGTCTTTCTCTATTCCTCTTTAGGTTTTTTGTCATTTGATCTTCTCTGTTTCCCTGTCTCTTTATTTCTTCTTCATTTCCCTCCTTTTCTCTCCTTTTCTTTTAAGTTTTTTTTATTTCTCATTTACTCACAATAATATTTCTTTTGATTTTTGATTTTTTTTTTTCTTTTATACATATTTTTCTTTCAGGAATGTTTGGTCAGCCAAGTTTGACAATTGGCATCAGGTGCTCAATCTCTTTTATTTAAATTGCATCACTTGACATGTTAAGACTTGTTACCTGTTGCTGATCATAAAGAACTGCATATTTGCATTGTATTTAGAGGTCAAGTCATTCCATCCATATTTACAAGCCTGAAAGTTTGGTGAATTTTATTAATGTGTGTGAACAAAATGTAGTATTGAATTTTGCTGCTACCATTTATGAGATATTTTTTATGTATACATGCTCAAGAGGACTTACCATTAACACTATTAAGGGTATTGTACATCAGTCATGGGAGACTGAGAGTTGGTTCATGATGTAACACAAGGTAAGAGCCAAGATAGACACATAGAGAAAATCAACATGCATATGTAATTGAGTGAGATAGACTCATGGGAGAAATATTCCACAAATTATTGCATTGTAGTAGTTGTGAGTTAGTCTCTGCTGCCGGAGGTTTCATCACTGACTGAAGGCATCACTGAAGATGGAAGTAATTTGGTGTTACAGCTGTTGGCCTGGTTATATTTGCCTACCAAGGGGTCTGTTGCTAAAGCCAGCCAGGCCGGATTTGCCTTCATGGGTGAAATCAGCATTAGTTTTATAGTGAGTCAGTGGCTCAGAGACAACTGCGGTGAAAAATTGTCATTATGCTAAGTCCACTTGAATTTCCTACTCTGGACATAGCTACATTGAGCTGGCCACAAGAGAAACATTTACATACTGTTCTAAGGTTTATATTAATAATAATAAAAATGAATTCAGCAAACTTATGAATTTTTCATTTGTTTAAATAATTTGGTACAGTTTTGAGAATCTTTAATTAAACAGATTATTTTGACTTATTTAGATAATTATATAAATTTTTTTTAGCTGCAGTAATGTGGAATAGCAGACAATAATGATGCTTATTATGAATGCTGTAGGTTTTTTAACTTGTAACTGAATTTTGACAAGGTGGATATAATTTTTTTCTATGCAAACAATGAATTAAAAATAAAGCTTTATCAACAGAAATATTGCTTATATATGCCAATTTTTAAAATTTGAAATTGAAAATATTCTTTTAAAAATTGTTATGCAAATTAAATTTTTCTACTAATATTGGAAATTTTATTTGTTAATAATCTATATAAATGTCTGATAAACATTGTGTTAATAGTGTAGGCTGTTTTGCTCTACTGATGTAAGGTGGGAGACACACAGACACAATTTAACCTTATGCAAATTTATAAAAGATAATGATTCAAAAAAATATCTGAGTTTTGCATGCAAAGTTTAGGTATGTGGTAAGTTAATGATGCAATATGTCCAGTTCTGCTGCCAGGAAAGTTGGTTCACTTCAGACAATTTTTCTCATTAGAATCCATTTTTATACATTTATAAATATACCATGCATTAAATATTGCTGCTATATCTGATTTGATGCTTCTGCTATATATCTTGACAAAATCCAAAGAAGGGTCTGTAATGTAATGATCCTGACCTGGCATCTTGGCTTCAGTCAGTTTACCACTGCTGTCTTTTCTGTAAATATTTTCATGGCAATTGTTTTGATGAGTTTTCCTCCTTAGTGCCTCAACTGCATGAATTTAAGCATACTACTAGATTGGCAACTTCATCTCACTGTTTTACTGTTGAACTAGCTAGATGTAACCATAAATTCTATTCTAACAGTTTATTTTCTCATAATTCTAGCCTGTGGAACTCTCTTCCAGCTTTTTGCTTTGAGGTGACCTACAATCTTCAAAAATTTAAATGCAATGCCAATACCCATCTTTTGTCTTTCTGAATCCTGTTCTTTTATTGTTCTTTCTCCTCACTAAAGTCTTCTCATTTTCTTTCACTCCCAGTAACCCCTTTCAACTTAGTGGCATTACTATGATTGGGGTGAAATGATTAAAAAAAAACTGTAGTCAGAGTTCATTCAACAAGTTTCTGCCAAGTTCCAACTGCCATAAAGGCAGGTAATCCTGCCTCTTATCCAAAACAGAAGTAACCAAAATATCATCATTGCAGCTCTCCTGTAAATTTATTAAAGTTGAAAAAATAAATGAATTTCTCAGTTTTGAGGTTTCAAGTGCTTCTGACAATTTCATGGTAAAGGCACTTCTCTTTGGTAAAGAATTTGCCAAGGGCCATCCAACCAATGTATTTTAACTTCTTCCTTTGATACCATCTCTATTAAGCTTGCTATATCTACTCATAATCTTTTGTCACTGGCAATGCTTGAGGTTTGTAAAACATTTATTAGTGATGCATTGTCTGTATAGCATTGAACTGATAGCAATATGTTCTGTCCAAAAATGTCTTGTACCAAAGAAGCAATTAACAACCCTGTGTCTGCTGACTTATTTAATACTAAAGTTTCTGATGCCACTGGACTTTTGGTTAACCTGCCCAAACTTTTAGATTGCCAACCTATTGGTGCCTCTTTCTTGTTCTCACCTCAAATAAATGAATCATACCACCCTGGGAAGACAGGTCTCCCAGACTGGCAGATGTGGCCTTTTAGTATGTAAGAACCATCATATTTTTAGGTTTAACTAAGAAAATTGGACAGCAACTTTCTTGGATTTTAATTTTATCAAGAATTTGTTTGCTTTATGCAACATTTTAACAGTTGGGTGCTTTCTTGTATTGCTCATAACACATGGTTTATATTTGGCCTTGTTTGTGAAACAACCTGCATCATTTCTCCACTTAAACATTTTCTTCTATAGCCAAATCATCAGTTTTTTGACCATGTGGTTTCAAGCTATATTAATTGGAGTTATTGTTGGAATATACAAGTATTGATTAGTTGTCACTCCTCTTGAAGGTTGTAGAACTTCTAAACCCAGATACATAAATGAACCATTTTCAAGTGTGCCCATTTTGAATGTTTTAGTAGTCTAAAATATTGACACCATAGACTACCAGTACATTTACATAGACAAACTCCATAATACTGTAATATTAAATATAAATTACTCCTCCTCAAATCATCCTTGACCAAACATTATGTTGAATAGTTAGATTTGGTAATAATTGCATTCTGTTATAGTCTGCTTCAAATTAGATCTCTTTCAGATTCACTCTACATCAAAAAAACATCAGATGTGAACCCTAAGAAAACTAAAATAAAAATATCATTCTCTGCGTAGGGATTCTGAGTATCAAATCTAGCTCACAAAATAAATCCTCTCCCAAAAAATATAAAATACAATATAAAAGGAGCCAATTACAAACATTGTCGCTAAAGCAAACAGTATGACAAAAAACACTGAGTCATGATCCACCCCACGACACTGAAGGTAGTCACAGTGAGTGGACAAACTGTTAATGTCACCACTAGTAACCCCAGTCAACCGACCTGACACATGAATCAACTCCAGGCCCTGCCAACTCTCCCATCCTCCAGGTAGCTTCCCTTGCCCACAAAAGACATTCTGCCTTGATCCTCTATATCAGTAATACAAAGAATCTTATCTTAATAATTCTTGTCTTCATTGCTTTTCACCTCACCAGCAGTACTTGCTGTTTCATTTGTTCTCTCATGCTACCACTCATGCATTAATAACAATTTCAAATGACTTGGTACAATTAACAGTCCCAACTCCAACTAAATGTTACAGTATCACATTTAAAGACAGTATGTCCTTGCTATTAATAATGATATTCTTCCACCAAGAAGATTTAAGATGTGATCCTAAAAACAGTCATTTTATGCACCACCATCTTTTATTCCCTCTCCATATTCTAAAGGTAGGATGTTTTTTTTTGTGTCAAGGTTTATACATAAATAGGCAAGGTTTATACATAAATAGGCAATGCTTTTATATAAAGTTGAGGTACTTAGTAGGTTGATGCTTACACACTGACTACTAAGTAATCACAGGATGCAAGTGGACAACAAAATGTAGCAGAGGAGTTGATATCGTCACAAATCTTTGCCACCCACTCCACCACTCCTTGCAAGATACGACCTAAGAATATTTTCATCAACTGAAAAGATTTTCCCAGTCTAAGAGTTTTTATTTACAGATCAATGAAACCAGGAAAAAGTTGGAAAGTAGGTTTTGGAGACTAACATTGACTGCAAGTCCAAGACCTAAGTTTCTTATTTGAATTATTGAACCAACTACCAATGATCAGTCTGTGTCAGTGCTGTTGTTGTGGTTGCAATATGTTGTGATGTGAATAATCTGATACCTACTAACTTACAAACTAGCTGTAATTAGGCAAATGACAATACTGAGGAATTGGGTATGGTTAATGTGATAACAGTATCCCTTGATGAATAAATTCTATTTTATTGTTTTAACAATCAAGAGTCAGTTGTCTATTTTAAAAGTAATTTCCTTCTTTACTTTTATTGTAATTTGCCCCACTTGCTCCTGAAGATGCTTCAAGCAGCTTCACCTAAGATTTCTGCTGATCAAAAAACTTAAAAACAGCATGGGTGAGGAAGATTGACTGACAAAGTGAGATGCTCAGACAATGACCCCAAACCTGAGATAGAGTGTTTATATTAAAATAAGGGAGAGGTTATATTAAAATATTGGGACAGTGGATTTCATATTTTGGTATCTATAGCTATCATTTAATTTTCATAATATAACTGCTTATTTCTTTGATTCTTAAAATTTCCAAATGCTGTTATATTATTATAAATTAGTTCTTTCAGGTCAGTTTCCTAATCTTTGTCTACACTAGTTGCCATTCAATCACCAAAGTTAAGCAGTACCAAGTTCAGTTATATTGGGGACTACTTGAGAACACCGGATATTATAAGTAACCTCCTAGAATATGAAATATGTTTTGGCTTTAAATAACCCACAAAGGGTTGATAAACTATAAAAAACAAACCAGTCAATCAATTCATCAGCTTTATTATTTTCATTGCAATATTTTGGATGCCCTCTTCAGGTATTTATTGCATTTGTCAATATTTATTTTATTCTTACAATTCTTTTTATTCTTTTTATTCTTACAAAATCACATACAGATGCACCACTGATTTTCTGGCAACTGATGGTCCAGCTCCTCTTTTAATTTAGACAAAATTACAAACAAACATTTGAACTTCATCTGATCACCAAACTAATTCAGTGGGTGGCCAGTCATTTCATTCAAATATACTTTTCTTTTAATAATAGTTTAATTTAAGTATCTAACAGTCAATGATGCTGTAAAGATAATTAGTGGGTTAGATCTGTATTATTGAATTATTATTACATGACTCCTGTATTTTGTCAATATCTAATAATCTAACATGGTTCCAGAATCAAGGATGCCAGAAAATTGGTTTGGATTGATTTGTTTTTTATGGCTTATAAGCCCTTCATACATTATTTAAAGCCAAAACCTTTTGGGGATTGTAAGAATAATTCTTTTTTGCAAGTAAATATTGCATTAAAATTTTTTTAAGAATAAAAATTATTTTTACAGATACAAGTCCTACTGTTTAACCCATAGCTGGAGGAGATGGATTCATGTCTTTGTGCATAAGTAAATGTAATGAACCTAACTGGAATTCAAACTTGACTCTCCACTTTCTCATTCTGGGCAGGAATTCATTACACCACCTAAACATCCGCCATAAAATTGATGATGTACTTGTATTGCCGATTAAAATGTTTTGATTAGGAACTGAACTGAAGGTCATACTCTTATTAGTAAACTATATGCTTAGTAAATGCTAAAATGATAGCGTCAAAGGGGAAGGCCGTTCTTTTAACTTGTAGAACTAATAACTGAACCAATATACTTACAGATCAGAGATTGAACCTAAAAAGCATAAGAAAAGATTCTTATCAGCTAGGTCACTGTAAAAATGATAAAACTAACTAAATTGTTGAGTTACTATGATGGTTATATGCATCTCAACAATTGTTTCAGGGTAAGATTATTCTTTTATGATCATTCAGACTATTTTTTAATCATCTCACACCAAGCAAGGCAATAAAGGCACTGAGATGCAAGATGTTGCTGAGTGTGAGAGAATGTAAGAAAAAAAAACACTCTTAAGTTGAGAGAACAATGAAAGAACAGGAATTAAAAAAACGAACATAACGATTGACATTACATTTAAATTTTTGAAAATCAAAGGGAGAAGTGTTAGAGAAGAAATTATTAGCATAGAACATTTAGCCTTTTCAACTGCAAAATGATGAGACCTTGCTGCTAATCTAGTACTGCGCTTAAATTTATAAAGTCTAAATACCATAGAGGAAAGTAATACACAAGACCAGCCTTCCTCCATCCCCACTTTTGGTGATGGGGAAGGCTAGTCTTCAATCTGTCTTATTTTAAACTTATCTAGCCATGATGACTGACCCAGACATACCACAGTATTCCTTACATCAAGACAACACATTCTTACTTACCATTCTTACTACACCCACTATAATAACTCAAAATTTCTATGAAGTCCTAACAAGTTCCCATAAGTACAATTTGTCTGTAACAACTAGAGGAAAGTTCATCAGAACAATGAAAGTATTTATAGAAAAGGCACAGGGAAGCTACATTACGGTGGTGGGAAAGTGACTGAATCTGAGATGCCAGGTCAGGACCAATAACATTCCAGATTCTTCTTTGTATTTTATGAAGAATCTCTAAATACATAGCAGAGGCACCAAACCAAATGTGGCAGAAATATTCAAAGCATGGACGAACAGTAGACTTATAATTATATAAGATGGATTCTGGTGAGAAAAATTGTCTAATACAATACAGTGCACCAAGTTTCCTAGCAGCAGACCTAGCAATTGATTCAATATAATCTTTCCACTTCATGTCAGTGGAAAATGTTAGCCTGAGGAGGTGCAATAGGATTTTTTTTACACAGGAGGCTTATCCAATATTGTTTTCTTTTTTTGAAAGCATGGATCCAATTCATGCTGTCAGAAAAACCAATGGTTGCAATTGGAAGTTAAAATCAGCTTATTGATAGAATTCTGTGAGTGGCTGCCAATTTACACCACCCATTGCACTATAGCGAGCACAACAAGAATATCCTGGTTCTAAAAATAGTACAAAGAGAAACTTTTTAAAAGTTCAAATTGATAAAAATTGCCAAGAGAACATGAAATCAAACTCAAATCAATGCAGCTGCAATGTGCATTAGAGAAAATGATTTCTCTTGTTACTATTCAGCAGGATAGAAAAGAAGTCCTATAAAACTTAGATCACTGCAGCAGAACTCAAAGATCCAAAATCAATCTATCCCATTATAAGCTATACAGAGCAATGTTGCTTTGTTCTCTTAGTATATTTTTTAAAAAATAGCATAAAATATTATATATTAAACCAATAACTCACCAGATTAATATAAACTGATCACAACTTTTCACACTAGTCACTTTGTAAAAGGTACAAATCCAGTCTTCTCTGATCTAAGTTCTTTTTTCATTAATCATAATATAACCTTATCTTGAATGAATGCTTAGAAGAAAAAGCAGTGACAACATTATTAATCTATTTTCTCAGTAATTAGTTTCTTGAACATTAGCAACTAAATTATAAAAATTTTATTTTTACTACTTTTAAAATATTAGCCTTGAATTAATTTAATCATCTCGGCAGTTATTTTTTAGTTCTTTTAAGAGAAGTGTATTTTCGATTCCAATTACATTTACTTACATATAAGATTTTAAGTTCCTTGGGAAAGATATAAATCCTCTTCTTCTCCCCCCAGCTATGGTTAAATAGCAGGACAGACTGGGTTCTATAGCCTTGGATGGCAACTGGTCTATTGCAGAAAGAAATGGCAACCTACTGTGGGAAAAATCTCCCTTGTCAGTCATGTATTGAAAGATACATGATCGCCCAAATGTGTATCATGCATGGCACATAACTGACTGACTGTATTTTTATGAAAGCCAGACGGTTTGTGTAAAAAATTGTTACACTTGTATATCTTTTTCAGCTCAGTGGTTAAAACCTACCAAACTTTGTGAAGGATCCATTTCTATTGTATCAAAAATTATTTTTTTCGGATATACTAATCAATGAGAGACGTGGACTCAAGCCCTAGTAAGAAACGAAATGGGGGCTTTGTGAGTCTAAATTTCTCACAGGGGAAAAGAGCCAAAACATTTAACATCAAGAAAAGAGCATTGAGAAGGCACAAGGTTACAAGTCAGCTGCAAAGAAACTAAAGAATTTTGAAGTTCAAGTGAATATTCTCCTGTGGTTGGACAACAAAGAATTCAAAGAATTCAAAGAAATTTTCCCATGCACAAACTGTGAATTTCAAAGAGACTTTTCTGAAATTACTATATGTCCCATAAACGCTCATGGTGCAAGTAAAAGTAGATGTTCTCATTTTTTTTTTTTTGAAAGGTGGTTGCACCTTTGTCTTTCTGTTTTCTTGAATTGTTTTGTCATTGAATCCTTATCTTTTCCCAAACTGTAATTTTGTCCATTCTTCAATGGTAATCCTTTTTATCAAAAATTGTTATCCTGCCTATTAAGGTGCACAAAAGGAAATTTTTGTGCAAACTTTATATTTGTCGTATTTGCATAATAAATGTTTTTCCTTTAGAATTTTATGCAGTGGTTAAGTATTGTTTTGAGATTTATGTCTATTATAACTTGCTATTCCTATAGACTAAGTTTTTATGTGTTTGATAGATTTAGTAGGGAATAATTTTGTTTATAAAATAGCTGCTATATTTATATATATCATTCACAATAATGGCTGGATACTTGTCTCCAAGCACACCTGTCTTTCACTCACAAAGCTTGGGTTAACCTGTGATGTGGTTTTTATTCACTTTCGAAAGATTCCTCATGCAGTGATCACATAAATATCAAGTAGTTGCAGTGATAGCAATAAATAAATTACTAAATAACCCTCAACCCCTATTAGTAGACTATCTAGTCTAATTAATAATAATTATTAATAAAAGAGAAATTAAAAATTAAGCAATAAAAATACTTTAAAATACAAGATAAGAATTGTAGTTAACAATAAATAAATAAAAAGTTAAATTATAAAAAAAGTGAAATAAAATATGGAATATTTCCATGATGCATTAGAATAAGTGTTTTAAAGCCAAAAGAAATAAAAGTTTAAACTTATCTTTTTAACTTTGCCTAAGAAAGCAGACATTCAAAACAATCTTTGATAAAATGTGTTGCTAGCTACTGATGAGCAAACATTTCTTTATTTTGGTGCTTACCAAAATTATATACATATATGTTCTTTGAATAATACAATAATTTCTTTGAAATGTATTACTAAGATATATAAAGAAAGATTTTTATTGAATGTACACTAAAAAAAGAAATTACTAACGAAACACTTATTTCTATAATTCATCATTGTAAAGAAAAAGTTAAATACTTAAAAATGTTTCTGAATTATAACAAAATATCTATGCGTTCAATGTTACTTATTGTTTATTACTTGACATGCTGAAATGTATAATAAATCAATTTATCATTTTCCTATGCCTATAAAACACAAACCGTTTCTAAACGGTATTTCATTGTACCTCATGTATAATTTTGCTTATAATATTACAATCCTGTTGTGTTTGAGTGATGTCCTTTTCAGCACCCAAAAGAAAAATTTTAAAATAACATTCAGACAAGACCACTCCCCACCACAAAGTTACCTTCCTGACAAATTGATCATGGTGAGATTTGAATCTGGGTCTCATGGTTCTAAAGCAAACATTCTAACCTCTTGACCATGTGCTGAGGTAGTTCACAATAATTGCAACTAGTACTATTAATTACTTGATGTTTTAAGGTGGTGTTCAGGTACTATACATTTTGATGATTATATACTTAGAGATTTAAAAAAAATCTTTTTAATCATTTCACCCCAAGCAAGGCTATAATGCCACAAGGATGCAATGGATTTTCTTTTATGTGCCATGATATACACTTAGACAATCATGTATCTTTTGATATATGACTGATGAGGCAGATTTTTTCCTGCAGTAGGTTTCCATTTCTTTCTGCAGTAGACCAGTTGCCATCGGTCTGTCCTGCTACTTACCCATGGCTGGGGGGAGAAGAACAGGATTCATATCTTTTCCAAGTGCATTAGCACATAAGAGAATGTAATGGATTCGTCTGGAATTTGAACTCAGCTCTCTGATTCCTCAATCCGAGCTGCTATCCATTACTCCACTGTGCAATGGATTACTGGGAGTGAAAAAGAATGAGAAAACTTTAGTGAGGAGAAGTGAGGAGAAAGGACAATAAAAGAACAGGTTTCAGGAAGACAGATGATGATGACTGACATTGCATTTAAATTTTTGAAGATTGTGGGTGGCAAAGAAGCAAGAAACTGGAAGGGAGTTCCATAGGTGAGAAGTGTCGGAAAAGAAAATATTAGAGCAGAACATACAGTTGCATCTAGCTAGTTCAACAGTAAAACAGTGAGATCTAGTTGGCACTCCATTAGCACACTTAAATTCATGCAGTTGAGGCACCAAGGAGGGAAACACATCAGAAGAATTGTCATGAAAATATTTATAGAAAAATCAGAGGAAAGCCATGTTATGTTGATGAAAAAGTGACTGAAGTCAAGATACCAAGTCAGGATTGGTTATATTACAGACACTTCTTTTTAAATTTTGTCAAGAACCTTGAGATATTTGAAGCACTTTTATTCAGACTTAAATGTTGCTAAGCATTAGAAATAAATTCACTACCAAAAGGAATCTCCATTGAATAGAAAAACTTTATTACAAAATTATATCTTGTTTTTGATGTTTTTCATTAAAACATTAATTTTTTGTCTACATTTATTCTTTTGCAATTTTGAAATGGCTACATGTCAAAAATACAACATTTCAGTACAGTTAGCAGTTCCCTTTAATTGTCTTTTATTCTTTAATTAGGTGGACCAATGAAACAATAAAAAGTAAAACAAGGAAACAAGAAAAGAAAAACAAAGAACTTTGGCCATGTTTTAAAGTAACAAGAATATTTAACCACACAAAAGATGGAGTTGATATGAATCAATTCACATGTAAGTGAAATACAATAGTAACATTTATTAAGCTTAACTTATTCAAGTGAAAGACCAAATGTGTGGAACACCTGTTTAGGATTAAATTCGCAACACAATAGCAATGGTCTGTATGACTAGCTTGCCAATCACATTGCTCCATGTCAAGACATCTCTTTTATTGATTAAGCAGGTAGTATAATTCACATATCAGGGCATGCTCACAAACAAATAAAAACAATATTACAATATTTACTAATGATGGAGTTGGTAAATAACTGCATAAGCATTTCACAGAAAAATACAAGGCAATATTTCAGTATTTATCAAGCAAAAACTCAGGAAAAAGAATAACATGTAGAAGCAGATTCAAAGAAATATGGAAGTCTCACAGTAACATAATTATTATTTTGGTACAAAAATGTTTGCAATGCAAATGACTGAATATTATTAAGAAAACATTTTGCATAAAGCATATATATTTGCTATGCAAGTGTTTAAAAATAATCAAGGAATAAAAGATAATAAACCAATAACACCAGAAAAAAATAAAGAAAGTTACCAAAACATAATTTAATCTTTTAAAGATAAGGAGAAGCTATCTTGGAAAAAGGCAAGTTAAAAATAAGCAAATCATATACATATCCTATATTTCTTGCATATTTTATTTTAAGAACCTCACCTTGCTATTCTGGCTTCTTCTATGTGGATATTTAAATATTTGTTTCTATTTTGACCAATTATAAAATTCTATTTGCTTCTGTATAGCTGTTCAAATGTTTTATAGTTTCCATAGCAAGTAGATTTTACAAGGTGGATTTACTAACCTTACACCCAACCAGTTGTTTCTAACCAGAGCTCGACAACCAGCCTATTAACCTCTAACTGGGGAAAGAAGATATGGATTCACACCTTTCCAAGGGTATTTGTGTGAAAGCAAAACCAAACAGGCTATCTTTAATCTTCATGCCCACAGAAAAGGATGTTTTTTTCCTTGACACCACTATTATTTTCACTATCTTCACTCCTTGGCAATGTTATAAAAAGCAATGATTAGAATTATAATAAAAACTAAATATATGATGAAAGTGAATTAATACATTTTTTGTTCTTGAGAATATTAAGTACAATTTATTTATTAGAGAGTTTATTTACAAGAATAATTTTATATTTACAACATTCTAAAAATTAATACAATTTTATTAGAAGTAAAGCAATGCGATATTTATCATTTAACAATTTATAAAGAAATAAATATGAAAACAATTTTCTAATCTTAAATTTATGAACATTTATTAAATTATAAAAATATGTGAACCAACTATAAGAAAATCCTTATTATTTACCATTTTATAGACAAAGGTTATTATAGTGTTGTTGTAAGGTAATGTTTTTTTCATGTTATTTTTTGAGTCTATATATAAGTAAGATTGCTTTTGAACTGCTTGATATTTCTTCAGTAAATATTTTTAATTTATTCCGACATTTGAGTTTCTATATAATAACATCCATAGCCCAGTAGTATTTCTAATCTTTTTCCGCATTGATGATATGAGATGGTATTGAAAAGACCCTGGATTGTATGTGCTAATCAGTTTACTGCGCCACAGAAACATGCATGCAGTTAACATTTATTGGTGCCCAGCCTTCTAAGTCAGTTTGCCAATAGTGTCTGCAATCTTAACAATGGCTGATTCATTCGAGCAATGTGGCTGCATCCAGTTTTACCCAAAGCTCAGCAACTTTGCAACCCAGATCCTTAAAATGCTTTGTCAGGCCTTTAGTAAATATTCTTTAGGTTGAACATAGATTTTTTTATTGGTACACATGGATGGTTTGAGATGATAAGTATTTAGAGCAACAAATTACCAGTAAAAGGACTTCTATAAGGACTATCACTGAATAATCCATCAGCTCTCTTATATGACTATATAGGTTACTGGGAGATTAAGGGAAGTGTGAGGAGAAAGAAACTGGCCCTTCCCAATTCTTTTGTTTGGCACTTAGGGTTATTTATGACCCCGACCTCAAGATTACTTATTTATATTTTTATTTTTTATTTCTTTATAAGTTTCAATTGTGTATTTTATTCTGTCATGTATTTTTCTTCAGTTCTAAGTTTTGTTTATTTGGAATAAAGTTTATTAGATTTAGATTGTGGGATTTTATTTAATCTTTTTGGGTGGATGTGTGGGTGGTGCAGTGAATAATGGCTAAGAATGAGGACTTGAAGAGCTGAGTTCAAAGTCCAGTTGGGTTTGTTACATTCACTTATGCACAAATAATACCTAGGGTAAGGTATGAATCCATCCCCTCTCCCCAGCTACAGTTTAAAATGTTGTAAACTGAAATCTCATTGTTATTCTAAAAAAAAATTGTTAATGCAATTTTCACTCAAAGAAAAAAGAATTATTTTTACAATCTGAAATATGTTTTGGTTTTAAACAATACACAAATGGTTGATATTCTGTAAAAAAACGAATAAAAAATTACTTTTTTGGTCATGTAGTTGTCAGTAGCAGAGTAAGAATTTGTTTGTTTGTTGGAAATTGATAATGAGCCCTAGTCTTTTATTTGATAGTCTATCATATTCTGGGAAGATAATTATCACTATTTCTACTTTAGACAATGGTTATTATAGTGTAGTTGTAAGGTAGTGTTGTTTTTTTTATGTTATTTTTAGTGTGATTTAGGTTGTGTTTTTGAGTTACCATATATATGGCTTTATCTAAGGCAAACTAGACTGACAGAGTTCAGTTCTCTTCAATCTGGGTTTGAATTCAGAGTTGCTTTCAGTCTAGACTCACCGCCCTACCAAGTCTAAACTGTCCAGTATACCCTATGATTATGGCATGCTCCTCAAAACCCCCAATCTTCCTTGCTGCTGGATCTAGTCTTCACATCGTATCACATCAAAAGTCCTATAACCTGATAAGGTTACCAGGATACTACTTACGTTGCCACCATAGCAGCAGCGGGTTTATCTAATCTCTCTTCAGTCTGGGCTTGAATTCAGTGTTGACTTCATTCTAGACTAGCTGCCCTATCAAGGCTAAAGTGTCTAGTATGCCCTATTATTTATAAGAGTTTGAAGTCAGAGTTTTCCTTCTAAATTGATTGCCCTGCCAAGGCTAAATAGTGCAGTCTGCTATGTTATTTTTGAAGGTTTTAATTCAGTATTTTTCTTCTAGACTGTCTACGACACAAGGCTTGAGGAGCCCAGTCTGCTCTGTTATTTAGCCCAAGGATGATTCATGCCTTTGGAAAAGGCATGCATTGGTCAGAATTTGAACTTGGCACACTGATACCATTTTCCTTGCTCATAACCATTGTGTTACTTATCCATTCTAAATTTACTAAATATTAATAAAAACAATTTGTTTACAGTTTTATTTTTATTAGATTGTTTTCAAAATAAAATATATAAAATGATGTTTACTATAGAAACTACTGTAGCTTATAAAATCGAAGGAGTTGATTCTTTAACTAATCATATTGAACAGTTTCTTAAGCCCTGTGAATATGTTTAACACCCATGATTATTATCTACTGACGTTCAGACAAAATCTGCAATACTTAAGAATATAAATATTGACAAGATGTCACCTTTCATGAAACAGAACTGTTTTCCATATATGTTCCACTTGTTTCTTTACTGCAATCAATAAAACTACTCATAACTTCTCAACCAGAAAATATCAATTCAACTCCTTCATATCCAAGACTTGAGGAGTCAGACCTTTTCCCTAACATCTATCTCTGGCTGTAATTTTGTAGGAAAATGTTTCCATCTTTAATCTTTAAACTTTGTGAACCTTGATGTTCAAAACAAAACATGCAAATATATGATATTCTATTCCCTTGCCTTATTTTAGAACTTTAGACAATTATTCATTCATTTATATCAATAATTAAAACCTAATTTCAAATTATCTCAATATTTTTACTTCCAACTTTCTGTTTTTATTTCAATCATAAGTGTTTAATTTGTAAATTTTCTTATAAGAATATAATCTATCATCCAAAACTCTCTGCAGAAAATTTAATATTTCAAAAATTTGGTATAAGTGTTTCTCTTAGCTCTTTATTCTGTTCAAATTTTACTTTTAAGCATGATGCATATTTTTACTTGATTTGATAAAAATTAAATTTTCTATTTTAATATTCATTTTATAATTATGATTGGTGTATACTGCTAAACTTTTCAACCTAACATCTGTAATTTATTCCTAGATAGATAAAGATTAGTATTTGAAATGAAAAAGAAACTTTCATGAAATTTTTAAATCGGAGACACTGACAGATGATGAACATTTTCTGGAAAAATACAAAATTGTTATATTATTAAAAAAAATATACATGCAAATATAATTATTTTAAAACAATTAGGTTTTTCAGTGTGTGCTTATGTATAAATTGCCCAGACAGTTATCAAATTATATCCTTTTTATAACTTCATCTTAATAAAATAAATCTCACTGAAATTCTCTGTGTGCATTGTGAAAGCAAATATGACAGCCAGATGTGATAAAATAGAAAAACTTAACAAACTAGCAACAATTTAGGTGCCAGTTATTATTATCAATATTTATTAAAGGATTTTTATTTGGTAAAAAACCCTATGAAAAAAATATTTCAAACAAATGCTTGAGGTAACATTTAATTTATAGGAGCACACAACAAAGACAGATGACATGAGCTAAATTTAAAAAACTGATGATAAATTTATTAACACACAAAAATGAAAGAATTTAACAAATTAAGTGCTTTGTGTGCCAAATGATGGCCAATAAAATGTATGTAAAAATAATCAATGCAAATGAAATATGCCTCTTTTACAATAAAAATTACAATGCTGTATAAGGTACTTAGAAAAGGCAAACAACATAAAAATAAATGAAGAAAGGAGAAAATACTTCTCTGAGTAGTTTTCAAAGAATTGGTACAATTTTCTAAGAAAAGTCTGTGGTAAGAGTGAAAAACAGAACAATCACACTAGCTGGAGAATTTTCTTTGATGTGGGAGTGACTTTGATGTTCCTTTCAATTCTCATTTGAAGGTCATCAAATTTCCTCTGTGATGTTTTTCTTCCTAGACCAGAGCAACCTGGATTCATGCAGCAGCTGTTAGTTAACTCCTCGAATTCAATTCCTGGCCTTCTATTTATTCATCCAGATAGGCTCTGCATTCACTTCTTGGAATTTGGAGGGAAACCTTTTGATTGGTTCCAAATGAAAGACAAACGCAGCTATTTTCCTACAAATTGTAACGTACCAAAATATTTTTGAAATTCAAAAGTTAAATCAAGAGCAGAATGCAGCAACTGTTTTCTGTCAGAAAAGCAAATGATACATACTCAAGCAGCTTAAATTTCTTATAATATTTCCAATGCACTGATTGAAACAACACTCAATTATAGTTATGAGGGAGTACCAGAAAAAATCTCAGCCTGAGCCACTTCCCAATATCTGGTAAAAAGATCAGATTTGGAGGGATCACTTTTTGGTTGGGCTGAGAACTTTTCAGTACCCTCTCATATCTATCTAAGTAGATGTGGTTGGTAGAACAAACAGAAATTTATTGAATAGCTTTTAGAGAAATATATACAAAACTTTGGTGTTGAAGCTACAGACCACCTGTTCAGATGATTTTTATATCCTTTAAAAATTAAGGCAAACATGAATAAACATGCATGCAATAAGATGTAGTGTCAAAAGGATTTTTTTCCGATGACACCACTTTTTTCTACCGTTACTCTTTAAAAATGTTTATTGTTTTAAATTACATGTTTAGAATTAGAATAAAACATAAACATATGATCTAAACATATATATATATATTTTGTTTTTGAGAACTGACAACAAAAATATTAAATATTAAACACTATTTATTAGATTGTTTACAAAAATAATTTAATATTTACAATATTCTAATACAAATTAAAACTAATGCAATGCAGTATTTGTCATTTACCAATTCATAAAGGAATGAATATGAAAACAATTTTTTATTATAAATTTATAAACATTTATTAAATTATTAAAATATGTGAACCAATGATAACAAAATCCTTATTATTTACCATTTTATAATGTTCCAATTTATTAGTAATGATTTGTCAACTATTCCAATAAATGATATAATACATAAATAGTATAAATAAAAAAATCTATTAAATAAATAGTGTTTATTACTTTTTAAAAATGTATAAATTCACTTTCATCATATGTTTAGGTTTTAGTGAAATTCTAATCATTGCTTTTTAAAACAATAAACATTGGTGAACAGTAAAGATATTTAAAAAGTGTTGTCATGGGAAAAGCGATCCTTTTGACACTATGTCTTATTGTGGGCATGTTTATCCATGTTTGCTAAAATTAATATGAGATTGTATCAGAAAGTTATCAGTGGGCCTTAAAAAAAGTACACCATTACTCCAGTAAATAATATACTATACACATACATTATTTAAATTTAACCACTTTTTCCTTTGATACATACATACATACATATATATATATATATATATATATATATATATATATATATATATATATATATATATATATATATATATATATATATATATATATATAATGGGCGTGTGGCCGAGTGGTTATAAAAGTTCTCTTTCTGACCATGAGACCCGGGTTCAAATCTCACCATGGTTGGTTTGTCAGGCAGGCAACTTCCTGATGTTATTGGAACCCTAACCCTGATCCCAGCATGCAGCACCTTTGGAAAGTACCTGAAAACTATACCATGGGTTGACCCAAGCCTTGTGAGTGAAATTGGGTAGACAGAACTCTTGTAGGCCATCAATAGCTGTGCTAGCACAAAGTCACAAGTCATGGCCAAGGGATTGTTCAAATTGTTAATCATGCTAGATAACATGCTCTCTACCAGAAACTGTAACTAAGGTCTGCTCAGCATAGTTGCAGTATAAACCACAGGTGGGCTCTGTGGGTGTTGAATAAACACAAATGTGCCTGAGTGAGTATTTGCAATAGGGATTTAAGTGTCTAAATTGCTCTCTCAAGTGATTTACACATTTTGATACTTACCAGGCACAGGGATCCGTCCCTGGGCTGATAGTATCATGGCTATGACTAGCTTGGACTGGCTTTGACCAACATGGACCAGCTAAGACCAGCTATGACTAGCTTAGACCAGCTATGACCAGCTTGGACAGCTAAGACCAGCGCCCCAAGTGAAGACACTTGGGTTCCCACATTAAAAGCTGATCTTGTGCCACAACCTGACTCAGTGGGGCGGAGGATCAAATAAGTCACTCGGCTAGACATCCTAGTAAACAGGTATCCTCCAATACAAGTGGCTAACTATCATATATATATATATATATATATATATATATATATATATTTCTAAAGAAGTTGTAGATTTTTTTATTTATTAATCTGACAGATTATATCACTTAAACATTATTTTTAGTAGATACCTATATTTGAGTAAGTGGTCTGTCCATTTATTAAATAGTATATTTATTTATTTTCGTCTATCAGTATGAATATTCTGGAAACCTTATTAAAAAAACGATGCTCCTCCAGCCCTATTCAGATTTGTTCAGTCAGTCAGACCCTTCATGGCCAAGTTGGTCTAAAGCATGTCAGATATAATGAAGGTTTCTTCTGCTAGAGGGATGCAGGTTCAAATTCTGTCAGAGGACACATTGATTCTTTAATAAGATTTCTTGAATATTCAGGCCGGAAGACAAAAATAAATAAATATGGTGTTTAATAAATAAATGGAGCATCTACTCAAATATGGGTAGCCACTAAAAATAATGTTTAAGTGATACATACGCACACACACACACACACACACACACATATATATATATATAATACTTATTCAAAAATTATAACATAAATATGTTATAACATCAGTACAAAAATAGCCATTTTGTTTCAACACTTCCGGTGTCTTCTCAAGTGATGGTGTAGAATAAAGAGTTTTAAAAGGTTCAGATCAACCAAACGCCCCTCAATAGGGGAAACACTGTTAGATAAGCTGCAATGACCAATCAAAATACAAGTATATGTTAATTCAAAAAACTTGACAATGAACCTTGGTTATAATAATTAATGCCTTAATGTTAGGGTTAGACTAAAATAGAAATCATTCTAATTGATTAATTTTAAATTTTACTATAAAATTAAAAATAAAAATTACCAATTTTAAATTATAAATTTAACCTATATTAAGTTTAAAATATTATAAAATTATTTAAAGAAGAAACTGAGAAAAATATACATATATTTTATTATTTATTTTATGTTTTAATTGAAAAGCCAAATTTTCTTTTAAAGCAAACTAATCTAAAGAGAATCAAACATCCTCACAACTTAGATACATTTTAGCACTGTATTGAGCACGCTTTTAAGAATTGCATTTTTGGTTATTGGAATTTTATTCCATCCAATTATTCACACACACGCACGCATGCACGCACGCACGCACAGTGTGAGAAAACAAATATTTGTACACCTACAAATTTTTCATTTATTGTATTTCCAAGTAATGAATAAACATGCTTTTTATATAATTAACTGTAGACAGATTCATAATTACTAGACATGCATAGAAAACAGAAATAAATCCCATTTATCCATTTTAATGAGTGAAAAAAGTATTCATACAATACAAAAAAGAATTCATAATCTTCATTTAATACTTTGTAGAATAGCCATTATTCACTTTTACAGTAACCAACCTCTTCTTGTAGTTCTCAATTAATGATTTGCAAATTTTAGTTGAAATTTTGTTCCATTCTTCTTCACATATAGTCTTCAGTTTGTTGGAGCTCTCAATTGGATTTGAATTTTCAAATAACGCCACCGATTCTCAATTGGGCTTAAATCTTGACCATTTCAGGATATTTACATTATTTTCAGCAAGCCATTTCTTCATAGATTTTGCAGTTTTCTTAGAATCATTATCTTGTTAGAAGATCCAATCAGAAGGAAGTTCAAGATTTTCAACCAAAATCATTAAATTTGCTTCCAAAATATTTTGATATGCTGCGGCATCAATTCTACCATCTATTACTGATATGTTGCAAAAAAACATCACCAAACAATAAAAAAAAAATGCTGCCACCACCAAATTTCACCGTTAGAACTGTGTTCTTTTGTTTGAAGGCATCACCATCTTACCTCCATACATGATTTCTAGAATTATATCCAAACAACTCAATTTTGGTTTCGTCTGTCCATAATCCTCTTTCCTAATATGATTTTTCCTTATCCTTATGCTCGTGAATGAATTTCAACCTGGCATCTCTGTGTCTTCTCAGTAGCAGTGGAATTTTCCGAGGGGAGTGTGACTTTAGATTGTTTCTATGAATTTCATTGCTTATTGTCCATTTAGTAACACAGATTCCTGACGAAAGCAAATCATCCTGCAACTCGTGGCGGCTAACCACTGGATTTTGTTTGATGCATTAATTTCATCAAAGATCTTGCAGAAATTTGTTCTTCTTTGATTTTCAATAGTTTTGAGTTATTTATACCTTGCAATGAATGAACTAATGGTAGTAAAATGGAATGTTCAGGTTATCTGAGATTTTCCTGTAACTTTTACCTTCTTTGCAGAGCTTAACAATCGGTTCTTTTTATGAATTTGTCAATTCTTTACCTCTTGCCATGATGATAACCTTCTTGCATGAATCTCAATTACAGAATGTTCTGTTTGTATTTTTTAGGCTAAAAATAACTACTGATAACATTATTGGAACATTCTAGAATATTCCATTTGAATAATCTAGAGCATTAAAGCAATTTAAATTTTTAAATTCTGAAATTTGCATTGTACGAATAATTTTTCACCCATTAAAATGGATAAATAAGGCCCAGTGATAAACCTTATATAGCCTCAGAGGCCAGCAGCAAACTCTATCAATTTCACAGAATACCATTTGGCATGACTAACAGGGTAGCTAGTTTTCAAGTGACAGACCAGATAATATCAAAAGACAACCTACAAGGCACCTATGCTTACAATATCGATAATATAACTATTTGTGTGAAAAACTGAGCAGAACATGACAAAAATCTTAAATTATTCATGGCAGCTGTTAAAAAGTACAAGCTTAGCTTTAATGAAAACAAATGTTATTTTAGACATAAAAATATAAAATTACTTGGGTAATAAGTAAAAATACATAAAACCTGATCCAAAATATCTGAATCCATTACTTAGCCTACTAGTCCCAAAAGATTTACCTGCTCTTCATCGTGCATTAAGAATGTTTGCACACTATGCATATTGGATTTCATCTTTTTCAGACAAAATCCACCCTCTTACAACAGTATCAAACTTCCCATAGCAGAAATAGCATTTAACAAGTTAAAGAGTGACATAGCAAAAGTAGCCATTACTACGCCCAATCATACACTACTAATGGTAGTAGAGACAGTTAAGACAGTCAGAGAGGTCCATAGCCTTTTTCTCCAGAACCCTGTCTAAATTGGAACATAGGTATTCTGGAACAGAGAAAGAAGTCTATACTATTGTCAAATTGCTGAGAAAACAGAGGCATTATGGGATTGGGAAACATTTTAAACAAATTACAGACCAAAAATCAGTCTCATTCATGTTCAACCCAAAAACAACATGCGAAATTAAAAATGCGAAGATAGCCAGGTGGAGTATGGAACTCTTGTGTTACTCATTCAATGTAATGTACTGCCCCTGTAAAGAAAATGCAGCTGTGGATGCCTTCTCTCATGTATGTAGTTTGGCTGCTTGCAAAGAAGAGTTAAAGTAACTACATAGAGAGTTGTGCCACCCAGGTATTACATGCATGGTCCACATGATGAAAATCAAAAATATTCCCTACTCAGTAGAGGATGTGAAAGAAATCACCAAATCGTGTAAAATTTGTACTGAAAATAAACTTAGGTTTTACCATCCAGCAAGATCACAAAAGCCATGAAACCCTATGAAAGAATTACATTGGATTTTAAAGGACCACTTCAGTCAAAAACTCCTAACAAATATATTCTGACAATAATTGACGAATATTTGTGGTTTCCTTTTGCACTATCCTGTTACAATGTATCCTCTAAAATGGTCATACAAGCACTTTGCTTAGTTTTTGCTGTCTTTTTGACACCCACGTATACTCATTTCGACAAATGGGCTTTACTTATTAATATGGCAATTCCTACAAGAGCAAGGAGTAGCCATAAGTAGAACAACCCCATATAACCCTCAAGGCAATGTCCAATGCGAGAGGTATAAATGGAATAATTTGGAAAACTGTTCAACTAGAAGCTGCTGATAAAGGGGTAGCTTTAGAGAATTGGGAACAACTACTCCCAGAGGCCCTACATGAAATTAGAATGCTGTTATGCACCAACACTAATGTAATACCCCATGAATGATTCCTCCCATTTCCTAGAATAAGTTTGACTGGAGCATCCCTACCATCTTGGTTCTTGAAACTGGGAGTGACATTACTTAAAGGACACATGCGACTGAATAAGAACGAACCACTAGTGGATGAAGTGGAACTTTTAGATGCCAACCCCCAGTATTTCATGTGTCCATTACCCCGATGAACAGGAAAGCACAATCTCACTAAGGGATTCGGCCCCAGCAGAGGATGAATTGAAACACTTCAACTGTCTATGAAGAAACAGAAACATGGTTTCCTTTTGAAGTTTGCAACAAACTTTTGAGCTCTAGTACCTCAAATGGTGATGAACGAGTTTCACAGAAGTGGGCCCACCCACCTACCGATACTTCAGAGGATGAGCAAACTACTCGTAGAAGATTACAAAAACACAGCAGAATTAAATCCAATTCTAGTGAGAAAGAGGGAGAACATCATCATGCTCCTGGCAATCTGACATGGCCTTGCAGACAGCAAAGGATGCCTGTTTGATTCAGGGACTTCTTCACTCTGTAAGAATAAGGTTGAGGAGAATGCGGTACAGTCCATATCCCCCACTAATGAATCTGTCCTTAACACATATATTCGGGAGAACTCTGCTGATATGTAGAGCTTATTAAAGCTTACTGATATGCAATTTATATTGTTTCAAACAATTCTACGACACATTCATGTACAAAACATCATTTAACAAAAAAAATGTGCAAATAGCATAATCCTCTCAAAAAATTCAAACACTCATAAATAATAGGGCATACTAGACACTTTAACTTTGATAGGGCAGCCAGTCTAGAATGAAGTCAACACTGAATTCAAACCCAGACTGAAGAGAGATTAGCTAAACCCATTGCTCCTATCATGGCAACATATGTAGTATCCTGGTGACATTATCAGGTTATAGGACTTTTGATGTACTTTTGATTTAAGAATAAATATTATGACGATAAACTACATCCAGCAGCAAGGAAGATTGGGGGTTTTAGCCTTGATAGGGCAGCTAGTCTAGAATGAAGTCAACACTGAATTCAAGCCCAGACTGAAGAGAGATTAGATAAACCCGCTGCTGCTATGGTGGCAACGTAAGTAGTATCCTGGTAACCTTATCAGGTTATAGGACTTTTGATGTGATATGATGTGAAGACTAGATCCAGCAGCAAGGAAGATTGGGGGTTTTGAGGAGCATGGCATAATCATAGGGTATACTGGACAGTTTAGACTTGGTAGGGCGGTGAGTCTAGACTGAAAGCAACTCTGAATTCAAACCCAGATTGAAGAGAACTGAACTCTGTCAGTCTAGTTTGCCTTAGATAAAGCCATATATATGGTAACTCAAAAACACAACCTAAATCACACTAAAAATAACATAAAAAAAACAACACTACCTTACAACTACACTATAATAACCATTGTCTAAAGTAGAAATAGTGATAATTATCTTCCCAGAATATGATAGACTATCAAATAAAAGACTAGGGCTCATTATCAATTTCCAACAAACAAACAAATTCTTACTCTGCTACTGACAACTACATGACCAAAAAAGTAATTTTTTATTCGTTTTTTTACAGAATATCAACCATTTGTGTATTGTTTAAAACCAAAACATATTTCAGATTGTAAAAATAATTCTTTTTTCTTTGAGTGAAAATTGCATTAACAATTTTTTTTTAGAATAACAATGAGATTTCAGTTTACAACATTTTAAACTGTAGCTGGGGAGAGGGGATGGATTCATACCTTACCCTAGGTATTATTTGTGCATAAGTGAATGTAACAAACCCAACTGGACTTTGAACTCAGCTCTTCAAGTCCTCATTCTTAGCCATTATTCACTGCACCACCCACACATCCACCCAAAAAGATTAAATAAAATCCCACAATCTAAATCTAATAAACTTTATTCCAAATAAACAAAACTTAGAACTGAAGAAAAATACATGACAGAATAAAATACACAATTGAAACTTATAAAGAAATAAAAAATAAAAATATAAATAAGTAATCTTGAGGTCGGGGTCATAAATAACCCTAAATGCCAAACAAAAGAATTGGGAAGGGCCAGTTTCTTTCTCCTCACACTTCCCTTAATCTCCCAGTAACCTATATAGTCATATAAGAGAGCTGATGGATTATTCAGTGATAGTCCTTATAGAAGTCCTTTTACTGGTAATTTGTTGCTCTAAATACTTATCATCTCAAACCATCCATGTGTACCAATAAAAAAATCTATGTTCAACCTAAAGAATATTTACTAAAGGCCTGACAAAGCATTTTAAGGATCTGGGTTGCAAAGTTGCTGAGCTTTGGGTAAAACTGGATGCAGCCACATTGCTCAAATGAATCAGCCATTGTTAAGATTGCAGACACTATTGGCAAACTGACTTAGAAGGCTGGGCACCAATAAATGTTAACTGCATGCATGTTTCTGTGGCGCAGTAAAATGATTAGCACATACAATCCAGGGTCTTTTCAATACCATCTCATATCATCAATGCGGAAAAAGATTAGAAATACTACTGGGCTATGGATATTATTATATAGAAACTCAAATGTCTGAATAAATTAAAAATATTTACTGAGGAAATATCAAGCAGTTCAAAAGCAATCTTATTTACATATAGACAGAAGTCCCCCAAACAGAATTTATTGATAAGAAAATTAATTTAAAAAATACCAACCAAAAAAATTGAAATTCAGATGTTAGGGAAAAGGTCTGACTCCTCAAGTCTTGGATATGAAGGAGTTGAATTGATATTTTCTGGTTGAGAAGTTATGAGTAGTTTTATTGATTGCAGTAAAGAAACAAGTGGAACATATATGGAAAACAGTTCTGTTTCATGAAAGGTGACATCTTGTCAATATTTATATTCTTAAGTATTGCAGATTTTGTCTGAACGTCAGTAGATAATAATCATGGGTGTTAAACATATTCACAGGGCTTAAGAAACTGTTCAATATGATTAGTTAAAGAATCAACTCCTTCGATTTTATAAGCTACAGTAGTTTCTATAGTAACCATCATTTTATATATTTTATTTTGAAAACAATCTAATAAAAATAAAACTGTAAACAAATTGTTTTTATTAATATTTAGTAAATTTAGAATGGATAAGTAACACAATGGTTATGAGCAAGGAAAATGGTATCAGTGTGCCAAGTTCAAATTCTGACCAATGCATGCCTTTTCCAAAGGCATGAATCATCCTTGGGCTAAATAACAGAGCAGACTGGGCTCCTCAGGCCTTGTGTCGTAGACAGTCTAGAAGAAAAATACTGAATTAAAACCTTCAAAAATAACATAGCAGACTGCACTATTTAGCCTTGGCAGGGCAATCAATTTAGAAGGAAAACTCTGACTTCAAACTCTCATAAATAATAGGGCATACTAGACACTTTAGCCTTGATAGGGCAGCTAGTCTAGAATGAAGTCAACACTGAATTCAAGCCCAGACTGAAGAGAGATTAGATAAACCCGCTGCTGCTATGGTGGCAACGTAAGTAGTATCCTGGTAACCTTATCAGGTTATAGGACTTTTGATGTGATATGATGTGAAGACTAGATCCAGCAGCAAGGAAGATTGGAGGTTTTGAGGAGCATGGCACCATCTCTTAATTGCTGATTTTCCCAGGTCCACTCTGATCCAGGCTGGTAGCACCTGCTAGGGTCCCATCTATGGGCAAATAGTGAATCACCAAACAAAAACAAAATACTATGAAAGTATAAAAATACATTTCTATAGTAAAAATATCAGCAATAAATTTTCATATAATAAATGATACACATTTATAGTTAATTGACCAACAATACACATTTATAATAAATAAAATGACCAACAATACATTTTGAATGCAAAAGGACTAGCAATACATTTTATAGTAGAATTACCAACAATATACTCCATCTGTGGTTAAAGGCATGTAATTGGTTCAAAATATATTTACTTGAAGGTACATAATTGTGTTCCAAATATTTAGATTTCAGCATTGTTTATCATCTAACCAACTAAATATTAGAATTAAGGCAAAAATATATTATGCCAGTTTTACAAGTGGAGAAGGTCTTCTAAATCAGTTTTTGAAATCTTGGTTTAACCCATGTTCAACATTTGTTGCAGGTATTGGTGGAGTATTTACTTAATTTTGCATAATCTAGCACAAGGCCACAGATGTAGGACACCCAGTGAGAACCATTACTATGTTGTGCTATTTCCATCTGCAGCAGGTTGTGAACTCCTATGACATTATTTTTTTTTAAATTTCAGTGACTGTGCATGTTTTAGGTCTATACCTCCCTTCAGTGATGGGGCTGCTGTGGGATGAGTGCTTTTATCAAGAAACCATCTCGAGATAGATTGCCAACCAAGAGTAAAGACCTTCTAAATGCCTATTTGGTGAGGACTTGTGATTTTGTGCCAACATTATCAGTGATGGATTCCAATCAGTTTTGTCTGCCCAAATGCTTTTATGTCTCCCTCACATGGAGTGTTCTGCTTCTCTTATAGGTCTAGACTTGCTCACAGAGACCATTTGTTTTATTTTTAGCATGACACCTTCTTATCAGCTGAAATCTGTAAATTTTTTTTTAATTTCCTATATGGAAATTATGCCTGATCTGTCTGTACAGAAAACAGTTTTGTTTACAGTAGCAGAAGTCAGATTCCACTTTTGTATGCTGTTTACTATGGATATATATAAGCCTCATTTTATTTTTTTGAATAGGCTAACGGAGCTAAAGATTTGCAATAGGTTCAGAAGAAATGGCCAAATAGAAAAATCTACAGTTTGATACCAAAAATATTATCAGATATAGCTTGTTAAATCTAAAAAACATGCTGACATCTGCACTTTATAGTAAGCCTGGATTAATGAAGTAGTTTGTTAAAGCCTTATCAAAAGATGTAACCTGTTTTATGCATTTGTTTCCTGTCCAGTCTGAAGCTAATTTGAAAGAGGATGCATTTACTGGATCAGATATTATAAAACTTATTTCTGATTCAGAACTTGATGGTGCTATGAATAACCTTGAACAAGAGACTTGGGTATCATTCAAAAAGTTCTTAGGTGACAATAATAATACAAATTACAATGTGATTTTAGAAAGTTTGTTAGTCAAATTTAAGATGAGTCTCAGAGTTCACTCACTATATTTGGATTCAGATTTGTATAATATAAAAATATAAGTAAAATATATGATAATTATATATCAAGTATTATACCTTGTGTGTATATATATATATATATATATATATATATATATATATATATATATATATATAAGCATATCACCCCAAGCAAGGTGGGAGTGCCACTAGCATGCAAGGGGTTACAGAAAGTGAGAGCAAGTGTAAAGAGGGGTGTTTGAGGAAAGGATAACGAGAAGAACGGGGATCAAGATCAAGGCATCAGAAGATGTTGATTGATATTACATTTGATTATAGCTATCAGGGAAGCAAGTAAGAAGAAGGGAGTTCCACTGCTGGGAGGTGTAAGATAAGAAGCTGTTGGAGTAGAAGAGACAGCTACATTTAACAGTTTTGACAGTGAAAAGGTGGGACCAAGATGCCAACCTAGTAGCACGCTTAAATTCATTCAGTTTGGGTACCAGTGAAAGTAGCTCGTCAGAGCAGTTGGCATAAAAATATTTATAGAAAAGACAGAGGGAAGCCACAGCACATCTGTGAGAAAGTGACTGTAGACAAGACGCCAGATCATGACTAATCACATTATATATCTTTCTCTGGATTTTGTCAAGAACAGTGGGGGCATCAGACCATATATGGCAGCAGTATTCAATGCAAAGACGAATGGTTGATTTATAGATTTCAAGAATGAACTCAGGTGAGAAAAACCTTCTGGTGTGACACAGAGAACCAACTTTCCTTGCGATAAATGAAGCTATTGATTCAATGTAGCTGTTCCACCTCAGGTCAGTGGAAAGTGTGAGACCAAGCAGGCTCATGGAGTTGGGCATCAGCCATTCTGATAGGAGGCAGAAAGGGTTCTCTATGGTGGGTAAATGAGAGCATTTTCTTTTTGGAGGCATTAAAGTTTACAAGACATTTTCTGCCCCAGTCAACCACAGATTCAAGGTCCTTTTCGAGACCAATGGCCAGGTTAGTTCTGTCAGCAATGCCGGATTTGCTATTGAGACAGGAGTAAATAATAGTGTCATCTGCATAGATGCCTACTTGGGAACTGATGACATCAGGAAGATTGTTGATGAAGATCAGAAAGAGTGTTGGGCAGCAACCTTTCTTTTAAACATCTTTTGTTAAATATGACAGCCAAGGAAAATTTAATTAATTTTGTATTTAATTTTTCAATTCTTATATTTGGTGGGAGTAAGGGAGTGCAAAAATTGTCCATTTTGTCTATTGCCCCAAGCACTTTCAGCCACTTCTTTAGCCATTTGCAAGGGTGTTTGTTTTAGGTATTGTTAATTTCTCTTCATGTTTTGATATTGTTTTGAATACTATTAGGAGTGTTTATTCCAAAATTTCACATGTTGAGTGCAGCTGAAATGCAAATGAGCTTCTTTTTCTTTTTGTTTTTAAACTTTCATCCACATTTTTATATATATATATATATATATATATATATATATATATATATATATATATATATATAAATGAAAGGATGGAGAAAATGAACTTTATCTGTAGTTTTCATTTGTTTTTTATCTTTTAATTTTTTTACATGAATTTTGGTCAGTCCTTGTGTTGGTCAAACAGTCTCTTTTAAGTTGTTATTTAAGATAAGGGCTGGATGGATTCATGCTGCTTTGAACTTTTGAGTTTTATTGGTTCCTGAAAAGGGGATGTGTCTCTGTTAAGTGTGTGTTTTATTTGGTTCTTAGGGAGTGAGTGAATATGATGTGTGTAAGTGTGTACATTAGTATGGGTGTGTGTATAAGTGTGAGGCCTCAACACCTCTGCAAGCATGTCTGTCTTGTGTGGGTGAGAAATGTGGGTCGGTCCTGATTTGTGGGGTTATATATTAATTCTATCTATGTTGTTAAATTTGTGATTGAGCCTATCTATATATATATATATAGATAGATAGATAGATAGATAGATAGATAGATAGATAGATAGATAGATATGTATAAGAATGGACACTCAGGTCAATGCCAAGTGGTGACAGTATGTTTCATGCTTGAATACAATCTTAACGGCCTGAAGATTGCTTTCAAGCATGAAACAGGCTGTCACCACTTGGTATTGACCTCTTATATTTACACACACTCTGTCCCTGATATTGAGCACTTTTACCCATAAATAGTAGCATACCTTAAAACTATATTTTTACCATATATAGATAATGTGACACTTGACGCATACACACATGAACACATGCATACATACACATATGCTTAAACAAACACACAAACGAAAACACACATACAAAATGAGATCTTAACACCAATAATAAGAGCATTCTAACTAACACATAAACTAATCACATCAAACTTGTATAAAGATAACAAATAATGAGAAAAAGGCAGGTATATTGATCTTATAAATAGTGTTAAATTTGGTATATAGATTTTATTAGATAGTGTCAAATTTTTTATAACAAAGACCTACTGGCTAATTTTCTAGCATTTTACACGGCACAGAGTAAATAAATATATGTTTACTGCAATAGATTTAATTATATCAAGCTTACAAAATGCATAAAACAAGTTATTTTGTTGGTGTAAAAAAAGGTTTTGTGTTTGCTTACAGGTATACATTTGACAATAAAAGATTAGCAGCTATGGGTAGGTAATGTTAAATATTTGAAAGACTGTGCCAATGGACTAGCTGAGGATTTGTATTATCCAAGTGAATACTTTATTGTCATTTATTCATAGATTAACATCTCCAAATGTCACCATCTGTATTAAAGATGGCTGTGGGTTCAAATCAGATTGGTAGATACTTGATTAGGTTATATTTCTGTGCACACTGATACAGAATTATTTTTACATCACTGAACAATGGAAGTTGACAAGCACCATGACAACAGAAATGAAAACACACACACACACATACACAAAAGAACAATTTTCATACGTCAAGAGGTTTACAAGAAAGAAGTTCTGTATCAAGTAATTGTGCAATGAAGCTTGACCTCAACTAAATGCTAAATACACACATCACTCAGCTGAAGATGTTATCTGCCCTTTGCAAAGGTGACTTTTTATCAACAAACTAGATGTCGGCTTGCCAAAGAGTGAAAGATTTTAAGCAGAACCAGTCTATTGCAGACATATATGAGTTGTTTGATTTTTGCAAGAATATAAACTGGATTAAACAAGTAAGTCTTCACAAGCAATTATACATGAGGTGCCTATTACTAGGTTAATTCTACATAACCTTAATAACCATATTCTGTCAGTAAACATTGCCTTAATTCCTGACTTTTGACAAAGCATTTCTATAATAAAATTATATGCAATGCATTTACATTACACATATAATAACCTATTCTTTCAATAATGCTTCAAGTAATTCCTAATCACTGACAATACCTTTCTTTCTGATATTCAATACATTTTCATAATAAAATCATTGGCAACAAATTTACATTATACAATGCTGTGCAAAAGTAAGTGAACCCCTAAGATAATATTTAAAATAATTGTCTCTTTTTTCCAGATAATTAACAAACCGTAATTAAACTATATATTCATTAAGAAAAACCTTTATTTAATGAATTACAACCACTTTCAAAATTTTTTATCAAGCTGGAATAAAAATATTAATTAAAAATTAAGATGTGCAGAAGTAAGTGAACCCTTACATTTACACTCGGTATTTTTGTTTTATATGGTTGCCAGTGCAAATAATTTTTTGTGCACATGTAAAAATCAAAATGACACATTTTCATTTTTTTGGTAAGCTGTGTATATTGCAGTCAAACAATATATATAACTCATTGTGCATGATATTGAGCACTTTTACAAATAAATATAGTATACCTTAAAACTATAATTTTTATCATCTATCTATCTATCTACTCACCTCCTTTTATATACTTTCTACCCTCTTATATATTCTACTAATCTATCTTAGATTATGATTCTTAACATGTTTTTTTCACATATATAATACTAGTAATAGTATCAGATAAATTGATTTACATCAATACTTATTCTACAAGTTATACATTCTGACAGTAGGTCAAAATTTGCTTATAAAAGTTATATTAATATCCCATACTTTTTTATATACCTTTCTACTTATATCTTAAATTCTGAACTAAAACTTATTGTTAAAAAAAAACAAATAACTTATGTATTCAACATCCCAAGAAAAGATCTCCACCTCATAATTTATTAATTTACAAAATCATTGTTTACAAAACGAGTAGCAATAATTCCAGCCTAAATATACACAATTCAGCTCTGGTTTTGTTTTAAAGTTACCAAAAACATTTCCAATTACTACTATAACCATTGTTTGAACTTATCCCTCCTTCCTCCTTCATTGTCTTACTCTCTCCTATTCCCACTTTATCCTCTCCCACCCCTCACTCTTGGGAGGCTTGGAAATGTTTCGGGTTGAGCCATCACTTTAACACCTTAACAATCCTTCACCAAACTGCTATCAACAAACACAATTGTTTCACTCTGTCACCCTTTTGCCTTTCCTATCTTTTCTTTATCTTCATATGTTCCCTCTTAAAATTTTATTGTTTTTATATATATTTTTTTAAACAAATACAAAAAAGGAAGTGACATTCCACGTGTGGCCTGCTTGCAAACAGAATTGTTCATAACCATTTTGGTTCTCACCAGTCAAGGTGCAACTAAATGCACCGAAATGAAGTTGCATCTTTGTAGTGAGTAAATTGTTTTTGTCTATATGAAAAAATTATAATAAATAATATATATTTATGTATCTATGTATGTATCTATCTATATATATATATATATATATATATATATATATATATATATATATATATATATATATATATATAGGATTAATACAAATATAAAATTGACATTATATTCAGCACATTTACTCCTGAGTTTCATAGACAAACCTTTGTGTAATTGTTTGGTTCACTTTTCAGGAGGTATCAGCAAATGTCTATCAATTTTCTCATTTTTGTTGTTTTTATATTAAGTTCAAAAAATAATTTATGTACTTTTTTATTGGTGTTATTGAGTTAATTCTTTATTCCAAAGAATTCATTTTTGTAGCTCCTTGCCATTGACCTGTCTTTGACTCCAGTTTACTTTAACAGCAATCTTCTCACCCTCTGAGAACAAAAACACAACATGGCAGAGGAGTGAAGAGTCATGAAGCAGACAAATGCCAGCTAGATCAAGTGGAACCATGCTCTACAACATAATACCAGTGACACACCAGCAAAGCATTAATGAGTGAAGAGTCAGCTAGATGGTAACCACAGTGGTTTGAAGGAGCTTGACGACCAACACGGGGGACACAGGGCTACATGTGTGTGTATTTGTGTGTGTGTGTGTGTGTGTGTGTGTGTGTGTGTGCTTGCGTGCATGCTTTTCTCTGTGTTCGCCTGTATCATTGTGGAATGTATTATCATCAGAGTTAAAAGTTTGATTAAGTCTGTTTCTTTCACTTCCAACTAATGCTCTTTAGGTAGGAATTCATCTTCCTCCAGTTATGGGTTAAATAACAGGGTGAATTGGACTCTCTTTTCTTGGTTGGCAGCCAGTCTAGAAGAAAGAAATTTCTGAATTCAAACCTTCTCTTGCCTTTTGAGAGAAGAGGGGGCTAAAATGTAAACTCTAAACAAATCCAGAGCGGAGCTGTTAAGACTGTTGGATTGTATACTACATGACTTTTTCTCAACAGCTGTACTGGTAACAAACTGCATTAGTTTATGCTTTTCTTTGAATCCTACCAGCAACACCCAGAAAGGCAGCATGTCATATAGGTAGCCCTTGGTTACTGTAGGCTCTGCCCAGGCTTGTAGCACTATGTGATATACCATCATAGCTGAAGATGGATGGATGCTGAACAATGTGTGCATGTGTGTTAATTTCTTGGTATGAATGCAGACCTACCATGTCAAAAATAACAGAAGACAAGCTCAGAATCCCCAAATCTAATCATACCTATACATTTGCTTAAAGGAATTTATAGAATTTAAAAGGCTGTGTGTTTATGTGGAGTGCATGTTCATATGTAAACAAAGAAAAAAATAGAAGCATACAAAACTTTGAGTTTCAACCATGGACTGTTTATTTTAGTTTTTAATGTCTCTTGGGTATGTTCATTTTCTTTTTGATCCAGGAGTTAGGGTAAGTAAGTATAAGCATCGTATTAATGGTTGAATTCAAGTCAGACTTGCGCAGAGTTGGAACAACCAAAAGAAGGTTTGTACATACTTTATCAATGGGAGGTGTAAACATGATTATGGGATTTAAGTTAAGTAAATATAGGCATTGTTACAATGTTCGTGCTCAGGTCAGTCTTGCACTGAGTTGGAACAACCAAAGAGAAAGCTTGATTTACTTCATAGGTGGAGGTTTTTGGAAGATACGTATGAGCGCCATGTGTTGGAAAGTGAAAAGAGAGTTCAGTTGTCAGTAGACCGGGGAAACTAACATTTCACAATAGGAACACAATTACCACATGGTTCTACATCTTGGAGCAAAAAGGAGAAAGAGAGTGAAGCTCTTTTATTTATCGATTTTATTTCATTTTCTCACAAATCCTTTGTTAATTTTAATCAGAATTTGTGTCAGACTGTTTCTAAGTCATTTAACAGAAGACATGCACAGAATAAATTACAATACCTGTTTTTTTGCCATTCTAAGCAGAAATGAATGGTATTAATTTTCATGTTATTTAAAATCCTGATACTTATCTGAATTCAAATGCCAATTGGTTATATGGGGAAAGTCACTATCTTTTCAGTCACCTAAACCGTGCAAGGAGATAGCTAGCTAGCTTGCTAGCTATAAATGCATCATAATGAAAGTTATGAACAAACATATAAAATAGCTGCAGACATATGAGATAAATAGATCGATAGATAGATACTCAGTTCCAGATGCAAAAAAAAAAATGATGGAGAGGAAGTGGGATAATGCTTAAAGAAAAATAGAAGAATGTTTAAATAGAAACAGAGGAAAGGAGGGAACACATGTTTATCTTTGAAATCTTCTTCTTATATTTAAGAGTTCTTTACATTTAAAATGCCCTTGAAAATAGAAATCCATTCATGAATATGATTTCGATAGAATTCTAGAGTAAACTTGTTTTTATTTTGTATGATTTCTTTCTCTTCTTTTTGTATGTGACGACTGGTCGTTCTCAACGGTTATCTATGATTGAACGTCCTTCATCTTGTCATGACTGTAATGACAACACTTGAAAGGATTGAGAGACATGTGATAACATTTGCCAGTGATGAAAATACAAACAAGCATAATACAAAGGTGATATAACATGCATAATTTAGTTGAGTGCTCACACAGACATGGCTGCAAAGTCAATCTCTCCTGAAGTATATCCAATTCTGAATGCCACAGGGAATTGGGAACATTTGTTGTGATTTGTCAAGGGTTAGAAACATTTTTACACCTTCTTCTTCTTTGTCATCTTCTCCTGTGCACCTTGTCTTTTCAGAACATGAACGGTCATAGCTCTCTTCAACTTCCTATCCTTTGTCACTCTTAGTAAGTTTTGTCTTTTCATTATCCTTCCCAATCTTTCCCTCCTACTTTCAATAGGTCCTGTGAGTGTCAGATTCTCCAGACCTTTTCCATGTTCTAAAGATTTCAACAGTCTCTTTCTGATTCTAAGTATGAGCATCCTTTTTGTTTCCATTTTCTTTTAAACTCCCTTGTTATTTACAAGTACAGTCCATGGTATTCTCAGCATCCTTCTGTAGAACTATATTTCTGTTGCCTTAAGTCTCTTCTTCATGTGATGAGATTGCCTAACATTTGCTGCCTGTTTAATACACTTTTCCTGTTTCTTAATACTTTGCTTAGCTTTTGGAAGGCACTTTCACTATTCTAATGTGCCTTCAGATCTCACTGTCACATTTTCCATCCTCTGTTAGAACACTTCCCAGATATTTAAATTTTCCTACTTGCTTGACTTTGGTAAAGAAAAATTGTAAAAACAATTATAAAATCAAAATAATTTAAATTATTCTTTCCTCTACATGACTAATCTATCCCAATTCTTTGAAAATATCCTGTGCTAGATAAATACAAAAATATATAAGAGAATGAAGGACATACACATAACAGAGAAGTATCAGCACAGAACGTAGAATTTCTTTTTTTAATTATTTCACCCCAAGCAAGATAATAAAGCCACTGACATGCAAAAGGTTACTGAGTGTGAAAGAATATGAGAAAAAGAAAGACATTCTTAAGGAGTGAGAACAATAAAAGAACAGAAATTAAGAAGAGAGAAGATAGATTTGTGAAGATCAAACTTGACTGGAAAGCAAGAAGCCAAAAGTGAGTTCCACAAATGAGAAGTGTGAGAGAAAAAACTGTTAGCAAAGAACTTATTGTTACAGATAGCAACTGTAAAATGATGAGACCTAGATTCCAATCTAGATTCCAATCTAGTACTATGCTTAAATTTGTAAAGTCATGGTGCCAAAATTAAAAAGTACATCAGGGATTTGTTTTGTGGGTCAGATGTGATATTTGAATCCACTGAGCAGAGAGTGACTTTTTATTTTTAGACTTGGTTTCTTAGCGTTCATATCTGGCTGATAGGTTTTGATATAGAGTGAATCAGGAAAGGATCTTGATTGAAGTAGAGTATAACTTCTATAATACTGACAACATTTAATTCTTGATAATGTCTGACTTGAAATTGCTGTAACAAAAAAATGAACTTTGAACAGTTTATCCACAATTTTGATCCAAATGTGCAACTACTCATTCAAAAATTAGAAAACAAAATAATAAATTAAACTGACAGAAATTACCAGTTGAATTTAATACAACATTTAAATGTATATGCATGTGTGTCTGTCTATATCTATTCTATAATATAAAATACAATATGGTTTTTATAAATTTATCAGATATGCAACCTGATCTCTCTACTTAATAATGAGATATTCTGTTAACATGAACCCTATACTTCATGCTGCCATAGCAACGAGATCAGGTTGCTGACACATTGCTTTTTATTTCTTTTGTTTTGTGCTAGTTTCATTTTGGATATTTTAACTTTTAATGATTTAAAAAGCAAAATAACACATGGGGAGAATTCTATGCAAACAGATTTTATTTTAGTGCATGTTTGCTTACAAACATAATATCCATTAAAAATCACAGGATTAAGTAGAGATAATTTATACAAATGTCCACAAAATGCAATGTGCATCCGGATATTTTTGTGCACTTGACACTTTTCATAGTGTGGAGCCATATGTACATAATCTCACATTTTTTTTTAATAGACTCTAGGCTAGTATATATATAATTGAAAAAGGCATCTCCAAATATACTTAATAGTGTTTTCTTATTTATATGAGATGAATATTGATTTATTTGGCCTAAGCTAAGGCTGGGAAAAGTCTATATTTATGAAGTACATAGTGAGAATCAAAGCATTGATAAATGGTTTGCAAGTTCAGTACAATTACCAATGCATTACTGTGACTATTTTATTATTTACTTAGATTAAACTATGTCTGGCACAAAGCCATTCTTCATCCAGTAAGGCAACAGATCACAAGACCAAAATGCTTTCTATTGCAACTATTAACAAATCTTCCTTGCAGTTAGTATTCACTAAAAAGGAATTAGTAAAGGGAAGTAGCAATTTTAAAATTAGTTCTGTGTTGAGTCTAAATTCTTTCCTAAATTAGAAAAACTGAAAAAATTTGGGCTAGGATTAGGGTTAACCGATACCTTAAATTCTCAGCCTAGACGTTATGAGAGTAAACTGTTTGGTCATTAATTTCCTTTAAGGTTAACTATATTACATATTTATATCAAGTCACTGTATGAGGGTTACTGGTTCCACATAACCCAGTACTACCTGTTGTATGGTCAAGTCATTAGTAACTAAACCAGTTCCCCAATCAGGCTATTCTTATAAGGAAGATGGCTAGAAACAGAGCAGAATTAAAAACAAAACCTGTCAAAGGACAGATGAACATTTTTGTAAGATCACCAGTCTTCTAGCACAATGGGAGAGACTGGGCTCCATAGCTATGAATGCAGTCAGTGTGGAGATGACATGACATTGGTAGGTTGAAGGGGGGGAGGTCCTAGACTGAAGTTAATATCCAAGGTAGAGGGTACCACTGATGGAATCATCAGCCATGCTTCTATGACCAAGATGAGTCTTCAAGCTGGAGTACATTAGCTGTCATTTAACCAGGAGCAGGATGGACTCTGCCTGGCCTACATATCCAAGACATGTTACACATAAACGAATACCTCTCTGGATTTCACCCCAGATATGTGGAGGGAACTGGTCACATGCTCAGCTATGCAGTGACCTTACAATTATACCCAGTCATAGGAGTGACTGATGATGATGATGATGATGATGATGATATAACAAATTGTAAATAAATGAGATATTTTAAATGGTTAACTCATCTAAAATAATTTTTAATGTGTCTTAATGTAGAGATATATCAAAATTTGAATCAGAATGCTGGCAATTTTGACCAGCTTCAGGCTAAATCTGCCTAAAGCTGGTCAAAACTCTTGAAAACTTTCTCTATCCAATGGTGTTATTTTGACCTCTGTGTCTTTTGTAGTTTCTGTTGAAATAGATAGAGGCATTACTTTCAGAGCAAAAATACATCGCCAATAGAGATGACTATGTGAAAAAATAGCATCTTGTGTGCTGAAAATGTTCTCTCTTCAACAGTGTTATTGTGCTTCTTGTATCTATTTAAGAAAAAGATTTGACAAATTTCATATGGAAGCAATACTGGCTGCTTGGTCAATGAATGCCTTGTAGGGAAATGGCTAATATTACCATTATAGTTTGCATGGAAATAAGTATGAGGTATACATTTTAGAACATCACCTCTATTTGGTTGATTTCAAATGCTTCTTTGGATATGAATAAAAAAACAACAGGTACATAGACATGTGAATAACGGTAGTCCTGGGTATGACAATAAACTATATCTGGCAGCAAGGCCACTGATCACTGTTTTGAAGAGTGTGGAACCACTTTTTAATTGCTGTTGTTCCCAGGTCCAATCTGACATGGGGTGGTTAGGGTCCTAGCTATGGGCAAATACTGAATCCCCAAATAAAAACAACTGATTCAATAAAAATATCAGTGAATAACAAAGGCATGTCTGACTAGAAGGAGTGATGGAATACAACTGATTCAATAAATAATCAGTGAGTAAAAAAACATGCCTGAGTGATTTGTAGGAATGATTTTTTTTCTTTACAGCAAGGTTCACCCTTTACAAAGCCTGGGAGCCACTCGAGTTAGAGGGTTATGTTTTGGGGTCATTTATTTGTATAGCAGTGGAAGATAATGGCCTTGAACAAGTTAAGATTGTAGTGATCAGGGAAACATCCTATTGGGAGTTGGTTCCACAGGGCAGTGGTTTGCCGGAAGAAGCTGTTCGAGTAGAACTTACTTATCACAGATGGAATATGGAGGGAATGTGGGTGGTTTGCTTCTATGTAAGTGGCATGGTATATTCTTTCTGTAAAGGTTTGCCTCAGCGGTACTAGTGAATGTAGTTCATTGGAGCACCTTCCTGTTAGGAAGTATTTTATGATCATGAAGACCCTTCTGGGGATTCCATAACTGGAGAGCTTGTACCACACCTTGTCAAAGGCTTTTGAAATAACTAGTGCTATAGTCCTCGAGATGTATTTGTCATCAAGAGCCTCACTGATTCTGTGAATGATGTTAGTTTGGACGTTGACAGTGGATTGGCTGATTGAAACCCATACTGCTTGTCACTGAAGAGGTTGTTCTTTTCTAGACGTTCAATGACACTCTTATTGATTATGGCCTCAAAGTAACAAAGGCATGTCTGACTAGTAGGAGTGATAAAACATAACTTAGCACAGTTAGTCCAATCTAATACTGAAAAAAACTTGGTTCTGGAAAATCTCAAATATAATTCTCAATAGAGACACGGTATCAGTACCTACTATCATAAATGACCCTGAGGTTATTTCATTCTTATCAGATAAGGAAAGGCTCTTTGCAATGAACTTTATCTCTAATTCCATGTTAAACAATAAGGGCCACTTCTCTACCTGCCCCCCCCCCCCCTCATAGAGCTCAAACATTGTTATCACTATCATGGCATAGGAAGTTTCCAGACTTATGAAAATTCTTGACTCTAAGAAGGCTACTGTTCTGGACAAAATCCTGGTGGTTGTTCTTAAGAACATTAGCCAAGAATTATCTCCAATCTTGGCAAATTAACTGCTGCCAGAAAGAAGAATATTTCCTAAGTCTATGGAAAGTGTCAGCTGTATGCTCCGTTTTCAAGAATGTAGGTAAGTGCTCATCCTCATTACAATATGAATCCATCAGCTTCCTTAGTGTTATCAGCAAACTTTTAGAGACTATCAACAATAAGAACTTTGTGAGTGACAAAATGTATGGATTTCACTCTGCTAGATCCACTGCTGATATCATTAGGAACAAAATCAGTGAATCACTAGACAATAAACATATCACAAGGATGGTTGCCTTAAATATATTGAAAGCTTTATACAACATGTGGCATAAGTGTTGCTATGCAAACTTTCCAGCTATAGAATCTCTGGAAGAGTTTTCTTGATTATCAAGTCCTTCCTAACTAGTAGGTCCATGACAGTCATTGTTAATGACCAGTCTTCTGAAGCTGATAAAATCAATGCAGGCATTCCCCACTTCCTGCTTTATATTAAAGATCAGCCTAAGAACATATTCAGGTCTTTAGTGAATATCTATGCAGATGATACCTCAATATATGATTTCACCTCCAAAAATCTAGGTGATCAGAGTCTTGCAGTTGATATTTTTTCCTGAACTAACACTAACAGCTTAATAGAAGAATAACTGGCTTGTAACATTCAATACTTCCAAATCCAAACTAGTAAGGTTCCGTCATCACTGAGCAATCCCTGATTTTTTTTGCCTATCACGATGAACACTTGTTCTCTCTTGCTTTGAACTTCAACTTAATTTACCTATGTAATGTTTTCATATTTTTCATTACTTTCTGATTTTCACCATCAAATCTTAACAACTTTCCTGTTTCTTTACATCCTAGAAAATGGTGGTCCTAATGCCTTCATTTTAATATGACCCTGCACAAATACATTATGATTTGGCTTCTGCAATCTACTCCGATTGATGGATAATGACTGATTCTTATTCTTACCCATACAAGTATGCATGGCTCTTTTTGACATTTCCACAATCCTCAAAGTCACTAAACAATACAAAAAATATCACTGAGCAACAGTGACCATAACTGACTGGTTGGAGTGATATGACACATTTTACTCTACAGTAGCATAAATGTAAGTCACATCAGGTCAAGACAGGAACTTTGGTGGGTAGATGACCTTCCCAAATAAACATCCAGTTTTTGGAAATCTCTGTTAACTCTTAAATAGCTGGAAATTGTTGTACATGTCACATGGGTAAAAAGTGAAAAAATTCAGCATAGTAAGGTTAGTTTTTACTTTAATTATGTACAAAAACTATAAAAATTATATTTTTAACTCTTTTAGATGATAAAATAATGAAAAAAGAGAAATAAAAAAAATGTGTATCCTAAATTTAATATTTATTAGCAGTAGGATATTCCTTGCAACATTCCTTGAACAATGGATTTGTGCATTCTTTGCATTTGTCTTTGGCTTGTTCTTCTAAATACTCTAGAAAATGACATAACCTCATAAATTCTAGAGTTGCAAATTCATCATTTTGACTAGAATCATGAAGGAACGAAGCCTGTATCATTGGCCCAAGTTTTCTCCAGTCATCATGAATGGTTTCACCCTCAATGAGGTCCTATTCTCTGAACATCTATTGGGTCTCAGTCCGACTCCTGACCTCAATTGGAACTCACACACACACACATATATATATATATATATATATATATATATATATATATATGAGCCATAATGATTCTGGAAAAGTGTTTAGATCACTATATCACTCCAGGAAGTTTTTAAAAAGTTCATAAATTGAATATTTCTAATTAGTATGATATTCCTTACAACATTCCTTGAACAATGGATTTGTGCATTCTTTGCATCTGGCCTTGGCTTGTTCGTCTAAATACTCTAGAAAATGTCATAGCCTCTTGAATCCTAGAGTTGCAAATTCGTCATCATGACTAGAATCATGAAGGAATGATGCCTGTATCATTGGCCCAAATTTTATCCAGTCATGATGAATGGTTGACTCTCAGTAAGGTTCCATGTTTTGAATTTCTGTTGGGTCTCAATTTCACATGAGACCTCAAGTGGAACTCATATATATACAATCCATAAAGATTCTGGAAAAAGTGTTCAGACCACTATATCACTCCAGGAAGTACCAGACTTCTTCTAACATGATTTATCTTTAGAAGGTTCATAAATTGAATATTTCTAATCCTTTGCAACATCCCTTGAACAATGGAGTTGTGCATTCTTTGCACCAAATTGTCATCATTTTTTGCCTCTTTTCTTTTCAAGAAGAATGCATGCAGACATAACTGTAAAGAAATAAATGTAAATGGAGAGCAGAACAGGAATGAAGAGGGATTATAAAAAGACAAGCATTGCTAAGAGCTACAAAACTAGAAAATTGTGGAGAGCCATGATTGCCCACATCCTGAAGGTACATGGTGTAAGGAAAAAGAAGAATGTGGGCTTTGGTGAGTTGAGAAAACCAAGATATTTTTTCTTCCTTTCCAAGTACCCCATTACACATAATCATTTTTTGTTTCATGCCATGATACATTCAAAGAAACAGAAGCATACATATACTGTCCAAAATGGATTTTTCATTGTATCAAAATGTATCCTGCTACACAAAGAACTACAAGATGACTTGATTGGTCATTTAAATAAATGGCTATTTAATAGCACTAATAGTTAGTGTTCAAACTTAAGTGAATGTCAGGACTCTGGATGTGAATTTTTAAGGCGGGTAGACTGGTGCAACTCAGTCTTTTAACCCCAATTTACCCTAGTTTAGCACAAGGCCAAAAGTGTAGAGCACTCGGTGAAGACCATTATCATATTGTGCTATTTTCACCGGCAGCTGCTCCAGTCAAATCATGCTGAAAACACTGGTTCTCATTCAGTCACCAACAATTAAATAGCCTTAAGTCTGGTTAGTTCCGAGATGGGAAGCTGCTTGGGAAATGTAAGCAACCTCCTAAAATCTGAAATATGTTTTTGCTTTAAAAGGGTTCATAAACCATCAAAACACAAATCAATCCACCACCAGTAGATTGTGAACTCACATTACTTCTTTCTAATGCCAAAATCTAAATATGAAAATTCAAACTTCATAATTAATTAAATAATGACATTATTTTATGATTAAATTATGAATGCAACTATCACTTCTACTCTAAAATTTTCTTTTCTTGTACTTCTTGCCTGTGGAACTCTCTTCTGTTTACTTGCTTCTCTGATACCTACAATCTTCAAAAAATTAAATGTAATGTCAATCACCATCTTTTATCTTCTTGAATCTTGTTCATCTTTTGCCCTTTCCTCAAACCTCCTTATACTCATTCTTTTCTCCCACTTTCTCTCCCTGTAACCCCCTACGGCATTCCTGCCTTGCTTGGGATGAAATGATTAGAAAAAAATTACTTAGTCACATTTTTTCAAATTTTACTATAAAATGTATTCATTACCATTCTGTTATAAAAATGTATTATTGCTATTTTTACTATAAAAGTGTATTTTTATACTTTCCTAGTGTTTTTTGTTTGGGGGTTCACCTGGAAGCAACAGAAATTAAGAGGTGGTTCCATGCTCCTCAAAACCTCCAATCTCTCAATCAGAGGTCTTGCTACTGAATGTAGTTGATCATCACACCAAGACATCTTGTTTATTCATTGAGCTTTAAATTGTGGGACACCAAGTGAGAATCAAGCTCACCAGACAATAATAATTATAAGAAGTGCTCTATGCCAAAACATTTATTGAAGACCATTTAATCTCGTGCAGGATTTACTTAGTGGTATAGAAATATGTTCATTTGCTTGAGAAAATACAAAAAAAGTTACATCCTAAAAACAGCAATCACTATTTAGCCTTGACTAATAGGACATAAGATAAACCTTTCCAAGACAGAAGCTATGATCTGGAATTGAAATGAAGCCAGTGATGGCACCTACTCTGAATCCATCATAAACATTCAGGATATGCAATTAGTGAATACTAAACACTTCAAATACCTAATAAACTTAGTATAGGAGAAAAGGAAATTGAACATAGAATAGGCTGTACCAGAGGTAGTTTCTCCCAACACCTCAAATTTCTACAAAACCAAAACATTAACCTGAAAACTTGAATCATGTTCTTAAATAGCCTAATCAGTTCAAGATTTTCATATGAAAGTTATGCATGGTGGCAAACTTGTTCAGAAATATCAAAACTCATCTGTATACAACCGCTTTCCAAGATCAATGGTTAAAAATGATTTTGAGCAAGTGAAGCCTGAGGGTTTTGGCAAAGATCATCCTTCTTTGAACATTGTAGACTGGCATTAACGAAGCAAAAACAAAGAACTGTACCAAACAGCAGAAACCACATAACTTGAGAACTACCAACAGTGGCAACAACTAAAATGGATAGCACATGTAACTTGAAGAGTAAATAATGACATACTTAAGATGTTGATGTTCCACACTACTTCAAATAAAAGGTTAGGGAGGAAAACCCCATCAATATTAGAAAGAGAGATAACAACTACTGGACTTGAAAAAACTATTTTCCTGAAGAATTGTTTTAAGAGAAAGATTTTATAATTTTCAAACCGAGAGCAGTACTGGCTGTTCAGTCAATGAATGCCAAATGTTTCCTTGTAGGAAAACAGCAAATATTACTATTACCATTGTACACTGAAATTGGTTTCTCAACTTTCCCAATTAAAATGGGGTCATTTCTTTTATTCCTGTGCATCCTTTGTTATCAAATATCATATTTAATGTCATGATCATATTATAAAACATTCCCCACATGAATTTTGTCTCTATTCTAGCTTAGCATACTGAACTTCATATCTGATCATTTGCATTCAGCTAATTAGTTTTTAAAGAGATCTGTGAGGAATCAATGAGATGAACTTAACTTTCATTTGTGTGGATCATTAGAACTGACTAAAAAAACTGAGCCATGATGAGACAGAGGATCAAATAAAAAACCTTTCTGGAATTCAGGTCAACATAACTAATCCTAGAATTAATTTTCAATGTTATTAAGAATATGATTTAAAAGAAGGAAAGAAAGAGAAAGAGAGGAAAAAGATTTTGATAAAGAGAGATGATAGTAAGAAAAATACGCAGTTTGCTGGGTAGTGAAATTAAGACAAGAGAATAATGATTGTAAGAGAAGAAAATAGCAAGGAGAGGTTTTAATTATCAGGGGTAGGGTTGGGGTGGGGGGTGGGTTTCAATGTGATCTTGGATAATAGCTCACTGGTTAGAGGATTTAAGTGAGAAACCTGCATATATGGTTCAACTGCTAATACCAAGCAGTTGCAATCCATTGACCATAATTTATCTTGCTGGAAATCAGATATAAAAAAATCGGCCAGTCTTCTGCTTGTAGAGCAGATTAGATGATGTTGAAAGCAGGTCATATTTTATCTTAACTCACACTGCAAATAAATCATATATAAAAATTAGTTCCATTAGTGTTTTTGATATAGGAAAAGATGTTCAGAAACATTAAAGATAAATTTTATAACATAGTTAGAAAATACAATGAAATTCATTAGCAAAAGTCACAAGTGAGATATTTAGAATTTTCTACAAAGGAAATATATTTAGCAATGTAATGCTGTTGCTATTAAGTATAAGAAAAAAGCAGTGATGTTCAAAGTTGTTTCTTGTTTTTACAATAAAAAATTCAATTTGTTTTAACAACCTTCAAAAGACTAGTAAAACTGACATATTTCTTAATGCTTATCCATAACATGAGGATCTATAAATCACTCAATGTTATGTTGTAAGGCAATATTATTAATTAATTAATTAAAAATGTTTATTTAGTACAGGAAGAAGAGTAAAATGCTCGAGAAAAACTGATTGGGATATCAAGATCAACATTAATTGTTGAAAATGGAGATAGATTGTTGTAATGCTAATAGTTGTAAAATAAGGAAAAAAAAATGGACACATTGAGTGATTTTGACTCCATTAGTAAATAAATGATAGGCAGACATACAGACTTAAAAATTTATAGTATTTTTTTTAGAAAGTGTCCAAGAGATTTAACTAGCAAAAAGAGAATAAAAAGAAAGAAAAAGAAAAAAAGAGAGTAAAATAATAGTAAAAAAGAGAAAGTACTTAGTAGGAAAAGTGAATGAATTTTATTATGTGACTATATTGTTTAGACTAGGTTTAGAAGGAATGAGAGAGGAAAAGAAATGAGGATATAGGCCGACACAAGGGAGGGGGATTCTCATATTCTACAACCAAACATGGAGGATCCACACACTCTTTACATTTATTCAATAATCAATCTTTGAAAACATAAATCTCTGTCCTGCCGTCTGCATGGCAACCGTTCTGGTCACAATATTTACAAGTGAAGCCATTGGAGCCAGCAGTGGCACGTATGAGTCGTCGGCTCCCTATAAGAATCTCTTCTGTTCTGGTGTCCATGGCAACAGTGACGTAAGCTACTTGCACTTTCTATGACGTCATACAAAACTGTCTCCTCCCCCATATCATTACCCCATCCTCTCCACGTTCATTAACAAAAAAGAAAAAAAACCATCTAATATTCAGGGGACACCACCCAATTTATTTGACGACATTATTATTTCCCTTGGCTGCTGAAATAATTTTGCCCCCGTATGACAATTAGTTAAACTGAAAGCATTAGATAATGAATAAATTTGATAAATTAAAATAATGAGCCATTACAACTTATTTCTAACTGCTAAAGTGAGATCTTTGATCAATGACTTGTGCCAAACCTTTTCAATCATTCAATATTAACCTGAATGAAAAAAAAATTGTTAAATTGCAAAACTATTGGAGTTTGTAAAGCTGTAATAACTCCTTCAACAAAACCAAGCTATCTTAACTTATTATGACTGTGTGTGCGTAATATATATATATATATATATATATATATATATATATAAATGCTGACGTTCTGAGCTGTTATCAATCTAAATATATAAACCAATTTGAGGACAGAATTCAAAGTATATGACCAAGATAAAAGGTTCTTTACTTGGTATTCACATAAATATTTAAAAGTGGTTCAGTTTTAAAACAAACTGCTTCACCCTGCACATGCAACAAATGCACAGCCATCCCATAGTTTTTATTTTAACTAACTGCAGTAGTATAACTATTCTCAGAGTTATTTAAGATACTTTGATTTGTAAAGCTGTTTTTTGGCTAAGAAAAAAATAAACAAAGCTAGTATAACACAAATGTATCAGAATATAGAGAGGAAACAACAAAATAGCAAAGCCAATGCTAAGGACACACATTAGTGGTGTTCTTTTAAATTTAATAAATCCAGAGCCTTCTTACTCCTGCTGGAGGAACCCCTCCCTGGTTGACCCCCACCACTTCTATCTCTGGTCATACTGTGGGGCCAAGGTATATGATCAGATTGCTACATCATCTTGCCTTTTGCCACCCTCTATTTCTTTTCCACTGTCTTGGTCAGAGTCTCTGCTGTGGTAGTGTTGAGTCCACATGTCGCACTTCCAGAAGTCATCGCCAGCAGAACATATTCACTAAGCAACTTTTAATTGAAATTTAATTACTAAAATAAAGCATTAAGTAGTCTAATAGTGTAGTTTCTAAAGGTAACTCAGACACAGATTGTTATGTAAAGATTCAAATAGCAAAAAATAGCAGTGTATTTGTCAAACAGTAAAATGCTATTTGCTTGATTTGAAATGAACCTGAGAGATATAACATACCTGAAATCAGTGCCAAAACAAATACTAGTGCCAAGTTGGTCATTTTATATGAAAATCAGGCAAACTTTTGCAATGATCTGATATTTCATTAAATATGGCAGACAAGGAAAATTTAATTCATTTTTTTAGTTTTACCAGCACTCTTACATCATGTTACATTCATGGAAAAACTAAATAAAAAAAATTAAATTTTCTTTCTGCCATATTTAATGAAAAATGTTTAAAAGAAAGGTCATTGCCCAAATACACATTTATAGGACATTACTTGTTGTTTAATGCACATTATGCATTTTAGTTTCCAGTTCGCAAATATGGACTTGAATGGGAAGAGTAATATTTTTTTTCATATAAACAGGATTTCAATCATCTACATCAAAACCTAAAACAGCTGATACTTTTTATTTAAACTTGTTTAAATTTCGAAATCTAATGAAAAGTATTTTTATAAATATCTTGCATAAAATTTTTTTAATTTTTAAATGAGACAAATATAACTTTATTAGTATTTCTTTCATATTAATATTACTTGCTTTTTATTGTAGCTTTCAGTTCTTCAGGTTTATTAGTTAGCAGTACTGATCTGAAAGACAAGGTGGATCAATAAGTTCATAGCCCAATATGTAATGAAGTAGAAATTTATCTGAAATGTTTAGTCTATAATGTTCAATTTATGATATTAATATTCACTGCTAAAGTAAGTGTATTGAAAAGGAAGATTATGTTGAAGAATAAGTGCTTTTGTCATCATTACAATATAAAGTTATCGAGATATTTATGTAAAAGATGAGCTTCCAGCAGGATTCTATGTTGCTTCCTAAAACAATCATAACTAAAGAAAACCTATATTTTCAATAAAAGATACTGGTTCTTGAATAGTTTCAAACATTCTCATCTTTTTGGTCAAACTTAGCAAAAGATACGGTTATCTCAAGAAAGTTATTCTCATTTAATGTTTATTACTCTCATTCCAGTTTTATAAAAATCTGATATCACATAAAAGAGGCACTGTTACTTTTAGAGTCATTTATAAATTGTGCCTGAAATTAAAAAAAAAAAAAAAGAAAAAGAAAAAAGTTTGATTTTAAATTATAAGAAAACAAACTCGATAATTATTAATAAAATAAATATCTTTTTATTATGCTTATTATGTGGAAACAGGTTTTCGTTTCTTTTTGTTTTTTGTCTTTTTAGCATCTCCAAATATTTCAGCATATTTTCTCTTCTGGTACCTGGAAAGAAAATTAACATTGATTTGATTTCATTGAATAAAATGGAGGCGATTTAATGAAATCAAGTATAAATTGAATTGCTTTCAGATTCTTGATGAGTCTTTGTTAACTAAGTTTCTTTTGTCTTCATAAAACTGATAATATTCAAGTTAACAAACAATAGATTATCTTGAAAAATAAAACACTGTATCTACGTTAAGATAAAATTTGGGGTTTGCCAAGACAAGAAAAGCAATTATGCAACATTTTTTTAAAATAATTTAATAAACTATTCATGCTCAGAAAACAATTTAAATAAAAATGCATTCTAATATATAGATGATTAAGATAAAGCTTTAATTCATTTCTAATACAATAAAATATAAATTTAATACAAGAATTCAAATTCAGTGTAGTTTATAACAGGCAGCTTACAGCCATATCATATTGAAATACCGGTTCTCATATGATTACTGGTTAAGAAATGTTGAGCCTGGTCAGTATCTAGATGGGTGATGGAAATGCCAGGTGCTGTAAGCTTGGATGTGTGGGTAGAGTAATAGATAACAGCTTGAGAGTGGAAGTTGGAGAGTCAAATTCCAATTGGTTATATTCACTTATATTGTAAATATCCTTGGTAAAAGGTATGAATCCACCTCTTATTCCTTCCAGCTATGGGTTAATTAGTAAGACTTGTATCAGTAGAGAGAGGGATAGAATTTCTGACAAGCTTCCTATAAAAACTTCCTGATTTTGCTATTAATATTATTTTTATATCAACATTATAAAAAAAAGTCATGCCTGTTATTTCCCTTCTAAAAAGGGAACTTATATTTTAAATATGTCCAGCATGTCTGCTAATTGGGTAACCTGAAATGTTTCTGCTGTTTTTGCCAAGACATGAAGAAAATTAAGTTTTGACAAATCTATTCGAAAGGATCAATTAAGACAGCTTTTATGTCAGCATGAAATTTAAGGAATTTTTTTTTCTTCAAACATTTGTTTATTGAAGCCATCAGTTAAGAGAGAAGAAAATAAGCAACATTCTTGGCATATTATGCATTTGCTTCTTAAATTTAAGAAAGGTAAAAATGCTGCATAAACAACAACAAAAGGTCTGTGCAGTTTATGGATGAAAATATTGTGAATGATCAGGAATTTTGTGATGTTTTCATTGAGAAATCTCACAAAAAAAAAAACAATGTTCCACAATTATGTAGACAACTTGATCTTGGCAGTAACCAGTTCAAAACTGAACTTGAGAATAATCAACATTATACAATACGAGAGGTAGCCAACATGCACAACTAAAATATTTCCCATGTATGATTTGCTAGTTTAATGCAACAAAAATTTTCTATTTTAAACAAATTGTCGTGGTTACTTTTGGGGAAAGTGAGATTAACCACTGCAAACTAAAGATTGGCTTTCAAAAAAAAAAAAAAAAAAAGGTAATGTCAGGTACAAAAGGGGTTTCAAAAAGTTTCTTGGCTCAGCCTATTTCCTAAAATCTGACCAAATATTTTTTTTTAAAACAATTCTGGGTCAGGCTTAGAACTTTTCAGCATCTTGTATATGGTGTGGATCCTCTAATGAAGAAATAAACACTCGATTCAAAAGTTTTCAAATTGACTAATTGAAGGCACCAACCAATATATCAATAGGAAGTAATTATCTCATTTTGTAATGACATTTCGTCAGTCATGGGCTCATGAAATAAAAACTAAAAACATTAAAGAACTTACTTCCTCAGGTCAGCATCTGCCATCACCTCATCCAGTAGAGTGGCTTTCCTTTGTTTCTTAGGAATACGAGCATGATAGAAATCAGCAGCACTTTCAACAACTTTACCCATCTGTGAAGAAAATGTAACACTTTTTAAATCACAAGCAATCTGATATTGAGTAAATGAATAATTTTCATTACTATTAATAAAATAGGAAGCACAAAACAAATTATACAAAAAAGAAAAATATGTAAGGGAAAAGTGTCTTCAAAAACTTCAAGTTATTTTAATAATATTACCATGATTTTTTTAGTCAACTCCATAAGTAGATTCAAATTTCTAATAATAATTACTTTTAGTTGCCAAATATTAAGATTCTAAATTTTTTTTATTCATTACTAAGTACTTGGGCATTGGATGTATAGGTAGTGTAAATGCTATCAGTGCAAAAAGTGGAACCAGTGGGTAGAGTTCAAATTCCAGGTCAATCTAGCGTGGTCACTTTTGCACAAATCCCCTTGAGAAAAATATGAATTTGTCAATTCTTCCCACAGCTAGGAGTTAAATAACAGAATAGATTGAGTTCTTCAGTCTTGTTTGGCAACTAGTCTAGGATAAAGTTCCATCGGGTTATCTCACCCAAGACACACCCACTTGCTATAGCTGTAGTACATGTGGTGCTCCTATGACTAATGGGTTACATAACTTATGTCTCATGTTGACTTAGCCATAGACTTATTTTTATCTTTTCTATTTCAGGTATGTAATATATATATATATATATATATATATATATATATATATATATATATATATATATATGCTTCACACCTGCATACCGTTTTACATATGTGACACAGAGTTCTGAAAGTGACTTTCTCCTTGTGCACTCTCATGTGCCTTTTCAGACCTGCAAATTCTACCCAAAAACTGACATAAGTACCCTGCCACTTGAAGTTTAAAATATGCCTAAGGCACTTTTAATAAAAATATTTACAAGATTATATGATGGTGATATATAGTCTATATATATAATTAAAATGAAAGATGATCCATATGTGCTTCTTATAATATGTGGATTTTATAGGCCAGTTAATAAAAGTCAAGGAATAAAAAGATAACAAAATGATAAAAATACTTATGACATTTATTATATATTAGTAGGTCTTTTGATTAAACTGAACCATGAAGAGAAAATTTTTAAGTTGGAACTTTCAGATACACCTGTGTCCTTCAATGAAATAAGTAAACAATGAAGTAGAACTTATTCTTCAATTTTGCCGTTTTTTTTTCTTCGTGTGTTTCTAAGAAATTTGATTTTGGTGTAGTAGTTTGCCATGATTAGCGTTGTGGAAGGTTTGTAGAAGTTTGTGGAAACTGTATTCTCTGAGTAAACCTAAATGCCTGTTTAATCCTTTAATATATAATTCTTAGGTAACTCCACGAGATCGCTAAAAAATGAGCATAGCATGTTGCCAGACCTGATGAAAACAAAATTTAACGTCTAAATATTTATGTTATTATTAAGAGAAAAGATCAAAGTTTATTTTAATTATTTTTTTACAATTTTTCCTTCTTTTTAGAACAATCTGAATTTTCATTTAAAAATCCTTGTTTCTCTTTGTATCACCAGAACTAGTAAAATAACACATACAATTTTTAGCACGTTTTTTTGTATGACACACATTAATTTGGAAAATCTTGCAAAAATAAAAATAATTGTCAGATGTTAATGAAACTTTCAGAAAGTATTAACAGATGATTGAAATTATTAATAAATATGTTTTCTTTTATTAAAGTCATGGCAGAAATATTTTATATTTATTACCCCTCCAACTAATTTTATGAAAATGCTAGGAATTTGATCGTGTCAGGTTTAGTGATTACAATAGTTAAAAGCACAAGGCTTTGAGGAATGCAAATCATGTTGTTTTTGTTTTTAATTGGATCCCCCCGACCTGAAAATCAGCTCTGAATTGTAACATACAAAACTCAATAAACAAATATATTATTTAATTTCAAATGCTTTTATTTGCGTTTAGTTGTTTTTATGAATATGGACGATATTTTTTGAAAGCCAAAATTTTTTTGATGAAAAATGAATTTTTAATACAATTAGTTCTTATTTTTTAATTATAATAGATTTTTACATTTAAGTTATTAAAATATTATAAAATTAGTTAAAAGCCGCATCAGGTTTTGTAAGTGTCCTTTTTTTAGTGCATTGTAAATTGTATTGTTTTGACTAATCAGAAGATCTGCAGTAATTAAGAATACAATTAAGTTGCATTATTTGAGTTAAGCATTGTTCTCTGCTGTTAAGGCCTTTACTTTTGCAAAACACGTGTGGAGAAGTTTATTTGATTTTTCAATTGAGAAGGGTACCTACAAGTATCAGTATCATCTTATGAAATTTATATGATCTTATTTTTATATTAATCTCATTTATGATATTTTTCCATAAATGAAATATCAAAATTAATAATAAAATGAATGGAAATACAAATAACACAGTAAAATGTAGTCAATCTACATAAAATTATAGTATTTTATGTACACTTCTGATAAAATTTCATAAGAAAGGTACCTATAAATTAATTAGATACCTTTCTTATGAAATTTAATCTCACTCTTAACCGTCTTATTTTAATTTCTTTATAATATATTTTCCATAAAGCATCGTAAATGTAAAGGTGAAAGCTAAGTACAAAAAAAAAAAAAATTAAAGCGCTAAGTTTTCCTTAAAAATAACAAGGTAAATAATTTGTTCACTTAAATGTAAAATATTTCACTTTTCTCCTTCCGTAGAACAAATTATCCTCACGGAATCTGTCAATATGTCATTCATCACCTGTCAAGTGACATGAAAGTTTATGATCTGCTTTGTTTTATTTCTTTTCGGCACAGAAGCTAAGTTAAGCTTAGTTCAAAATATTTTAAATAAACATTATAATTTCTGATTTTCTTAAAATAAATTTTGAAAAAATGATAATTGATATTTAAAAGAATTTCAAACTGAGATTTTCATCTTTTTTATAAAATGGAAAAAAATGAATGCCATCTGTCAATTTTGCTGACTCAAAAATAAAACAAGATTTTTAATGAAATTTTCGGGCGTGTTAGGAACAATTAAAAAATGTAAAAAAATACCCCCAAAATACTTTGATCTTTCCTCTTAATAATAACAAACATTTAGACGATAAAATTTTGTTTTCGTCAAGTTTGGCGTCTTTTTCATCATGCTATGCTCTTTTTTTAGCGATCTCGTGGAGATACCTATGTAATTCTATTTTGAAAATGTGTTATCTCTGATTTATGTCGTTCTTGTTGGCCCTTAAATGAAGGCACTAAAAGCACGCATCTGATGTTATCAGATGTTCTGCAAATGATATTGAAGAATAATCTTTTGTAGCATTTTTTTGCATATTAGTAACTCGGGTCATCCTGTGAAACTGTTGTCTAACACTATTGAAATATTTCAGATTAGACATCCCTTTGAAATGGAATGCTAAGTAGACAAGAATGAGCATTAAGCTGTATGTTGAACAAATGAACAGAAGCTCAAAGAGGTAATTCAGCTGAAAAGACAGGACCGGTAACACAGTGCAATTATTCAACATGACAATGCTAACCCCCATATCGCGAACATGACCAAACATGCAATTAAAGAGCTTGCTTGAGAAATTCTGCCACACCCACCATAATCTCCTGATTTAACTTCTTTAGATTACCACCTTTTTTGGTCTCTTTCTAACAATTTGAGGGGTGTTTCATTCAACAACAATGTGGAACTTAAAATGTGATTTCTGTCATCGAGGTGTTGAACAGTTAGTGGATCGTTGGCTGGCAGGAATTTGTAAACAATGAATGGGAATACATTGTTGAATGATTCATCAGCACTATTACAAAATATTAAAATTATAAAAAAAAAAAAATGTAACACCCATGTACTTTCAAGGACATATGGCACAGTGGATAAAGGCATTGGTTAGATTCAGTGACAGGACCCAAAGAATGTGAGTTCAATACCCGGTTAAGGCAGTGGAGAACTTGGAAGGGGGAATTAACAGGAGATAACTAATAACTGACATCCATTAAACATGGCACGTGGAACTAGAACAGTCTACCCCTGTGAGCGAAATAAAGGGTTCAGTTCGACATTCCAACCACCTGAAGAAGGCTGGAGCGTACAACGGCCAAAACGTAATAAATATGGCGACAAAGATAAGGACAATAGTCCGAATAATGTAAATAGTGTACATAATACCTCATCTCAGAAATATAAACAGACACCAGGTGCTTTCATATTAAACTATTTGTCACTATACACCTTATCTCTTAGAAGAGTGAATAGATTTGTCTTTTGATAAAAAGAATTTAAATAAGATTTTGTTATACGACAGTAGCTGGTGCTGTAATCCTCTAGCAACTCTTACAAATCTCCCAAGAAAACAAGGATATTTGCTTGCAACCCAACAGGCCTTGTAGAAAAAAATGAGAAAAATAATTAAACATAAGTACAAGTGATTCTCTAATAGAATAAAGGATACAAACCTGGAAAAATTTGGGGAATTTTTTCCGGTCATTACTCTTGTAGAAATTCTTGCGATCCAAAATCTCTCTCAACTGGAGAACTGACAATTGGTTTTTAACATCCTTGGTCAACTCGGGTGCTTTCATATTGAACCATTTATCACTACACACCGTATCTCGCCTTTCCTAAAAAAAAAATTAATACACTGGCATTTATATGCATGTTTACTTTAATATAACAGATTCAGACTTCATCTCTATTGTGCTATATATTCTTAAAGAATGAAAAGTGGTATTTAACTATGAAAAATTCAATATAAATCTAGAAAAGGTTTTGTTTGGAATATCCTTTTAAATATTGTTACTTTTATTTTTAATTATACATTTCTCTATTTATATGCAACATTTGGAAGTTAATTTTTTTCATCTTATATTAACTTTTTTTTTTTTAACACATATTTTAATTTTAACTGTTTATATTAAAAATGGATCACAATTTTCATGCTTGAATATCTTAAGCAAAACTAGTTTATTGAATACAAGCTACAAAAGAAATTAGAGTTACTTTTAAGAAAGTATTTAAAGTAATCAAAAAATATAACTAGTTATAAACTGAGTCACTGAACCTATCAGAGGATGTCATTCAGATGCTTTATATAATGTTAAAGCTGTATTATTGGGCAAGTTTAAATCTAGAGACAAGAAGGAGCCTCCAAAAAAATTATTTAAAACATGGAAAATAAAGCAATTTTAACAAAATTAGCTTAACAATTGAATAGATACAAAGATCTTAAGTCTTACCTTGTTCATTTTCTTTTTTTGCCTTTTACTTATGATTTCAGAAGTTGGATCTGCAGCAAGTTTAGTTGTGTTGAGTACCTGAAATTAAAAATTCAGTTCAAAACATGAAAATAAGTTGAAAGTTAAATTACACTCTTATATCAGTGAAATATCAGATGGTAATTTTTCAGTAGCTTCAACAATTGAATTTTAAAGGACTTAAAAAAATAAAAATATTCACAATCCACCCATGAGTTAATGTATAGTGTACACTCAAAAATTGCTTATGTAAACAAAATGCAATGGTATCATAAATCTAGAGTTCAACTTATATAATCTAACATGATATCTTCAATAATTTTTTAGTAGTCACAGTTGAAACTACTAAGAATTTTGCTAGTGACCAAAAAGATAAGAATTTTTTCACTAGGGAAAACTATAAAGAAATTAATAGTACTCAGGAAAAGACAAATCTTTGCTTATTTCCATTAAAAAAAATACATGATTTTATTTTATTCTTTTGCAAAGAAGTGCAAGAAAACAGAGCATAGTCTGCCATCATTGAAATTGCTGGGAAGTGTATAAAGCTGGAGTTAATCCCCCACATACCATCACCAAAATATCTTCCCAATTTAAAAGCTCATCCGTGTCTCATCAATTTATTGATATTGATTGCATAATGAAGATAAAGGATCCGGAAAATTGTCATCAATCTATGTTCACATTTAGACAATCTTTGATCTTCAGATTAAAATATAACCACACCATTTCACTTGGCTTGTTGAAAGAATTAAATGTTTTCCCTAGCAGTTGATGTTCAGTTACAAGGCTAGGATTTCAAATACCAATTTTCATCCCCACTTAGAAAACTGGCTTAGGGCAAATTTTCCAACTCAGATTTTGTTTTGTGTCATATTAAACTAAATGAATATTGCACTATATTAGCCTGTGGCAAATTGCAAACTCATGAAATTGTTTTTTAAATTTTAGTCATTGTTTTGGGCCAATATATCTTTTCAAGTGGCCAGATGGCTGGTAGATGGGTGTTTTTATCAAGACACCATCTCTAGTCAGATTACCAACCAAGGCTAAAGAACTATCTACTCATTAGTTAAGGACTTGTTACTGTGTATTAGCAGAACCACAAAAAGCTTTCAGTTTTGTCTACCAAATTTCATTAACTGAGCCAATCAAATGTCTAGTTTTCAGGCACTTCCCAGTAGTATTGTATGCGGGGATTGTCTCCCTTAGCCAGATGTTATCAAGAAGTCACATTTCTATTCCAAAATAAAACAGAATATGACAATAAAAAAAAGCTTTTTAATTACACCTAGGTCCACGGATTACAATATGTATTCACTAAATTAATTTTTTTAAAAGATTCAAGAATTTACCTTATCGACAGCAGATTTGTTTTTTGTCAAAAGCTTATCTAAGTGTGGATCAATTGTAGAACTTAAACAATATTCGGGATTCCTGGAAAGAGAAAATAAAATACACAACATTCAATAATAAAGAAATATAAAACTTAATTGCATACAAGATAGACATTATTAAAACAATAAAATAAAACAAACTACTAAAGTAGTGTTTAAATTTCTAATTTCCATTTGGAATTTGTCCTTCTTGTTATCACAATGTTTCAGCCACTGTGCCCTCATCAGGTGTATATTGATTTAGATAAAACTGAACCCTTTATTTAATCTACAGTGGTAAACTTCTCTTTCCACTGCCCAAGTCTAGGGATATCTTGTCCAACCAAGCACTGAATTCACAATTACTATGTCACCAAATTGATGAACCAACATTTTAATCCACAAGGCTATTGTCCTGCAACATTAAAAATAAGAACTAGACAAGGTTGATTAAGTTTGCTGTCATTATAGTCCAATTGTGAGTGTGCTGCATAGGACATGTTTTCAGTTCTGTGCAGGTCATACTGATTACCACTTGAAGGTCCAAGAAACAATTTTCATTAAATCACAACAGTCTTCCATGTAAGTAGGAATGATTGCTAGAATTTGATGTGTTTTGTGACTTTGGTCTGTATGCTGTTTTTAGTATATTATTGGGTATTTTTTTCATGTTCCTTTGTAGTTGATTGTGCACAAAAATTATTTTATTATTCTTAATCAAGTTCTGAAGTGTGAGGAGTGATAACAGGTAAATTCCTAATTTTGTTTTGCTTCTCCCTCCCTTTTTTTCTCTTTCCATATTTTTGTATCAAACTAATTTAATGGTTTGTTTTTTTAGTTTTCCCTTTTTATAAATAATGTTTGTCCTGTATGCAATTATTAACATTTTTTGTATATCAAACAAGATTTTCAAACAAAACTGCTAACTTGAAAATTTCCATTAAAAAAATAAAAATATTTGAGTGAGTAGGACAAAAAAAAAATATTTTAGAGAGGTAAAATCTTCCTCCCTCTCTTCAGAGAAATATTAATGTAAATTTCAAACCATATTTATTAAATTTAATTTGGCACATTTTAAAAACGAAGGTTAAGGGAAAAATTGTTGAAAAAAAAAAAAAAAAAGATCCTAAATCATTTATCTTATTCTTAAAGTAAAAACTTTCTTAGATGCATTAACATTGCATTAAGGAAGAAAAAAAGGCAATAAGCACTGAAGACATTTGATTTCAAGCATAAGTTTTGATTAAAAATATATATATCGTTCGATTTGAGACTCTTAGAAAAAAGACCAAATATCCAATAAAATGTAAATTATAAATCATTTAAATATTTTTATAACAAAATCATTACAGAATGTCATTACTTACTAATATACCTTGGAACACAATCAAATTTAAGAAGTTTTTTTTATACCTTATGACATCTGTTCTTTTTATAGTAATTCTTCTTGTATAATGTAAAAAAGGTATTACAAGAGGTTTAAAAGACTTTTAGCTTTACATTTTAAAAATTGTTACTTGGAAAAATATACAAAAATAGTTTATTTACTTTTTAATTTTATTTACTTTTTTCACGCGTGCTGCTTTTTTTGATTTCACATCTTCATCACTGGGCAAAGATACCATACTCGTTTCTACTTTAGACTCGCTTCCTGTCAATTCCTCCTCTTCAAATTTACCTTTCAGTTTTTTGCTACCAACACAATCAAGTACAAACAAACCATCAGAAGAAGAAACATTATCCATGTCGCAAGAAACTTGGAAATTTTCGTCATCTTGAAGATAAGTTGTCGATTTGAACCAATCTTTGCAAGGTGGAGTTGTTGACTCCTTTGTTTTGGAGGGTGATTTTTCTTTTATCGCAGTCATAATGGAGTTGTAGCCGATGGAAGCTAATTCATTTATAGCATTTGCATCGAGTTCAAAACTATCTAAAGATTCCGCTTTCCCACGTGTATGTTTCTCCATCATTAATGTTCGTAATATTGATGAAGGAGAGCTATATCAAAGGGACGTAATTCATATATGTAACATTTTGGCGTAAGAAGAGATCTACGATAAACTATGGATTTTAGTTATTTGGTTCAAACGATAACAGAAAAAGGAAGTAAAGACAATACACAAATAAAACAAAACCTCAGATCCTCACAAAAAAAAATTAAGTCTAAGTTATGCTATTTTAAAAAGGATAGATTATGGGATGTTAAGAAAGTATCTTACTCCGTTATTTGGAATCGGAGTAAATATTTTTTTCTGCGATGTGGCGATTTAATGACGTCAGTGTTTTCATATAAACAATTTTTAACCAACTGCGATGACAGTCACAAAAATAAATAATTAAAATAAAAATCTACTACTAATAATTTTAATTTATGTTTTGAAAATTAATCTTGAAGCGATCACGAAATTTACCTTGTAGCGGAAAATTTACCTCAAAAATATTTTTCTTCATTACTTCTTTTCTTACCATAATAAAAAATTCATGAGGCAAAAACAAAATTGTTTTATTTTTAAAAATACGATATTTGCAAAAATTATTTGTTTTGCTTCTGTTCACTGAAATGAAAATTGTACGTTGACTATTGAAAGAGAAATAATTATGATTATTAAGAAACTATGACAATTTTTGTTTGATGGGATTTAGTAGTTATAAAGAAAATAATGCTCAACAAAACGACGTCAATGAAAGTAAAAATTTATAGAATATTTTGGATTTTCAGAAAAAAATCGTGGATCTGTTTCAGATGGAAAACAACATTTTGTCATGTAAATTATTTTTCACTTCAGTAACGTAACGATCTTTCTCGATTTCTTTAATTGGTAGGTCATAAAAATCATAGAAGAATGAAATAAAAATGCACCTGTTGAATTTTAAAAAATAGTTTCTAAAACGCTTTTTTGAAAGTAATCAAAGAAAATCGTTTCGCGTTAGAAGTGTAGTAATTTTCCTTGGTGCTGAATGAAAAACATTACAAAAATACATTTATTTTTCCTCACACTCTGCATTTAGCACAAAATGTTTTTTTTCAATTTTTGAAGGATATGCAAAAAAAATATTCTTGGAATATTGAAAATTCGTGAAAATTTCATTGATCATAAAATTGATGAAAAATTTGTACACTTTTTTTAACATTGATTTTTAAAGATTTTTTTTCCATAACTGTTTAAAAATAAAAGAAAAGCAATTTAAATTTTAAATGTAAATAAGCAAATTAAAATTGTAACTTTTCAAATAATAAAAAAAAATAGTTTTTCAGTCTTTCATTGTGAAGAGCTAAATTTTAATTGATTCACTATATTTTAAAATTCTATGGGATGTTTTCAAATGTGGAATTTTGCATCCATAACTACCCATTTATGTTGATATACTGACCTAACATGAATAATAAATTTGATAATATTTAAATAATTTATTAGGATATTTTGAATTTTCATAAAGAAAATTCTGAATCTATTTCAGATGAACAACAACATACTTTGAAATGTAAATTATTTTCACTTCAGTAACGATCTTTCCCAGTTTTTTTAATTGGTAGGTCTATAAAAACCATAGAAGAATGGAATAAAAATGCATGTGGTACATTTCATAGGGGTACATTTTCTAGTCATATTTCTTTGTTTAACTGTTGTACTACATCATTTTAAAAAAACTGTCAAACTGACATAAAATACCATTTTTTAAAAGGTTGATAACCACTGTATACTAGTTTCACATATTCAGTCTCATTCTAGAATTTCTTCTTCCTGGCATGATGTAAATAATGATGCTAAACAATAAAAATTTATATAATAAAATGAAATGTAAAATTATATGAAATAATTAAAAGGTAAATAAAAAATAGTACAATAGACTAGGTTTGCTTATTACACTTTCTTTTGAGTGGAGTGTTTAAAAAATATTTATTAACAGAAGTAAAAAAATTTTGTATGTCTAATGTTGCAAAAAAAAAATGCCAAATTGAAGTCTGGCAGTATTTTTTTAAAAAAAAGATACATGTGTAAATTTGGGTTTTCAAAGATTTGTACAAAAATAGGCTTAAATCTGATGGTCTGAAAACCTGCCAAAATAAAGTTTGCAAACAGCCATGGTTTAAAGAGATACATTTTGTGATTATTATTTTTATACTAATGTTCATCCAATACAAGGCTGTCAAAGTAGAACTTCTTACTAATGGAATATGAAGGAAATGGCGATAATTCACCTTTGTGTATGTGACATGGCAGGTCCCAGTTGCAAAAGTCAGGGTTGGTGGGACTAAGGAATGTAACTTGTTGGAACACATGTCGTCGAAATAGTGATAGAGCAGCAAGAGGCTCGCAATATTTCAGCTATGGGAAAGGGGCTGTAGCATGGAAAATAATTCATCATCCACAGGTCTGGGTAGACATTTTTGAACTCTAGCAAGACAGGTAAATGCGGGATGGGCAGCTTTAGCCCAAATATAGCAGCACTACTCCATTTTTGGTCTGATCTGGCTCTTGTAAAGATAGAGCATAGCAGGAGGAGTCAGATACTTGCTGGAGTGGTACAATGGACCATCCATCATCTTTAGCCGTATATATGAGTTCCATACTGGTTGTTGCTCAGAAGGTTGTTACTGTTAAGGTGTTCAACAACCTTTTTGTTGATTAGAGATTCAAAGAGTTTTCTGATGGTACTAAGGAGGCTAATGGGTCGATATTGCAATAGGCATGAGCGCTCACATGCATTCTTAAAAACAGGGCACACAGTTGGCACCTTTCATAGACTTGGAAAGCATCTCTCCTTAATTTTTAACCATTGGAGAAAGTAAGTTATACCTACATAGTTTACAATTTTTTGTAAAATTTAACAATTGTCTAAAAGAAACCCAGTGATGCCTGTGATTTGCTATTCTTTTCAGTTCAACAATCAAATGAATTGAAGTAAGTGACCATTTTGTTGATGACAAATATAACTGATTTTATGAGCCTAACTGAATTATAATTAGCACTTGTTATCTTGCCTAATTGTTTGGTGTACAAAGGAAGATTTTGTGCAAGTTTATTTTGTAAATTTTATATTCTGTATTATTATTTTTAAATTGTCATTTAATAAATGTAAATTTCTTCCAAATTTCACACCGAACTAAGAGTCCTGTGTTTTTTCATTTGTGCCATTCATAATACTTGGGATAAGAGATTTGAGGGTCTCTGTTTTTCTCTTCTCCCTCCAATTTAAAAAAAACTCAGTGAAGAAGAATTCAAATGTATATATGATTTCTTTTATAAGATATGCTTGTGAAGGTTTTCATTTTATGTGCATTTGTTTAAACTTCTAGAAAGTTTGTTGAAAAGTGTGGAATAAACAAGGTTTTGTAAAATATAACAATTCTTTTATGCAAAAGTTTTTCAACATTTTAAATCTTATCCTTGATAAGGTCTTTGTGCACTTGAAATATATATATATATATATATATATATATATATATATATATATATATATATATATTTAGGCAGCATATCTTCTCTCAAACATGTTTCATTGAATAATATAGACATATTGTGTCTATTTATTTTTATACTGATCCTTTCCAATTGTCTAATCAGTTTCTTGATGTTAAGATGAAATTCATCAAGGAAGGCACCATAGTTTTTTGTAACACAAGCACTTTTGATCTTTTCCAAGATCATCTTCAGGGGTAAATTACAAAGATAAACTTATTGTACCTGTGATAAAATCTGCATTCTGTTGTGATGGTGATTTTTAAAAACACATGTCAATGCACTCTTATATAGTTATTTTAAAATTTTAAATTCATCCACTGTAGTTATGGAATTTTTTGCAAAACAAGTGTTTCAGTATAAAGGAGCTGACTGAAAATTGGTAGAAATGTAAAATGGCATTAAATGTTATATGCACATTAATATGTTGTTGCTATATTTATAATAAATTTTGTTGAATGTTGGTTGGTTGATTTTGATATAGAGAACCATGAGAATTTGAACCTTGTGTTTATTAATTTTGTAGGGTAGTATATTAGTGTTGTTAACAAATATTTTCCTGTATTGTGAAGGCAGACAGGAATGTGTTTTTAGATGTTGTTCAATAGAACTTGTATCTGACAAAGAAGTGTAAGACATCTTGATAATGGTGTGTGTGTGTGTGTGTGTGTGTGTGTAATTGAAAAAAGAGAATGGAATTGCAAATTTTGCCTATAGTGAAAGAACAAAATGTGACTAGACAAGAAATAATTTACTTTTTTTAGTCAATAACTAAAACACCCACAAGTTGATTTGTATGGATGTATGGTAGTGAATGTCTAGTAGCATTAATTTTAATTTCTAAGTGTGTTAGTTAAAAGGTATTAAAATTTACATAACTTTATGATTATAGATGTTAGAATGCGGAAACTTTGCAACATAATAACGATATAAGTTTTAAATGGTGTGTAAATTTTATCTTATGTAAATTATAAGCTGACTAAATTCTACTTTAAGTTGGTTTCTTCTTAGTTGGAATATTGTGTTTCATTAAAAATATTTTATAAAAATAAGTTTTTTTTGTTTGAAGTAGGTAAATTTATGTTGTTTTTAATGATGTGTCTGTTAATTTAATCTAATTTAAAAGGATAAAATGTGCTTTATTAAATTTTAATTTATATAGATTTTTATAATTGGTTACTGGTTATAATGCACATGAAATAATCAGTAATTGGCACTGTTATTGGTCCTGACCTTTCTCACCACCATAATATAGCTTCTGTGTGTCTTTTCTATAAATATTTTCATGGTAATTGTTCTGATGAGCTTTCCTCTTTGGTACCTAGACTTTATGACTTTAACCATACTACTAGATTGGTAGCAAGTCTCATCATTTTACAGTTGAAATGGCTTGATGTAATCATAAGTTCTATGCTAAAAGTTTTTTCTCTCGCACTTCTTGCTTGCAGAAGAACTCTCTTTTCTGGCTTCTTGCAGTCCAGTCAACTTTGATCTTCAAAAATTTAAATGTAATGTCAATCGTTATCTTCTGTCTTCTTAATTCCTGTTCTTTTATTGTCTCCATCTCTTTAATAATGTTTTCTTTTTCTCATATTCTCTCACACTCAATAACCCATTGCTTTGTAGTGGCTTTATTGCCTTGCTTGGGGTGAATGATTAAAAATAAAATTCTTCTTCTTCTTCAAAATCTTAGTTTTTGACAACCATTTCCATATGACTAGATCAACACATAGCTATTCACTTGTCTACAATTTATTTTATCCAACTGAAGAATATGAAATGGTAAGGTTAAAAATATATTTCTCTTGTAGCGATGGCATTACTGTTAACAAGAAAAAATGTGGAAGTGACAAAACAACAAATGAAGATAAGACATGGTTGAGATAAGTAAAAGAATTTTTATTTCCTTGTTCAATTGTTTGCTCATTCCAGGGTATTGTATATCAGTCGTGGGAGACTGAGAGTTCATTCAGGATATAACACAAGGTAGTAGTCGAGATAGTCACATGGAGAAGATCAACAAGCATATAAATGGAATCTCCTGATTAATGTGCATTTGATTAGTGTGCTAAAATTTTTTATATCAAAATTCAATTAGTGCATACATAGTACTCACACTCTTTGGGTCTGTCACTGGATCTAACCAACGCCTTTATCCACTGTACCATGAGTCCTTGAGGACACATGGTACAGTGGATAAAGTTCAATACCCGGTTCAGGCAGTGGAGAACTTTCAGAGGGAAAATTACCAGGAGATAACTGATAACTGACATCCATCAAACATGGCTCGTGGAACTAGAACAGTCTACCCCAGTGATCGAAATAAAGGGTTCGGTTTGAAATTCCAACCACCTGAAGAAGGCCGGAGCGTACAACGGCCGAAACGTTGTGACAAATATGGCGACAAAGATGAGGACAGTAGTCCGACTAATGTAAATACTGTACATAATACCTCATCTCAGAAATATAGACAGACTCTGATTTTTTATAGTTACCAATTAATTAAAAATTTTCTAAAATTTAAAAATGGAAAATGGGTGACTATTTTGTTTGTCAAGTATTACGTTATTTAAGTAATTACAGGAGTGTCAGTTATAAATAGATCAATTTGGGCGCTTCGAGGTGGTGTAATGGTCAGCAGGCTTGTCTCGCTAGAACAATTACAACTGAATATTGAGTTTGATTCACACTGGGTGCCCCATACTTTCGGCCTTGTGCCACATCTGAGCTATGCTTGGAAAATCACTATAAATAGATAAATTTTATAATATAAGCTAATAATAAAAATACTTATTTGAATATTTGTCTATTAAAATTTTTTGAATATTTTGATTTTTTTTCATGTTTAATTTGAAGATCTTAAAAAGAAATTTCTGATTTTTTGTTAAAAAAATGATGATTTAATTAGATACAGAAATTTACATTTATTAAAAAATATGAAAATATAAAAGATATATGCATTTATTATGGAAAGATTATAAATAAAATTTTCAGGTTAAAATACTAATGATTTGGAGATATGTTTGGAAAATTTCCCAAAATAGAAAATATGCATAACATTGGGTTCTTTTTAAAAAAATTTAGTAAAATTTACAAATATATGGAATTTAATGAAAAAAAAAAAGTAAAGCAAAATCTTTAAAAATATCGATGAATTAAAAGAAAAAATTATAGATATTTGGAATAACATTGATAAAAATTTAATTTCTAAGTTGATTATATGAAGAACAAAAGAATACCATGGTGAAAACCATTCTAAATAAGTTTTTCATAAAAGATCAGATTAATAAACATTAATTCACAGGATTTTTATTGTATCTTCTTATATGTACCTATTGTAATGACAAAAGTATGCAGGTGTAGGCTTTAAGAAAGCTTTATTCGACTGAGAATACAAGGTTCGTGTATAGTGTCCTTTTATAGTCCGAGTAAACGGAAATAGTTCTCTTAAAGAGGAGAGTAACAAAACAAGGGGAGATCACTCTTGATTATTCATAATACCCATATTTTAGTTACAAAGTACACAAATTAGAAATTCATTGTGAATGAGACTAAAATTTGAGGTACAAATTATATCATTTCTTAGTTATTATATTTGATTAATGCGTTTTTGATTAGTGTGTATCTTTTAAAGTACACATTAGCCGCACTAACTGAGGGATTACTTTTTAGTCAAGTGTAATACTCCTGGGAGAAAATTAACACGCATATGTAGCTGAGTGGTATAGAAACATGGGAGAAATATTCCACAAATTATCGCATTGTAATAGTTGAGAGTTAATCTCTGCTGGTGCCATTGGTTTTGCTGCTGGCTGAAGGCATTGCTGTTGATGGAAGCACCTTGTTGTTACTGCTGATGGCTTGGTTAAGCTTGCCCACTGTGGAGTCCATTGCTAATGCCAGCCAGGTCAGATCTGCTTTCATGAGTGAAATCAGCGTTAGCTTTATACTGAATTAGTGGCTCAAAAATGGTTGCTGTGAAAACCGTGTGGATTTTTCTGATTGGTCAGAAAGGATGATTTATGACCCTGGTATTTTTAGAAGGTATTCTGAAAGTGGGTGCACAGAGCCGGACAAAAATAAGGTCTGTTTTTGTTATATGAACTGTGGATATTGAAGTGAGCCCTTCCATTTTAGTTAAAGAATTGGAATTCCAACAGGAATTCCACTCATTAAATATAACATTTTATATCTGAAATGACTTCATCTTTACAAAAGTATAAAGCTCCAAATATACAACAGATATATAATTCATATTGTTTTTTCATTATAATTCCTGCAAGTATGAGAAAATATATTTTCACAAGTGCAAAAAGTTTAATGATTAGAGACCTTTTCTGCATAAGACTTACATGAAAGGTAATATTTAATATTTTGGAAGGTAATATTAAAAATATATATATATAAGGAAACAGAAAATGAAGTTTTCCGATTTATTTTGAAAATTAATGGTAGTAATGATTTTAGATAAATGCACTGTAATAGATTGAGGCCAAGAAGACAAATTTAGTTCTCAGTTTCAGGTTTGGTTTGATTTGTTTTGTTTTACAGTATGGCATATCAACCTCAATGGGTTATTTAATGCCAACAAGATTTTTATTGCTCGTAATATTTTTGTTAAAAAATGTACTGCTGGTTATATTTTTTTTCCTTCAAAAATGTATTACTGGTAATATTGTTTTTTCAAAAATGTATTGCTAGTAATAATTTTTTTCTTCAAAAATTCATTGCTAGTACTAAAACCTATTTTTACACTTTCATAGTGTTTTAACTCCAGTTTGGAGTTAACTATTTGCCCATAGCTGGGACCCTAACTGGTGCTACCATCATGGGTTAGGGTGGACCTGGGAATACCAGCAATTAAGAGGTGGTTCCATGCTTCTCAAAACCTCCTGATCAGAGGCCTTGCTGTTGGACGTAGTTTATCATCTTATCCAGGACGAGGATGTAATTTATCATCATACCCAGGACCTGGATGTAGTTTATCATATTACCTAGGGTGCTCAGTTTCAGTTTCTGCTTATTTCTCGGTTTCAGCAAAAGTGTGTGTGTGTGTGTGGGGGGGAGTCTACCGCACAGCCCCTGTAGTGCTGTGAGTGTAAAGTGGATATTTTAGTGTATATGCTTGTAGTAAGATAAATAGTAGTTAACTAACCTCATGGGTTATTAAAAAACTTGCAGTGAGTCCCGATAAAAATGAAATATATAAACAAAAAAGTTTTTTTTAAATTCAGATTAAAATAAGGCATTTTTGCTTTCCTTTAGAAACTCTTATCTCTTTTTTTCTCTCCCTCTTTCTCTACTTCTCTCAACTAACAAGAAGGCAACTCTCAAATAAAAAGAGGAAGAAAAAGAAGAAAACACTGAAGCCAGCCAAAAACACCAGAAGTTTACAGGAGCTGAGCTTACTTATTTGTATCTGAAAAATACCAAAAATCAGGGAAGCTCCATGCATAAGTTCCGTTAAAAAAATTAAAAAGAAAGGAATGCCAAATGATAAAATAATTTGGCCAATCAAAAAATTGATACAAAAACTTCTTAATGTTAGCTGAAACCAATTTTCTCCCCACAAACTCTGAGCCTATTCAAAAGGATATAAACCAACACCTCTGCCTAGTGAAAGAGAAGGATGGCAGAAGAGGATGGAACAAAAGAACACTACCGCATAGAAACCAGCCATGTGTGTTGTGTGAAGAAACAGTTAAGAGGTCATCTACTACTGACAAGGGCCTACTCTGCTAAGGGCCAAAAAAACAAAAAAAAACACAGTAAATTAACACTGACCTAATTTCTCACATTACTATTACTCCTATCATGGTCTTACTTCAAAACAACCACTAACAGACATTTCTCCAGACTGCTACCAATATCTGCCTTATTAACAAACTTTTTGCTACACTGGAAACTAAAGGACTCACCCCTCACTTTAAAGAAAATAAATAAAAATATAACATTTATTTTAAACTCTTGAGTCAATTCATTTTATTCCCAAAGTTTCCGATAAAATGATTATCCTACCACCTATCCTCACTGGCAACCTTCTGATGTGAACACATTTGCCTCATTTTCATGAGAAAATTAATTCTACTAGATGTCTTTGCTTCCAAATGCTGGAGTGAAATAACATGTAATATTGTCAATAAAATTTTATCTCAGGAAGAGATTTCATTGTCACACTACTGCAACCGATATTGAAAAGATAAAAAAAGAAGTCTTCATATCCATTGTCCTCAGAAAAGGAGAAAGAATCGGTGAATTTTCTTTACATAAACAAAACCTAGGATTGGGATATGACCTTAATTTTGGCAATCAAAATTTGTTAACAGATTTATTTAAGACAAAGGAAGTCAAATAGACTATTAATATATATTTAGTATAATATATTAATCAGGAAAAACTCCAAGTATATTTTCAAAACATATATTGCGTTTTTATTACATTTCTTTCTGATTCACGCTATATGTCGGTTGGATGTGAATGCTAAGAAAGCAAAACCATAAATAAAAAAAATATTGTCCTTTGCATAGGGGGCTCTGAGCATCACATCTGGCTCACAAAACAGATCCGCCTCATAAAATATAAAATAAAATGTAAAAGAAGTCAATCATGAACATCACTGCTGAAGAAAAAATATGAGTTTAAGAATGCTGCTCATAAATGACTGGGACAGATTCATGGTGAATGGCAAGCTTCAACTAATCTGCAACCAGCCTCTTTCAATGTCATTACTTTGGATGTGAATGTTTGTTGGCTGAGGTGAAAGTGCTGACCTCAGCCAACTGACATGCACATCCACTCCAGGCTCTACCAACTGTACCCTTCCTTCAAGTTGCTTCCCTTGCTTACAAAGAGACATTTTGCTCACATCCTCTGTATTGGCAATGCAAAGAATTAAGAACTGTTAATATAAAATTCTTTGCTTCTTTTCCTTTGGCCTCACTGGCAGTACTTGTTGTTTCATTTGTTCTCTGATGCTATCATATTTGTGTTTAGAACTGTTTCCACTAAAAGCTGACCTTCAGAATTTTAAAGTATAGAAGTCCCCTCCACCCCTAAATAAAATGAAAAAAATATTAAATTATATTTAGAAACTAGAAACTCAATTCATGGTATTAGTCTGGCGTGAAATTTTAACAGCAATTTGATGATCGAAAATGAAAATATTTCAAAGTTTTTCCTTAATATCTTTTAATTTGAGTCGCAGGTCAGGCAAGATTTTTGCAATCTTATCCAAAATTATGAATACTATGAAGAGTTTGAAATAAGGAAAAACTATCAGGATAGGACATAACCGTTAGAGTATTTTTCATTAGTCGCTCCTCGACCAAAATGAACTTTATCTTGTTAATCCCCTACTCTGCTAATTTATTTGGGATAAAATTAGGGGTTTTGTGATGGGAACTAACAAAAAAAGCAGGACATAGGATGTTAATTAATTGAAGAAACTAATAAAAAAGATCCAAAGATTTCATTACATTTCTAAATTTTCTCATGTTTATTTCTATTATTTATTTTATAAATAAATAAAATAAAAAATTAAATTAAAGGAAAACAAAAACTAAGCAGTCTCTAAGACCAAATTGTAATTCCTAGATTTGAATTTGTGTTAACTGTAAAAGCAGTATATTCAAGAAGTGTCTCAATGTGTTTTCTTCAGAGCCCAGAGCAGTAGACTATTAAATGGTTTGTCTTTCTCAATACTCATATTGATAGTCATGCACATAACTTGTTCAAGAGAATAGACCTCAATGTAACATGTCTTGTGATTGAAATAGTTGCAGGGTTTTAGCTTGTAGTAAGAATTATAGGTTACAATTGTGTAGCAACTGATTTGCCTGTCATACAAGGTCACCAATGGCTGTGGGATAAAACCCCAGCTAGAGAGAAGAAACATCCATGTGTTCCTGAAGCCTAAGCTTATTTACCCAATAGCAAGATTTTGTGTTCTTTATATTCATTCCTGATGGCTCCGTGGACGAATTGTCAAAAGTCAGTTCTCTGGTTTAATTACTTTATGAAATAGTACTGTTTTCTTACATTTTCATATTAGCTTTATGAAAATGTCAAACCAAATATTTCCAGATGAAGTGGAAACCTCCACACCCTCACCATGTTACCAGGAAAGTGGATCAGCAGCCCTAGGCTGATGTAATAGAAGCAATGAACATGCAACCAGAGGAAAATAAATACGGCTACTTAAAGCTGGGCTCTTTCAAGAGAACTTTCTTATATTAGTGCATAGTCTGTCTAGGACGGAGATTACAAAAATACGATGTTTGCTTACATTTCATTATCTAATTGTTCATAAATAGTATTTACTGTCCTATTTTGATTGAGTCAATTGACTTTTTTATGTTATATCTCCAGTTTAGTTCTAATGTTTAGGTACCATTAATCTGGATTCAAAGTTATTATCATACATACATGGCCAGATGTTCTTCTTTAGAACAGTATCCTGTGTCACTCCAAGCAGAAGCTTAATTTGGTATTCTTTTTGGGGATAATCTAAAAAGAATTATATAAATTACTTTAGTGCCTAACCATGTACAAAAAATACCCAGCCAACAGAAAACTCCAAGATTGTAAATATAGGACAGAAATACAAAAATAGATATCCATAGTAAAATATTTGAGGGAAATATATGAATGGACAAAAAGTGTTCAGTAAAAAATTAATTAAATTTAGTTGTTCCTTGCTTTGCTAAATTTATAGAAATACAAGAAATAAACATGGTTTTTATTTGTTTTTTTTATAGGGAGTGTTGGGTTATGATTGATTGATTGACTGATTCATGTTTTATAGCTTATCAACCTTTTTAAGGTGATATACTCTGCTGCAGTTAGATGTCTTTCTGATTCATTCTGCATGTCAGCCAAATGTGAATGCCAAGAAGGCAGAAAACAAAATAAAAAATGCCGCTTTCTGCACATTGGCTCTGAGCATCACATCTGGTACACAAAACAAGATTCAACAATGAAAATGACACAGTGGTCAATCACAAACATTCCCACCAGAAAAGGTGATGACTCAGGAGACTGCCAGATCTGAATAAAAGCAGGCCTATCGCAATGACCAAAATAGTTGCTGGCTGTAAGGTCACCTGCCAACATGCACAGTGCTATCACCATCACCACTGTAACTGCTTCTCTCAACACAATCATTACCACTCCCAGCTAATTCAGCTTCGACACCCACCAACATAATTTATAACATCACACACCCTACCACAAATCAACCCAACACTGTGACATTGATTGGTCAACACGTGTGTCAAACCCAACCAACGTACTATATCCTGTAACCTCGGTCAAACCAACCCAAGAAATCTGTCAACTCCCAGCACTACCCTTACACCTAATCACCTTCTTGGTGATCAGCAACCAAAATCAACATTTTTTCCCCATTTTCTGACAACTTTAATATATCCTGTATATTAACCTGTTATGGCCCAGAATGATGCTATTTCATCATTCTAAAAATAACCTTGCCATCAGTGATGATAGAAAAGAAGGATATGTCATCATCCTAACTCTTGTGATTATAAAAATGACCTTTCCACCACGTTGCGGGACCAGTAGATGAGTAGTAGTACAGAAACTCATGTTTTTGCTAGCACTCCATGAAGATTGAAAACAGACGCTTTCAAACATCATCCTCACAAATGAAATTCTCGGAACCAAACCAAATAAGCACTGACTTTTAAACATAAGACACACTGAGAACATTTTAATACACACCATACCAATATTCTGTAATTCACATCACAAAAAGAAAATACAAATTCTTGCTATTTATGTCAACATGTGTCTCAAATTTTTATTGTTTATATTATTGTTGTATGTTTTAATTCATTTCATTTTCAATATAAAAAAGAGAAAAGGATTCCTCCTACACTACAAATGTATATAGCATTTGAGGTAATTACTTTAACAGCACTCAAATAATATCAAGTCAGTAATACTACTACATCAACCCTAACTTATCCACTCTGTTACAAAACAAATACACATTGTTTAAAAACCTAATCCTTGTTATTTTTCCTCTCGTGAGCAAATGCTTGTTATAACACAGGTTATCTAAAGCCAGAAAATAATTCTTTTAGATTGTAATAATTTTTTGGAGATAACAATTTACTGATACAAGTCCTAACTGCTGATTTTTTAAGGTGATGCAAATTTCAGAACATCTTGCATACTAATGTCACTTGGCAAACTTGAAAGCAATGGTATTGTGACTAGTGTTTATAGGTGATACATTGAGTAACTGAATGTTTTCAACTTGTTCTTCTAGATGGAATTATGGATGATTCAATTCTGCAAATGGGAAATGTGTTCAGCTATTTATTTTTAATGTTCAACAGATTTTCTTGAATTTCTTGTGATGCTGTCTGATATAATGAAAAACCAACAATAAAAATGCTCTTCTCAAAAGTGTTTTCTATGAGTGCATCAATTCATAACAGGTGACAACTGATTTTTCATCAGATATTCTTTATTTATTTCACAAATATTTTTGTGTTTAATTAGCTTTCTCCAACCTAAGGTATTTTTTAAACTTTGAGGACATTTCTTTGTTCAAAAAATTAATTTTCATGTTTGACTCTGAACTTCAATGAACAAGGAATAGAACTTTGAAAAAGTTGGGTCTGTAAAATACACATTCTCACTGAACAATTATGCTTTTGTTATTAATCATGTCCAAAAGATTCACCCCCTTTCAGTTAATGAAGAGAAAACAATTGGAAGTATCTAAATCTTCTGGCATATTTTTTGCATTGTACAAAAATCAGAAAGAAATGTAATAAAATAATAGGTAAAATTCTGTTAAATCTCGTCTGTAAAATAAACTTAAAATAAAAGAATATCTCTTTTTATTAATGTTTTGTAATAATCACACCACTTTAACTCAATGCAAGGAAAAAAAAACAATTAGAAGTATTTAAAATTTAATATAGGTGCTTTTCCATTGTCAGGTTTTTTGCATCCCTGAAATCACTATTTAATATTTATCAGGTTTGCAAATTACTGCTACCAAGAAAAAAAAAATGAAAAAAAAAACACTTTATGATTTTCCCTTATTATTCTCTTATTGACATTTTCCATGTATATATATATATATAAAGACAAAAGGAAAACTTATTTTAGCTGACATCTTTAATCATCCGATGGACTTTATCAAGGCAAATGTAAGGATTTTATTTTGCAACAAGTATTTATACGCTGAAGTAAAAATGTCATTAGTCTTTCAGAATTTTTAAAATTAAGAATGCTCATATACTTTGGGCTAACTGAAAGTCAGGGTAAATTATGAAAGATGTTAAACAACGTAATTTAATGTCTAATAAGCAAAAAAGATTTTTATTGTTGAATTTTTTTTCTTCCAAATTGAATCGGAGTGTTGATTAGTTTTGCAGAGCACACTTCTCTCATCTAATTAAGCCATTGGATGATAGAGAATTCAGACATAATTGGTGCAGCTCTTCAGTTGGGTTTCACAAGCCCAGAGATATGTCGTCAATAAATTAAAAAGCCTATGTAGCAAATTTGGCAATTTTTCAAAAAAGAAAAAAAAGTTTCTTAGTGATAATTTTTTTCCTTTATGTCTAGAGTGTCACCATAAAATTCATTTGTCTCTTAGAAATTATATTGCAGAGTCGTCATTTGTACTGTAATAAGTTTCATTTAGGCCAATTATTTTCATTTTATCACAAAAGTACAAAAATGCCCTAGGCAAACTTGCTACTTGTCTAGAGGGGCAAATTCTCCAGCTATTTCTGAAGAATAGTTGTAAGGGGAGTAAATTTTGAAATTTACATAAATTAATAAATGTATATAAATGTTTATTCTTCATGTAAAAAAAAATCTACAAAAAACTTCCCATTTTTTTGTTTTTTTATTAGGAGGATTACGGCAGTACCTAATATACTAGGTACTGCCATGAACCTCCTAAAATAACACGAAAAACACATCCTACATACCTTATTTGAAGTCAAGTTTTGACTTTTTGATAGATAATAGCTTGATACTAATCTAATTGAAAGAAAAATTAATTTCTGTATATAAATAAATTTCCAAGGCATTTTAAAAACATTGTCACTCATCGAACTGCCATTATAGATGAAAAATGTAAACAAATTTAAAAATCTCTTAAAATCCAATATTTATCCTAGAGATATGTTTTGAAGGCATTTAGTAAATTTAACAATTAACTGGATTTCGTAAAAGTAATGTTTACATTTTACTTAAAACTTAAATGAAAATAATGTTTATTTATGCACATTAGTCTGTGGAGTCAGAGGTCAAACCTAAAAAAAATTTAAAAAATCAAGAAATAGTATAACACCAGACTTTGAAAAAAAAGTTCACAAAAAAATGAAAAGATCCGGAACACCATCAGTGCAATAATCAAGACATTAGTTAAAAATAAAGTATCTTTAAACTTATAGAATTTTATGAAACTTAGTAGAATGAATAATTTTATTTTTTACACTAGATTAGTATTATTTTTTTTTTAGTTAAATGATACTGTAGAACCTAACTTCTACATTTCAGTGGATCACACCTAATTTCCATAATGCTGTTATTTAACAATGTCTTGATTGGACAATAAATATTAAAATTGTATTTTGTGTATCTTCACATGCAAAGTTCTAAAATCCTGTGTAAACAAAACACATAGAGGCTCCAAACCAAGTTTCAGCAACTGATATATTCTGATTGGTTCAATAATGCCAAGGTCATGTTTCTGTTTACGCACAACCTGTTCAAACCAGAGAACCGCCAAAATATTGAAAACGCATTCTTGAGCCCATCATGTGATCAACAAGCAAATAAATATGATACACTAGCACATTTGAGCCAGTGAGCATCATGAAGGCAATTGCCTATTAAAAACTACGTCACACATTCTGATGCTAAAAGTTACCAATTAAATAATCTTCCAGAACATTCACTATCTCAAGTCGTTCATACAGCAGTTTTTGTTCATTCCTGCAAGTGAATTAACATCTAATTACTCAACTCAACCAGTGAGAATCAAGTTGCCAAATGAATCTATGATGCTCAACTATCTGAAGTTTTAAAATTATTTTGATAACATAAAAACAAACTTTCAGAATTTAATCACTCAACTCATTCAAACAGCAGTTTTTTTCAATCCTGCAAGTGAACATCTAAGTTCTCAACCACAGAACATTATCATTACACAGCAAAGCTCTCAACCACAGAACATTATTATTACATAGAAAAAGTTCTCAATTACAGAAAATTATTTCATCCAGAATATATTTACTTGTTGACAACATTACACTCAAAGAAAGACAACTCTAGAACAATTAAGTTTTTTCCCAATTTACACTGGAAATTTATATTTCACAAACACTGTTTAATTACCCCATAAACAGAATTATTCTTTCACTAACTCTGTGAAACTTACATCACCACAATTACAGCAAATATTTCTTCAAGTAAACTCACACACTGTAACTCCAAACACCAAAATAAGAGTTTACACACATAATTAAAATAACAAAAATCATCAAGATTTCACTCACAAATCTTTACTCATTTTAGAATAATCCATTGTATCTCTCGCGTATTCATTTTAAAGTTCGCACATTGCGCACTAATCAAGACAAGTGAAGGTCCCGCGCATTACTATTCGAGGCAAACGTATGTAAACATAGCTAGTAACGGCGGCCGGGTTGTAGATGCGACGCGAATATGGCCGAACTAAAATTGTTGATAACTCCTAAACTGTATTCGAGCGCAAACCTTTATTGTTATTTTCGAAATAATCAGGCAATTTCACACCACAATGGAAAATTTTCATTACAATTGATTTTTTTAATTTTTGGATTATAATGCAAATTAACAAAAGACAAAACAAATTCGAGAGCCTATGTGAAATTTCCCTTGGGCCAACGAAAACGTAGTTTTTCACAAGAATTAAGTGTTGAGCCTAGAAAAAGAAAGAAAAGAAAATAGCAATCCTATGCGAAATCTTTTTTTATATAAAATAAGGAGAAAAATTAAATCAACAAGAGAAGCGCATTCGAAGTCATATGAAAAGTTTCATTTCTGTCCAGCATTCAGATTTTCGCCAGTGTCAAACTCACTGATTATATTATCGGCCTTTACGAAGCGCTTGGCGTTTCAAAGAAATTTATTTACTGTCCAAGAAGGTTCAAACTATTTCATCTACTTTTGAATGTATGCAGTCGTATAATCCTTATGTGAAAAATGAACTCTTAATTTCTTTTAAACATTTTTGAATATTATTTTGTGTCAGATTATTTACTGATGAATGAACATTTGCTCTTCATGACAATTTGTTGCAACTACGAACTTTAAATAAATTCCTTATCTTGTCTAAAAATAACCTGTGTTTCCTCGTCATTATCACCCATCATTAATCTTTTTGGCGTGGGTAAACCAGCTGTTCATTTTAAGCCCGATGTCCCACGTCACTATAATCTGGTGACCCCTGACGCACGAGGAAAGACATACCTATTCTTACTGCATTCATAAGTGAACATCGGACAACGAACAGATGAATCAAGCATCCACAGAGGTTGGCGAATCGATATAATCAGTATCCAGTAAAATGTCCGTGTTCATTGAATGAAATGTCATTGCACGGTTCTCGGTTATGGAAGCTCAGTTCAACATCATGATGATAAGGACACCCATACAGCAATTTTATCACGTGTTGGCTGCTCTACTGTCGGAGATAGCATGCAAACTACTACCTACCATCTTACGGTCGGAAGACTACGGCAAACTTAAAGAAGCAGTTATAAGAGACATGAGAGATCAAAGCGAGAGTTGCTCGACAAATTAATGTCTTCTTCCACTCTCACAGACAGGCCATCCGTTTATTTAAATGAACTGATGGCATTAGCAACAAAAACTGGGACGACATCATACGACACAACTTAATGCAAGCAATGACGATTAACATAAAAGTAAAACCTGCCCTGGCAGCGCAAACGGATTTAGAAATGGAAAGACTTGGTAAGATGGCTGACAACCTACTGTTGTATTTTAAGAAGCAAAACCCTAATCCCGTTCAGCAAGTTCAACCAAAGAAAGAAAAAGACTGTCGTAGTAGGAATTACAAATTCCAATCTACTGTAAATCCATGTCATCATGACCAGAAACCAAAAATATGCAGTAAAAACGCCTCGAATGGTATTTTTATTTTTAAATGTATAATTTCTTAAATGTAGGTTCAAAATATGAAATTTAATAATACTACAGTATTTACATAGACATAGAAATATAGACAGACTGCTAGGAAATTTGTCCAGGCTTTCCCGCATCAAAGGGTTGAGGTTAAAAATAGGGTTGAAAATAATTGCGAAAAAAAACGCGAGTAAAACAGCAAGATTAGAGCGGACAAACTCTCTATTTTAGGCGCGTACGAATAAAGAAAAAACTCCTGCTCGGTGAGTAACAAAAGAAGAAAGTGTTTATTTACAATATACACCAAAAAAAAGGGTAAAGGGGAAAAAGATGATTAGGAGAGAAAGAAAGGGAAAAGAGAAAATGTTCTTGACTTAAAAAGGCTTGCTCAAAATATTTCTTTGAGCGCCTAAAGAGTTCTTTAAGCGATTAGATATTATTGATGTTATTTAGATAGATACACTCACAGTTCTTGTAGAGTTGAAAACCCGTTCGCAGACAAAGGAATCCTGCAGTTGAGTGAGATGCTAGGTCGACAACAGAAGTCCAGTGGGCTCGTCAGAAGGAGTGGTGAAGGGATGCAGTCTTGGATTGGTCTTGAATAGTGGACCGATGTTCGTTTTTGACAGCCCTTTAGTAGTTCTTCTTTGGTGAAAGAGGCGCAGGAGCTCCCTAATGTCGACCTCACAGACGGTGGGCAGAATTCTCACTAGCAAAATAAGCAAGATTCTCCAAATTTATGGAGTTTTGGTAGGCTCCGATGGATCGAGGATTTTTCCCTCCAAAATTGTTGTACAATTTTCCTGGCCCCACTATTGGTCAGAAAACACAAACTTATCTCCGATAAGAATCAGGGCCCTGGGAGCCGGTTTTGAAGGTACTGAAAACAGGTTGGTGTGAAGAAGCTGTGAGGTTTCTCCCAGACTTTGTGGCACCAAGGAAAGGTGATGGTGGTGGAATTCCTTTTTGTGTTTTCCAGGTCTCTCGTTAGCCAGAAAATATATTCTTATCTCTGATAAGAATTAGGCCTTGGGAGCCGGTTTTGAAATTAAAAAGAGGTTGGAGTGAGGATAGAAAAAATAGCGAAAATGTGAACTTGTGAATTGTTGTTCTCAAATTAAATTCCAACAAGACTCTTAATAATACTAATGTGGAAAAAAGTGGTGTGAGATACATGAGGTTGGAACGGTGAGGACTTTCCCGGGTGCGGCGTCCACCACCTACTTTATAGCCTGCTACTGGAAGAGTGGGAAGGGGTAAACGCAGTTACAATGTTATAAAATGCCACCGGGTGGTTTGACGTCTAGAGAAGAAGGGGCTGTACCGAGATTACCTGGAAGTGTTCTTCAACAAGAACAAAAAGAGATCATTGAAGAGATATTCGTGTCCCTTTGGGATTTTAGGATACCTCATCGACAAGTCTTTAAAACTGACCCAGCGGCCACTGTCAAGATTAGACCAGAGTTTAATTGTATCTTGAAAACCGGTAACTCGGTCTCGCTAAACAAGGCTGCTTACTCCGGTGTAAACCTGAATGGCGATATACTGGACATGCTGGTATCATCCACGACAAACAACTATATCCTGCTAGCTGACACCCAGAAAGCGTTCCTGATGATTCCCCTCGGATTGGATGCAGACAGGAATATATTCTGTTTCTTAGTTAGGGATGAGGACCGACTCCACTGTTACCAGTATGCTACCCTTATTTTCGGGTTCACCTCCAGCTCCTTCGTACTTGAAATTTCATTCATCCCGGTACCCCTTGGATGCATGTTGCACGATGGAGAGCCGGTTTTATGTGAACAACCTGGTGATGACTGAGTCTGATCCGGTAAAGCTCGCTGGGTTAGATTCCCTGGATAGAGAAAGTCTACGGGAGAGCGGATTTGTCATTCAATCCTGTAATACTAATTGTGACAACCTCAGAAGTGAGATGAGCAGAGATGATACTTTGAGCACTCATGATGACGAGCGGGAGAGGGTACCGAGGTACATATATAATCCTCTCTCGGAAACGTTGCACGTTGCACCTGTCAGGTGCAATCTCGGCGCGTGGACCAAGAGGCAGATACTTTTTGAGGTCGCCAAAGTTTTCGACCCATTGTCTCTATGCCTCCCAGTGACCGTGCGGAGTAGATTTCTGTTTGGGATGTTGTGGAAGAAGGGTTTAGGATTGGACGTTCAGTTACTATAGACATGTTTCTCAGTTGATCTCTCCTCTTTGAGAGCTATCCATTTTAACCGACAGGCCCTTAATGGCGGCCGGACTGGAGACTTGTACTTGTTCTGCGATACGTCGACAGAGGCTCATGGGTTTGCTGCCTACGTTGTACAGTACCATCGATCTTCCTTGGTCTTTGCTAAGGCTAAGTTTGCGTCCTTGAAGGATAAAACTCTTTCCACCTTAGAGTTGATGGCCGTTTTCCTTGCACTCAGGTATCTGCCGACCATCTTGGACAACTGCAAGGAGTTTCTCTCTTCTAATTTGTATGTGGCCACGGATACTCAAGTAGTGTTACTCTGTGTTTTATCGCAGTCCATGGCCAGTAAGAACAGACTCAAGGATATCCTGTAAGGAGTCTAGGATTGGATTTGCATTATTGACTTAGACCTCACTTTAAGTATGTCACCACAACGCAAAAGCCCGATGACTCGATCACGATAGGATTAACACTGAAGTTCATGTCTAACTTGGAATTTTGGTACCATGGTCCCTCTTGGCTGCGCCATGGCATCCTTTCTTGGCATACTCAAAATCTGACCTGAAATTCGACAGGCAGAGCTGCCGGGTTGCTCGATCTTAGGCAAACTTCTCGGTGGTCATGGAAGAAGAACGTCCTACCGTCATCTCCTTGGAACAGTTTTCTACCGGTTTGTTGAAGGTCACGTCCTTGAAGTTCACCAGTAGACTGCGGAGACGAGGGGAGGGACTGTGACAAGAAAGCAGGTCTTTATATAATGAATACTCCACAACGACAGGACTTTGCTGAGGAGATTATATTCCTCCTGGATCCCCTGGATTGGATTCCTCCTGGATGCCTAGTCCATGTTCTCGATCTTTTCCTGGACCGGGAGGGGTTGGTCCACTCCGGTGGATGAAATAATAGGTCTTCGCATTTTGGATTTTACTGGAAAAAATATCTTATCACCAAACTTATTGTCATGGACTGCCATTCTAGATGTTCTAATCTGGAAGTGGGATCGACTCTGACCGAGTTGAGGCGCAGCAGTTACTAAGTTCCTCAGGGAAAAGAAGCGGTCAAAAAGGTTCTAGCTTCATGTGCTCGGTGCAAGAGATTTAATACCAGACCCGTGCTGCGACCCAATGTGGCCAGGCTACCGGTTCCTAGTGTAGAGTTCAAAGTAGCCTTTAGGAACTCAGGTGTCGATTTCACATCTTTGGGTGAAGGAAGGAACCATGGAAAGAGAAATATACCTGCTTCTGTTTACTTGCTTGAGCGTAAGGGCAGTACACATCGAGGTGATACCGGACATAAGTGTTTTGTCTTTCTTCCAGGTCTAGACCCTTTCGTACTAGCGCAGGCGTCTCTCAGGACTTCATCCTTGGTCCTATTCTATTTTTATTTTTCATTAACGACCTTCCTGATGACATCAGCTCTCAACTTGGTATCTACGTTGACGACACAATTTACTCCTGTCTCAATAGTAAGGCTTGTCAGTCTGACAAAGTCAAAATGGCAGTCGATGTCCAAAACGACCACAAGTCCGTAGTTAACTGGGGCAAAAGATGGCTTGTTAATTTTAATGCCTCCAAAACTAAACTTCTCTTCATAAATCATCTGAGAGACCCCTTGCTGTTTTCCATCAGCATGGCTGATGCTATCCTCCAGGAAAGTGACTCGTTGCGCCTTCTCGGGCTCACGTTCTCTGCTGATATAAAGTGGAAAGATTATATTGAATTCATTGCTAGGTCAGCTGCTAAAAAAGTCGGTTCACTATGTCAGACGAAATATTTTTTCTCTCCAGAATCTATCTTACATAACTATAAGTTTGCTATTCGTCCATGTTTAGCATATTACTGCCACATATGGTTCAGTGTTCCTTCTATTTACCTTGATAAGATCCCCCCCCCCAAAATCTGCAATATTATTGACCCTGATCTGGGGGCTCAGTTCCAGTGACTTTCCCACCGCCGTAAGGTTGCCTCTCTATGTTTTTTCTATAAATACTTTCATGGTAATTGTTCGAATGAGCTCTTCGCTGTAGTACCTAGAGTTTTTTTAATTTAAGCACAGCATTAGACTGGCGTCGAGATCTCATCACTTTATAGTTGAGCTGGCTAGATGTAGCCGTAAATTCCATTTGTTAACAGTTTATTCTCTCGTACTTCTTGCTTGTGGAACTCCCTTCCTCCTCCATGCTTTCCAGCCAACTTTAATCTGCAAAAATTTAAATGAAATGTCAATCGCTATCTACTGTTCACCTGATTACTCCCTTCTCTTTTTGCTCATCATTAATGTTTCTGTCCCTAATTCTTTCACACCCTGTAATCCCTTGTGTTTTAGTGACATTACTCTCTTGCTTGGGGTGACTGTGATTTAAAAAAAGGGCCCTGGTTTGGTTTATCAACCTGTATGGTATTCCCAAGGCTCTTTACAGCAATAATGCTAAAACTTTCCTGGGCAGCGGGAGACTGTTTTGTCGTCTCTCTCTCTCTCTCCTCCAGGAGTATCAAGATAAGTTTGGCTCGTGCAACGTGAAGCTAAAGACGATTCCACTTTTTTCTTCATGGTTCGGGGAAACTTGGGAGAGAAGCATTCAGACGTTGAAGACATTCCTATACAAGGTTATTAGTAGAGGCAAAGTGGATTATTTCTCTCTTCTGGCGATCATTTCTGACAGAGGGAAGTGAACAACCGCTCTTAACATACCAGGAGTCCGCTGAAAAGAAATTAGCGGCAATCACCCCAACATGTTCTTGAAACCCTATAAGAGCTCTGGATTATTGTTGCAGTTGGGGATGAGTGACTTTTCTGCCTCGGTATCTCCCAGCGGGAGACGGTTCATTGAGACGGTGGCGCTTAGAAACCAATGGTTGCAAATTTTCCATGCGATGTGGTACAATGAGTGCCTCCTTGACTTTAGGGAGAGCTCCTCTGGACGATCTCAGTTGACTTTCCAAAACAGCTTTCAAAGGGATGATGTGGCCCTTATTAAGAGCCCACTTAAACCTCGACCCTAGTGGACCCTGGGAACAATATTGGATATCATTCTGGGGAACGATGGTGTGGTTAAATCGGCACGTGTCAGGTAGGGGTATGGTTTTGTGCAGATCCATTTCTTAAAACATCTATATCCTATGGCGATTCCCCTGTCATCTGACGACCAAGACGAGTTTGGGCCGACCTTTCCATCCTTCCTTCTCCGGACACATGACAGCAAGGACATGGAACCCACTTGCTCTCCACCCGGTGGAGAAACTACGATTTGATTGTTCTCTATCTGTAACGCCACAGGATATGATAGCTGACTCGTGGTTCCACTTCGACTGTGTCGGAATTGAGATGGTCCTTCCTAGAAGACAAAAATGGTATTGTGCTCCTCAAAAAAGGCGGCGGGTAGGCCAAGTCTGCCTCCAGCTTAAAAATATTGGTCCTGGGTAAGACTGAGAACCGCAAACGTCGGTGAATCCAAAGGATAAGGGACTTGACGGGACGAAGGTGGCTCTTGATTGGGGCCTAGCATCTATGTCTTCTGTCGGGGCTACAGATTTTTTTCTTCTCTTGTCGGGTGTGCGTGAAAAAAAAAATATGGGAAGACTTACCTGAGGTTGAAGCGGCGGAATTGATCGAGGACAGAGTGGAGACTGGCCCCGCGACTTGTGTCTTTAGACGCGGGTGCCACGTCCATCTCCTCATTTATAGCCTCCTACCGAAAAAGTGGGAAAGGGTGGAGGCAGTTACAATGTTATAAAATGCCTCCTCTTTATTGTTACCAGACCCAAGTTGGGAATGGGTCGAGAAGGCGTCGTTTCCCTTCGCAACCTCGGTTCGTCGATACCTCCAACTCAGGGTCACTAATGTCAATTTTTCTTTTCGACACTAATAACCTTTCAGGTTTTTGGGTATTGCAAAAGTCGAGCTAGCAAGCAAAAATTCCAAACAATAATTAAGATTACAAATTTAAAAAAAAATCAAACAAACATTTTTTAAGGCGTAATATTTTTATACAAGTCAAAAGTTTTAAAAATAAAATAAACCAATATTATTGGGAAATGCGCTATATTTTTAAGAGACATTTATAACAATATTGCTGCTGTTGTCGCCATATGAATTCACCTAAAATTCTAAATACGTCAGCAAATGAATTTCATATTCCCAGAAATATACTACCATGATCAAAATTTGCAATGATAACTTTTCTAAGCTTGAGACTGTAAGAAGAAAATACAGTCTCGCATGAAGTGGTATTTTCTTTCTCTTGTGAGGCGAGCGATATCTACTCCACATCCAGACGTCATCAATCTACCACATGCGTTACAGTAGTACACCAAAGAATTTCACGGTGAAAACGTTTGCATAATATCGAACTATTTCAGTTATTTTCATGGTGGAAGGGCGACAGGTTGATAGTATAAAATGCAAAAGGGGTAAAAGAAAAGAGCAGTACATTCCTGGGTGACATCAGCGCATTCCTCTTGGGACCATCATAGCTAACAAGTACCTTCATATAGAAAGATACATTTTTTTAGTTCTGACCGGCGATCTGCGGGTTGCTTTCTTTTTTTTTTTTTATTGCTGTTAGTGTTACGTAGAGAAAAAAGTTGTTTTTTTTTTATTGGATCTCTACAACTTTGTTGGTTTATTCTTCAGACGAAGTTAATTTTCTTCGTTGTTTTCTGGCGAACTTTCCTCACCGAAAGTAATTTCGCATTTATCTACAAACAAAAAACCAGACACATTTAATATCTCTTCTCCTTGTTGAGATGCAGAGTCGCCTTCTTGTAGATCGTCTATTGTGTCAGAAGCTGCCTCATATTGCATTCCTTCACCAATATCATCAGACACAAACGCTTCCGAGGGGGCTATGTCTTCACAAAAGGAGACATTTTCGTCTGGAAAATTTTTCGTATCTCTCATTTCAACTGTATTTATTTCGGTCATCACGTGTCCGTCAGCCATCATAAAAATATCGTGCCAAAGCAAACAAATTGGTAATTTTTTGCGAAAACGGGGATATTGTGCTATAAAAACAAAATTTAAAAATCTTATTGGGTTGCTGTTGGCGATTTATACATCTCACTTATTTTGTGTAGACAGGCAGTAAAACTTGTACAATCCAGTCGGTTATTTTTGTTGATATTATTTTCCATATATCTGTAGGAAATTTTCAATAGCACTGTAAGCTTCAATCCTTATCAAATATCTCCTTATAATGTTGGTATCAAAAGCAGCCCGTCTTCGTGATACATGTTTAGCGCGGCTACTATTCATAAGTTAATTTAAAGACTTTAAATTAAGAGAGTTATAATAAAGGGGAATAATTCATAAAATAATATTTTTGAATTTTTTGTTTCAAGACCCCCCCCCCGACTCCCAAAAAATAGAACAACACAGATTATTGTATCATATTGTATTTTAGTGTATATATATATATATATATATATATATATATATATATATATATATATATATAAAGAGGTGTAAATCAAAGTAGTTTTATTTTATAACATAATTATAGCAGTTACTACACGACATACTTAACAAGTAAAGAAACATTAACTTTTAAAAATGAGCAATGTTTTCTGAATTGGAGAAATTAATATTTTTGCAAATGGATAGTAAAATAAGACAAGTAGTTTAAGTTTGAAAATAGTTTAAGCTTACAAAAAGTAAAAATAAAAACTGGAAATTTGTACTAGAAATATTTTAATAACTTTAAGAACTTACAACTAGTTGATTTTGAATATTATATTGATATCTAGTAAGGTCTGAAAGCTTAACAAGACAATGCAACAAATATATCTAAAATTGATTTTTCAGTGAAGAGAAATTTTAAACATAATTCCTGCCAAGATATTTTTAAAAACATATTCCATTCTATCTTCTTTAAAATGAATGTAATTTTTAGGAAATATATTAGTTTTTAATAAATTAAAAATAGATATTGCAAAGCATTTTTTGATGACTTCATGTCCATATCTAAATGTTTATTTACTAAAATGAAAAGCACAAAGATAATTTATAAGGTCTCTGAGAAAATTTTACATGAAATAATGGTTGTGAAATAGTACATGCACAAAATAACAGAGACCAATTGATCTGTAATACAAGGTAACATTTATTTAACAAAAATAACAAAAGGAAAGTTTAAGAGTTCTTTACCTAGAAATAAATGGAATACACAACAAAAAAAACTGTTAATATATTTGGGTGACTTGTCTGTGTAGATGTATTTGTGTGTATGTGAAGCGTCCACACCATTTTTTGCTTCGATGTGAATAGTTGATAACACACACTTCAAAAGGAGTAAAAACTGTTTTTATATCCTCAGGGCAGCTGCTGATAATAGCTTTATTAAAGCACTACAGTACCCTTCCAAGTGAGATAGTTGTACAACAATCTCAAGAAAGTGAATTTTTATTCTGCCAGGTAAGAAAATAGTTTCTTAGGCCATTTAATATGATGACTGCTCTTTGAAGTTCTAGGCTCTGTCTGCTTGGTGGTTTCTAATGAATTATCACTAATATTTTCTAAATGTGCCAGTTTTTAGTTGGTTAATGGAAATATTTTCTTGTCTATTATTAATCACAACTGTGAAATGTTTCTCTGTACATTTCACCACCTTATAAGGACCTCTATAAGCTGGCTTTAAGGGATTTTTGGTTGCATTGTCTTTTACTAGCACAAAGTTGCAATTTTTGAGTGATTCTGGCATATATATTACATGGGTGTGTTGTCTAGGAGATGGGGATGTTACATGAGACATTTTCAATCTCAACATATCTACAAATGAAACAGGATACAAGAATGGTTCATTTGGTTTGATTACTAACACTTTCGGTGGACATAAAGGTGCGCCATATAAAAGTTCAGCTGCAGAACTCTGTGAATCAGATTTTACAGTTGTTTTTAGCCCTAAAATTATTTGTGGAATATTATGAAGCCAAGGAATATAATTCAGTGCTGTTTTCAGAGAACAATAAAAATGTTTTATGATGCCATTAGCTTCCAAATGGTAAGCAATTGTGTGAATTCTAGTTGTACTAAGCATGTTGGTTAGAGAAGTGAAAAGTGAGCATTCAAATTGCGTTCCTCTATCTGTGGTGATGGCCGTGGGAATACCAAATTTGCTAACCCAACACGTTATAAAACCCTGCGCAATTGATTTCACCCTAATATCAGTAAGAAAAATGATTTCAGGTCAACAGGTGAATCTATCAATGCAAGTGAGGAGAAAGTAATATATATTACAGGGAGAGAATGGGCTGGTGATGTTGATATGGTCAAATTGAGTATTAGGAATGGGAAAAATGTAGGAAATGATTTAGTGTGTCTCATTATTTTTGCCTTTTGACATGGTACACAAAGACATGTCCAATCACTCATATCCTTGTTGATTCTGGGTTAGATATAATTTTTACTAATTAGCCTGCAGGCTGCTTTTATACCTGGATGTGATATTGAGTGCAGAATATTTACATTATTCAGACTGTTGTCCTCATCTTTATTGTCATATTGATGATGTTTTGGCTGTTGTATGTTTGGCTTCAGGTGATTGGAATTTCAAACTGAACCCTTTATTTCGTCAACGGGGGATAGATTGCTCTAGTTCCACGTGCTATGCCTCTTCCAGATGTTTCAGTTATCTTTCTTTAACTTAACTCTCCAAGTTTTTGTTCACCACTGTAGTAGCCAGATATTGAAATCTTTGGGTTAAGTCACTGGATCCAACCAATGCGTTTATCCACTGGGCCATGTGTCTTTGATGAAAAATCACCTGAAGAAGGCCGGAGCATACAATGACCAAAACGTTGTGAATATGCAATAAAATTGAGGACAACAGTCCAAACAATGTAAGTAATGTAAATAATTACAATACCTCATTTCAAAAATGTAGACAGATATTGAGTGCAGAGTATCAAAAGTTTTCTACAGAGAGTTTTCAAAACAAAAGGCTGCAAATTTTCTGTAGAAATGTTGCACTAGATGGAATATTTCACCTGTGGAATATATATTTCCTTCATTTGTAATGAAGAATTATTGTCCTCTAGAAGAGATTTTAGATATCATCTTTTTGTGAAGTTGCAATATCTTAAAAATCTGTGACTTGATTTATATCAATTACAGAAATATTCCTGGAGAGTGTGTCTGCTAGAATGTTTACAGAGCCTTTGATATGTCAAATATCAGTTGTGAATTTACACGTTTGATGTTGTCAGTAGCTTGTTTCAGGAAAATAAATCAGAAATTTTTAAAGTCCACAGCTTTAACAAATTTTCATGAAGAGGAAATGTTCATACAACAGATTAAATGATTTGACACAAAATAATATTCAAAAATGTTTAAAACAAAGGTAAGAGAGTTTGTTGATTACAGAAGGGATATATGGTTTGTATATGTTCAAAAGATGAAGAGAGATAGCTTTCTTGGACTGTTGAAATAAAGTTCTTTGAACTGCCACATGCTTGGTTAAGGCTGATAATATAATTGGCAAGTAATTTGACACTGGCAAAAGTTTCAAGCTGGATGTATGAACAGAAACAAAACCTTTCACATAACTTCAGACACTCTTTTCATGTAAATTAAATTTTTTCCTTATTTTATATCAAAAAGGATTTTGCATTGGCTCCCTATTTTCTTTTCTAAGCTCAATGACTAATTTCTATAAAGACAAGGTTTTCATTGGCCCAAAGAAAATTTCACATGGGCTCGCAAATTTCTTTCTATCTTTTTCCTCAGCTCATGTGAATTTGAAGGGAGTAGGTAAAGGGAGTTATGATTTCATACTCATCACAGGTGTAGTGAAGATCTGAGACTTCCACTAATCACACTGTCTTCAAATGTTTAGGTTTAGGGATACTATAGAAAAGAACAAGGTTATATACTGTATGGAGACAGGTCATCTCAATGTGACTTCACACTAAACACCAACTCAAAAACTTTCACCAGATTACTGGTCACAGTGACCTGAGCTAACTTACCTTAATGTTTGTTTAACAGCATTTCAACCTCTTATGGGTCATTTAATAACGACTTACCTCAATCCTTCCAGGTTGATGTTACCTCAATTATATAAAGATCTAATGTTTTTGTTCTAATTTACAATTTTTAAGCAAAACTCATTAATTTACCATTAGTTCTGCACAGTCCCTCAACTGAGACTAGTTGACATTTTAACCTTAAAAAAATGTGAGAATTTGATAGTTAACCTTTCTATTAAAGAAAGATGCAGAGACAGTGCTAACATTGTTCTGTTTCTTTTTTTATCTGTGACTTTTTTACCTGAATTCAACCTTAAGCCCAACCAGTTTTGAATTCAGAGTTCTCCTAGACTGGTTGCCAACCAAAGCTAGAGAGCTCACTCTCCTAACTGGTGGGGAGAAAAGACGAATTCATATATTTTCAAGTGCATTTGTGTGCAAGTGAATACAATGGCTTTGGTTGGAATTTTAACTTGGCATAACAATTACACTTTCCACACTGATGACCACTATACTACATGCACATTCATTTCCAACACATTGACAAAAGGAAAATTTGGGAATAAGGCAGTGACCTTTGTAAAGTTCTTGAAAATAGTCAAAATTTATTTAATATCAAATGGTTATTTAAATGAAATGAAAGGTTTTTTTTCTTAGGGAATCATCTAATAATTAATTAAACTGGGAAAAATATGATAGATAAACTTTATATGTCAGACTAAAGGTGGGTAATTGGATGACACAATGCAAAAAACTCTATGTAATGTTTCATTCTTCATAAGGACTTCATCAGACTTAAATAATGTTCTTATTGATAGAATTTATATTTCCCCCCTACATATATATAATTCCATCAACAAGAACATTATTTTATTTGATAAAATCCTTTTGAAGGATGAAACATGTTATATAGAATTTTTTCTATTTTGTCATCCAATTACCAAACTATAGGATGTATACTTATTTCAATCTGAAAGAAAAGTACCTTAACCTTAGTAATTATCCATTAACTTGGTATTATTTTCAAAAAATAGAATACACATGCTTTAAAGCTGTAGTTTATTACATTTTTTTAATAGTTTGTGAAGTTATGATAGTGTGAATTTGTCTGATAGATCATACAAAACAATTATTTAATACACTTATTTTAATAAAAAAACTGTTTCTTTTAGTTTGACAAAATAAGTATAATCAGATAACACAATAAATAATTTAAGTTAATATAGGTTTTTTTTAATTTTATCTTACTTGAACAGAAATGATAGAAAATCTCAGTAAAATCTTGATATTATTCAGCAATGAATCATAATGCTTTTGCTTTGTTTTAAAAGAAAAAATGAAAAGCAGGAGAGTGCCTTGGCACGGAGTAATTGTTAATGAGCTAGTCTGATTGACCATTAGTGATGCTTTATATTTGGGACCATGTACCAAACTTAGTAAATAATTTATTTATTTTTTTTATTCTTCTTGTCACTGAACAATGCACAGTGAAATTAGTCAGCAGTCCCCAGATGCCCCAGTACAAACACCCACAAAAAAGGAAACAAATAAAAAAACACACACACACACACACACACATATATATATATATATATATATATATATATATATATATATATATATATATATATATATATATGCACACAATACTGATGAAAGAAACATGCAGCATTGAATGATGAAAAAGAAAACAAAGAATGACAAATATACACTATATTATTTGTGGAAGAGAAATGTTGTTACTCTTTATTTCTGATGATATTAACAAAGGAAACAAATATGAAGAAAAACAAACATTTTAATACAGAAATTTTGACATAACTCTACATTGTTGGTTATAATGGATGAACTGAAAATTTCGCATTATTCAGTTTCAGAGATTTTCTCAGCTAAAATTTAAAATGTCTTTACTGTTGGAAAAACAAAAAGAAGAAACTAATACTTTATTAGAATTGCGAACTATTAATTCATTTTAACTTGTTTTTTCATTTCATTTTATTTTGCTGTTTTTTTTACAACAAATTCATTCTTTATTTTAAGACCTATTCTGCTTGCATTCTATGGCATTCATAGAATGTAAAAACAACTTGTGTGTTGTGATAAAAAGCAACAAAACTAAGATAAAAAGAAAAAAACAGTTAAAATGGCGATGATTTGTTTAAGAAATTAAGACACTGAAAAAGCGTAATATTAGGTTGGCCAGAAAGTCCTAACTCACTCACAAAACAATAAATCTTGCAATATTATGTAATCTAAATGTTTTAAACATATAATAAGTGAATATAAAAACATGAAGATAGAAATGATTTACAATCATATGCGAGAAAAAGAAAAGAAATGTTTGTTGAAATAAAGATACAACATTATGATTCCATGGGTAGAAATTATAAGCCTCTATTTGGGTGTAGGAAAATATCGGTTAGAGGCAACATGTTCTTTTAAGTACTCTCCTCCCATTTCTTCATACATGGCTCGAGTAACGCTGCTAGTATGTACAAGGGGTGACAGGGCCCATTGTCGAGCTCCATACCAGGAGTCCAAGATTGGATCAGCTGAGAGTGAAAAGAAAAACATTGAGAAAATGTTAAATATAGCAAATATATAATATAGAAGTAGCATTAAACTAATTAAATTATAAAATTTAATTCAATAATCTTATTCTCTCAGTAAGAGTATTTTGTACGAATACCATGTAGAAATTTTTCAATTTATAAAAGTAGCATGCTGGACAATTTTCTCACAGATTAAAAAAAAGACTTGAGGTAACAGAAATATGGTTCTACAGAAGGATGCTGAGAATATCATGGACTGAACATATGAGCAATGATGAAGTTTTAGAGTAAATGGAAACAAAAAGGATACTTATACTTAACATCAGAAAAAGACAGTTGAAATTTCTATAGCACATAATAAGGAAAGAGGGTTTGGAAAATTTGACACTCACAGGACATGTTGAAAGTAAGAGGGAGAGAGAAAAACAGTACATAACCTACCTAACAAGCTTGTGTAAATGGATGGCAGGACAGGAGTTAAGAGTGATAGCAAAAAAAAAAACCAAAAAAAAAAACCAAAAACAAAATTTACTAAAGAGCTACAAAGGACAGGAAATTGTGGAGATCCATTATTGCCAAAGTTTTGAAGGAGCATGGCATCTGGAACAAGTCAATTCAAATAAACAGTGTGCCATACTAAATAAGCAACATTCTGAGAGGAAAGAAATAATGTAAACATTCTGGCATTTGTATTTGGTACACAAAAGTATACTGATTCCAGACTACTAATTATCCCTTTCTTCCTTCATTTCTCTAGTAAAACTACTTGCAATGCTTTACTAAAAGAAAATGATTTTTTTTATATGCTATTTTCATTACAAATGACAATCAATTTTCTGGCTTTAACAGATTTCAACATTAAATAATTCTCTTAAACAAATCAACTGACTTGCTGTCAATCATTCATTATTGTAAATAATCAACAATAAAATTAATGAGAGTAATTTTTAAATGATACATAATTTAAGAAAAGTACCATTCAGATATAACAGTTATCTCCCTTTTTATTTTCTACATTTTAATTTTTTGTTGAAGGGAAACACTTGACAGAGTTTGATTTGATTTACTGGTCTTGGTGAAAACAGCTTTCAGACAAATGACATTCACTGTTAAGAACTGGACCCATGTAGCTTATATAAACAAGGTAATTTTTAAAAGAATATTTTTTTTTAATTCAACATTATTTCTTATTATTACAAACATTATTTTTAGTGAGTATCTTGTTATTTTAATCAGTGAAATTAATGTCAACCAGCATAGAAATCAAGACCTTACTAACAAAAAATAAACTTTTAAAAAGATCATTTTATGTTTCAGGTACAAAAATAAAGTGAACAGATACAGATTTTGAGACATTTTGGTGGGATAGGTTTTATATATTCTAGATACTGAATTGTTGTAATCTTAACATTTTCAAGAGGCTGGCAACAAAGCTGTCCTTCTCAACCATAAGTTAGAATTCAACTCATATATTAGTTCATCTCATAATATCTGAACTGAAGGTCAGAAAAAATATAAATAAATGAATATTTAATTAGAATTTGATTAACATAAGTTCTATTATTGTCATCAATGACCCTCTTCCAATGAGTCACAAGCTTTATATCATTTTTGCAAAAAGCGTTTTGGTTAGGAGGAAAAGAATATAGAGAGAGTAATTTCCATCTCTCGGTTTTTTTAATGGACTAGTCAAGAAAGTTTACTAAACTTTGAAATCAACAGTATTAGATGGCACAAGATCTGGAGAATAAGTAAGGTGTGGAATTATTTCTGAGCTGAGGCCTTCAATCTTTTCTGATGTGATCTTTGCTGGATAGAGCCATATATTAATCACACTTTTTCATTTGATCAAACTGAGTTTCTTTTCTTTCAAAGCAGTGTTTAAATATTCTAGCTGCTGACAAGATATTTAATCATAATAACTTTTAGTAACTCAAAATAGACCACACTAATGAAATCCTATCAAGCAGCAAAATTTTTCTTGAATGGAGGTTAATTTTAAATCAATGCATTAGTGTATTTGCCTCAAGTAATCTATTGTCTGTATTACATTATATTCTTGTAAAATATCTATTTTCCATCACCAGTCATTAACCTTTTCAAAAATGGTGAAATGTGTTCATGAGAGTATTGATGCTTATTTTTTCTTTATGATGGGCTTCTGTCAAATCATGGAGGACATATTTTCTAAGCTTAACCTCCTTTCCAAATTGTTGCAGATGATGAATTATTTAATGACTTGAATTCAGTTTTTAAGTGACTTCTTCAACTGTAACAGCACTATTTATATTGAATTCAGACAAAAGCAGGTCATCATTAAATTCAACAGGACAATCTATTTATAGACCATTTTTTGAAGCTAAGAATCACCTTTTCTAAATTTTTCAAAACCATCTTCTATTATTTAAAAAATCTACTCTTTAAACACCATGAATATTTCAGCTTCATTCTGCTATCTTTTTTTCTAAACACATAGAGCATTACAAATCTCATATGAACCAATTATCAGGTCCATTTTTAGGAGGGTCAGGTTCTTTTTATACTAATGTTCTCCCAATACAAAGCCTAAGAGCCACTCAAGCTAGAGTGTTACTGTGTGGTGGTATTGTATGAGCATAAGAAAATGCAAGACTTCAGCCTTGTCACACGACCAATAGATCATCAGACACCTTACCATAGGCCTCTCTCCTGACACCAACTGTGATCTCAACCAACCAACCCAAGAAATCGGTCAACTCCTGGTCCTACCAACAACACCCTTATGCCTTTCCTTACCAGCAGCAACTAAGGAACCATATATGAACAATTTTTGCCAAATTTAAAACAACTATGTGTATAACATGTATGAATACACGTTGTTGAACATTTGATCCTTGTTTGTTCCATTCCTTTGCAACCAAATGCTCATTATAACACTAAGTTTATTGTATTATAATAATAATTTATGCATTTAAAACTGTGCAAGTGCGTACTAACATGTATCATTATCATTTTGACATTTTAGAGTAGAAAAATACCATTCAATGTATTGCTATCAGATTTCAGACATTATTTACTGGCAGCATGTATTATTATCATTTATGTATTTTTATAATAGTAGATATATTCAATCCACCACTATCAGATTCTAGACATTACATAGAGATTCATCTGACAGAATGTAATTCAACTATTGTGGTCAGATTTCAGACATCATTTATGGCATGACCTGATGTTTCAACCTGTATGATTGTATTTTTGCGGCTGCTTGAATATTTACAGACTAAAGAGAAAGAAGAGAATTTATTATGACCTACAGTAATTCCTTCAAGATGAATGCATGAATATTTAAGAAAGAATGAAAAGTGGAATATTAATTTCAGCAGCAGTGACTTCTTGTCTGGTTTTGATTTTCTTAATGAAACAGGAGCATATTTATGATTTATAAGGTTAATAACCTTATAAATCATAAATATTCAAAAAGTAACTCTAATCAACTAGCAGTCAACCAATCATGTAGTATCTCTCTATTATTTTTCATAAAATAGAAGCCCTGAAAGTGTATTTGGAAACCATTTGATAACATAGGCGTTTACTAAGTTCAGTTTAGTCTAGTACAGCAGTTCTTAACTAGGGGGAATTTCCTTCCATGGGGAAATTTCAGGTTGTTGTGGGGGATGATGTTTAGAAGGAGGTTTTCTGTGATTTGTGTTTTTGTGTGATTTTATAACAAGCAACTCAGAAAATAGTCAGCGTTTTTTTGTCTTTTTTTTAACGGCATAATCAACCCATGTCAGTCTATCGCTGTTGCCGTTTGGGATCAGATTGTTTAATGTGCAAGCTATATTTGTACGTGCAGTTTTAAATTTGTTCAACCTTTTCATGTTTTGAGGCACAATTTGACATTATTGTTTTCCTCAGGAGAAGATGACCAAAAAATGTCATTAACAAGATTCATAGTTCGACTTCAAATTTTCCTTTCTGATCCAGAATGGTGTGCAGGTACTTCAATGTGTGCTTTGTTTGAAAACTTTGACGAACAGCTACATGAAACCATTTCAGTTGAAACATTTTGAAAACAGCCATCCAGAATTCAAAGACAAGTCTTATGCATTTTTCAAGCTCAAAGAGGCCAAATTGAAATGAGCAAGATTAAATGCGACTGGAACCTTCCAAAACCAAATGGCTGCAATTGTGAAAGCATCATGCGAAGTTGCCTATGAGATTGCGAAGAATAAGAAGAGACAAATGATTGGGGAAACATTTGTTAAACTATGTTTACTGATCTGTGCCAAGCTAGTCTTGGGAGACTCTGCCTATCAGAAGATGAAGTAAATTTCAATGTCAAATGACATCATTTGCTCTTGTATTGATGATCTGGCTGAGAGTATGAAGCAGCAATTGATTTCAAAAATGAAGGTCACCTTTCTTTGCAATCTAAATGGATGAGCCAATGGATGTTGCAAGTCTTTCTCAACTGTTGATCTTTGTGAGGTACATCCATGAAGAGAAAATTGAGGGGGATTTTCTGTTTTGACAACCGCTCAAAATAAGTGCCAAAGCTGGAGACATCATGCAACTTTTGTCCTCGTTTTTTGAAGAACTTGAATTGGGATTGCTTGGTTGGAGTGTGCATGAATGGAGCACCTGCAATGTTGGGTTCAAGATCTGGATTAGTTACCTTCATCCAGCAAAAGAATCCACTAGCTCAATCTACTCACTGTGTGCTTCACAGAGAAGCACTAGCATCAAATACTTTTCCAAGATCCCTTCATGATGAATTATCAATCGTGATTAAAATGGCCAACTACATAAAATGTTTGACTCTCAACACAAGGCTGTTTCAGCAATTCTGCCAAGATTTGGAAGCTTGACATGATGCCTTCCTTTTTCATATGCAAGTCTGATGGCTGTCCAAAGGCAATATGCCTTGACAGGTGCTTGAACTGTTCAATGAGATTGTGTTGCTCCTTGAGGAACAAGAAAGAACTATTCTTTTGGAAGAGCTGAGAAATGATGACTTCCACATTTGACTGGCTTACTTGGCCGATGTTTTTGGGGAGCTTAATGAACTCAACAAGAAGCTTAAAGGAAATGATATGAACAGACAGACAAAATCCAGGCATTTGCATCCTAACTTTGATCTCTGGAAGAGCTGAGTGGAATGGAGCAAGTTTGAGTGATTGTGTTGGAGATGATCTCATTCTGAAAGGAATTTGGGAAGAAAGAGACCAGGCATAGTATAGCCACAGTAATGGCATAACAAATGAGAATTAAAATTCACTTGTGAATTGTTAAATGAAAGATTTTAATAATAATGCATATTATATACACTAAACTTGGCTTAGAATGATACAAAACTGCAACAGTTGGACACAATGAGAATGTCATGAAGTGTGATTTCCTTCATATTTTACCAGTCCAGTGGTGGTCATTTATCTTGCATACTGAGAACTGCTCTACCCTTACTGCTTAGGCATTTATATAGTCTATGCCTTAGCTATGCTAATTAGGCAATCATTTACATATTACTACAGGGAAGATTAAACTCCCTACATTAGCAATGATCTGCAAGGCTGGTTTGCTAACCTTCCATCTATAGAAGGTGCTTTTGATTTGATTACATTGTTTAGAACAAATATGGGGATTAGCATTGTGATTTTAAGGGGAGACAACCGTGGTGGGCGTCCTACTAAAATAAATTTTATTCTAAATTTATTTGGTTTGGTTTACGGCATATCAACCTCAATGGGTTATTTAATGCTGACAAAATTTTCATTGTTGGTAATATATTTTTAAAAAAATGTATAGCCAATAATGTTATTTTTTTAAAAAAAATGTATAGCTGATAATGTTTTTTTTTTAAATGTATAGCAGGTAATTTTTTTTTTTTAAGTGTATAGCTGGTAATTTTTTTTTTTTAATGTATAGCTGATAATTTTTTTTTTAAATGTATAGCTGGTAATTTTTTTTTTTAAATGTATAGCTGGTAATTTTTTTTTTTAAATGTATAGCTGGTAATTTTTTTTTAAATGTATAGCTGGTAATTTTTTGAAAAAATGTATAGCTGGTAATATTTTTTTTAAATGTATAGTTGGTAATTTTTTTAAAAACTGTATAGCTGGTAATTTTTTTTTTTTTTTAAATATATAGCTGGTAATTTTTTTTAAATGTATTGCTGGTAATATTTTTTTCAAAAATGTATTGCTGTTAATAATTTTTTTACAAAGTATTTCTGGTATTAAAACCTATTTTTACACTTTGATAGTGTTTTGACCCCAGTTTTGGGGTTAACTATTTGCCCATAGCTAGAACCCTAACAGGTGCTACTGGGAACATCAGCAATAAAGAGGTGGTTCCATGCTCCTCAAACCCTCCAGATCAGTAGCCTTGCTGCTGGACATATTTTATTGTCTTACCCAGGACGCAGATGTAGTTTATTGTCATAACCAGGATGCAAACTTATTTCGGAATACTTACCAGCTCTGTAAACAGAAAAAGTAGACTGGAATGGTCGAATTTCTAATAGCTCACGTTCCATTCTTTTGTTGAAATTAGGAAACATTGCATTTGATCCAGTTAAAAATACGCACTAGAAAAAAATGTAAATCAATAAGTGATACAGTCAATATAAGCATAAATATTGTAAATTAAAATCAGTTTAAGAAAATTATCACTAAAAGAGATTTCCTTTCATACAATATTTTCCCTAGACATTGTGAAAAATAAATATTAAAAAATCCATAAAATAGAGTTAGTGTTTCAAGTGGAATTGAATGGTGTTGGAAAAGTGGACATGTTTGTTCTGTAAAGGTTAAATCAAGTGAAAATTTTAGTTAGAGATTGAGAGAACACTTTCAAACAGCAAACAAAATCAAAAAATATATTTTTCAACCAATGAAAATGCACTGCTAAAGAAGTGAATTCCTTCTCTGGAGCCTATTCAAATCTATAATCAGTCATGTAGTAGCTCTATCAAGATTCATCATTGACTGAAAAGTTAGCATTAATTTAGGTTGAAATTTATAAAATCTTTCTCTTAAAACTGCTTTTCAAGTCCACCATTATCATTCTTTCAAATATTGATAGGAATTTCTTTTTTTATCTTTTGTTTAAGGTAATGTGGAAAGTCAATAATTATACCATCATTTTTCCCTTTTTGCTACCCATTTTACTTCAAGTGATGTGGCTTTTGTCATTTGGTAAAGCTCTTCATTTGTGATTCTGTAGTGCCAGTCTATAAGATCTGATGAAGGATTTCTGCTTTGAGATCTAGAGGATTCATTCACTTGAATCCATTTTTAATCATTGATCTGAAAAAATGGTTGCATACTGATGATGGTTTAAACATTTCCAAAGGAGCTGGAAGACACGCATGGCATCCATATGCGAGTCTAGATCTGACAAGGCTATTTAAGAACATAACTCAAGTTTTTAGGTTAATATTTTGCTTTTGTATCATCTTGGGTGTTATATAAAAGCACCCCTGAGTGTAACCAAACTATAATGAAACACACAAACATCATAAATTAACAGAAGAATCATTTATCTTAACAAGATGCTCATTAACTCATCAACAAATTGTTACTGATTTCTAACTTTATAATTATGTGAACTTAGCACAGATACGTTTTATCTATTGTCATATAAACAAATAATACTGAAATTCAACAAAGAACTTTATTCTTATTATAAACAAACTTTCTGGAATGAGGAGTTATCATTATTGACACTATTTTGTTGTTAGTAGTGGCTTTATCTTGTGTCCAAGAATTTTATTTCTTCTTTGCGTATCACTTCCTTTATGATGATGGTACTGATGACTACATTCACCACCAGAGTGCAGGCTCAGCACTAGAAACTTCCTGTTTCACCAAAACCTGCTCCATTTTCTATCGCTGTTTGGGTTTGCAAGAGTTGGTTGAAAGTGAGAGAAAATCAGAGTAGAAGAAAATGTCAATGGCGTGAATTTGTTTAAGGTGGACCTCAACTTGCCAGGAAATGACCCACATTTTTGATTTCATGACCTTCCTCTGTGGCACATATGGAATAAGACATACAGAATTCAGTTATGAAATTGCAATGGACTGCTGTTATAATTTCAAATGGTGCCTTCTGTAGCATGTCTGTCATGTGTAGCCTCTTCATCCGCTGGTTCAACTGCTGAGATCTGTTGTAATCATCATTCATTTGTTCCACCGTTGGGATCTTTGGGGTTGGTTGCATTTAGTCTGGGTCCTTGTCTTTGACTTTGCCACTAAGGGTGGACCTACCAGGAGTTTAGAACTCTCAATGGCATCATTTTCAGAGTCATTGGACCATGCAAGCCCCTCCACCACGACAAGGAGCAACCATGAAAGGTAGACACATAGACACACATATATATTTTACATTGGATGTCAGAGTAAACAGTTTGTCATCAAATGTTACTTTGTTTAATGATAATATTAGAAACAAAACAATAAATAAGAAAAGAACACCATTTACATGCAGATTATTGTCCTCATCTTTGTTGTTGTTATCACATTTTAACTGTTGTGCTTACATTAGGTGTATGCCGATCCAGGTAACCTAAACCGAATTTTAAACTGAACTCTATTTAATCTACGGAAGTAAAATGTTCTTGTTCCACTGCCTACGTCTAGGGATATCTCATCTAGTTCTTAGTTATTGCTTATAGTAATTGTAAGTTCAATCCCTGAGCCAGGCAGTGTATTTGGACCCGGTGGAAACAGAGCAAGCAATATTTGAGCAGTACTAAAATAAGAACTAGATGAGACAACCCTTGACATGGACAGTTGAATGAGAACAATCTACTCTTGTAGATTAAATAATGCATGCAGTTTGAAATTTCCTGTAGGTTACCTGGATTGGCATGTTACACCTGATGTAGGCTGGATGGTGCAATGGCTGAAACATAACAACAACAAAGATGAGAACAATATTCTGCATGTAAATAGTGTAAATAAACTTTCTACAGATGACCATTTCAATTATAAATATAAGTTAGAATAAATCTTTTGTTACTGTAAATTTTACTATCTATTCAGGCTTACATCAACCACAATATATAAGAGCTTTGAAAGTTTTTAATGTTAAAGTTCACAACTTTTATACTTCTCTGTCACCCATCAATACCCAATGAAGCCTACTATAAGGAAAATAGGAGCTTAAGCCTGCCACACATTTTTAACACAGTACAAATAAAAATAGGCAAGTTCATACTAGATGAGCAATATACGTAACCCTCTTTTTTTTTCAAAACACAAATTATTGAACCCTTGTTACATTATAACTGTTATAACTATAAATAGATAAAACCAACATTGGCTTTTATACAAACCAGTGACTCACCAATATCAACATCATTGCTAAATACTGATAACCTTGATGTAAGAAATCTGTATCATCCTCTACAATATATTATTAGTTTTTCTTTTAAAAAGTGTCTTGTTTGTCAGGTAAAATTGATAATCTAACCAGACTTTGGAACCATATGTATTACAAATCAGTCATACACTATCTAGCTTTAATGGCATGTTCATCATATCATCAATCAAGATTTTAAGACCATGTTAAACTCACCTGAACCAAAGCATTCTGGTCGTCAGGGGAACATTTTTTTAGCACATAACCAACTGTTTCAGCCAAACCAGCTTGTTCATTACCAATCATTGAAGGTTGAAACAGCAATTCTGGTACTCTGGGAAAAGATAATAAATATTTACTGGAGTGTTTTTTAATATTAGTTTTATGTATTTTTGACAACATAGTCTTTGTTGTTATGAAGTTGTTTGTAGATGAGTATACAGGAAAAAGAAATAAATTTTGCCCTATTGATCAAATTATTAATCATAGCTAATTTATACCTGCGATGACAGTCAATATTATAAATTAAGATGGCAGTAGTTTGGACTTTCTTTTTTAATATATGGAAATTTTTAGAGGTTTGCTGCTGGAGTCAAAAAGACATCTAACAAAGGGATTCTATTTTTGATATTAAATTCAGAAGTGAAATGGGAGACTGAATTGTTTTTTTAAGACAGATTAAGTTGTTTTATATTTTGTTATGAATAAAAATATTATTGATGTATAAGATGTAAAGTGTAGGTTTAGTGAGGTTTTTGAATATTTTCTAAGTGGGACATGTAGTAGTTGCAGAATGAAAGCTCCAGAGGTAACCCCATTGAGACACCGTCAGTCTGGGTGTAAATGTTGCCTTGGTAGTCAAAGGAAGGGATGAAAATAGTAAAAAGATGTAATTTATGCAGAATGGTAGATTTGATTTTTATTGTGGGAGGAAGGGAAAAGAAAGGTGTTTGTATACAAATCCAAGGCTGATAGGAAAGAAATGTCTGTATAATACTGGATCTTGAAAATGTCCAGAAGTGTGGTTGAAAGAGCTTAATAATTAACATTCAGACAAGCATCTTCAGTCCCATGACTGGGTGTTGTTGTAGGGTCATTGTACAGTTGAGTACTGATCAGCTTACTCCACATGTCTGGACTGAAAGCTGGAGAAGTATTCATTCATGTATAATGTGTCTTGGGCAGGTTGACCTGGTGGAGCCCATTGTTGCGAGTTAAAATGAATGCAAGACTAGAAGACCGTTAGTATAGGTTTTAATACTGAACAAATATACACGTTATGTACAAACAAACATGGAGGGCTTTTCAAGAGTCTTTCACCTAATGGGAAGGGGGAAAAATTAGGTGTCTCTTTGTGATACTGTATAGTATCAACCGGGGTAAGGATGATCTAAGGGGAGGTGATAATTTAATTTACAATATTTTCCTCTTCAAGGAGTATTAAAAGGAGGGTGGGGGGATTGTTAGTCTTCTGTTCAGTTATAAAGTCTCTGAATTTGTAGGGAATTCTTTGTATTCTAGACAACTTTTGCACAGATTCGGTGGGTTTTTCTTCTTCAGTATTGACTACACTAGGAGCGTCGGTTTCTTTAGTTTCTCTACTTGTCCATTACCTTCATGCAAGTAGTTTTTAGTTTCTTCTGAGAGGAAGTTGACATCTCTATTGGTTTGGATCATATTGGGCACACCAAAAATTGAAAACAGTTGGTTCAAACTGTGACTGATAGTTCTGCTTGCCATATCTTTGCAGGGAAAGGCAAATGGAAAATGAGAAATGAAAATTGTTACCGTGTATAGATAATGGTAACGGTCCTTTCAAATCAATATTTAATCATTGAGATGGTAGTATAGTTTTTATAAGTGTGCCCCTGCCACCGGTTATGAATTTTGGTTTCAGGTACTGGCAGGATGTGCAGGAGTTGGTTACACTCTTTATTTGATCTAAGGAGAAAGGGAGATTTCTTGCTCTGGTAAAGTGAAACAGGCGTGTAATTCCAGGGTGACACAACTGAAGATGTAATTCACAAACATCTTGCAATGTGTGAGTGAGGGCAAAAGTATCAGCAGCCATATTTTTAGTTCCTGGATGATAAATGATACTGAATTTAAACTGGGACAGCTCAATGCACCAACGGCATATATTATCATTTTTATCTTTGATTTCCTCATGTTATTGAACATAAAACTAATACTTTTTTGGTCTGTGTCGACTCTGAAGTGTCTGCCAAGTAGAAAGTGATGTTACTTCTGTAAAGCTTTGACTATGGTGGCAGCTTCCTTTTCAACAGCATGATGTTTGGTTTTGTTAGGATTTAGAGTATGAGAAAAAAATGCAACAGGTTGGCCTTGTTGATTTAAGGTTGCAGTTATGCAGTAATGACTAGCATCTGTTTCTACTTCAAATTCTTTATCAGGGTCAACAGTTACTAGGGTAGAGTCTTTTAAATTGTTTTTCAGCATTTGGAAGGAGTGTAACACTGATGGTGGCAGTGGAAATTCTTTGTTGTGGTTCAATGGTATTATTTTGTCCGATCAGCTTCGCTGATAGAGATCTGATGATAAGCAGGTAAAGATCAAGTGTAGTGAAGATATTGTACTGGGCTATATCCTCAACCATTTTTGAAATATTGGGCATAGGGTAAGCATTGAGTTCTGTGAATCTATTCATGGTGTCACTGTAATCAATTACCATTCTTTATTTTATAGATTTCATTTGGTGTTACAAGTACTTGGGCTCACCAAGGAGACACTGAAGGCTTTACTATACCTTCTTCCAACATTCTAGCAGTTTCTTCCTTTATGAATTTACTATCAGCGATAGTGTGATGATTGGAGTTGTATTAATGGAAAGATGGGAAAAAGTGGGGGAGGTGGAATGTCTATGGATAGGAAATGGTTATTATTTATTTATCTGTTCTGCTAGATAGCTGCTGACCCCTACAAGAAGGTTTATCCACCCTTTAACAGGTCATGTTATTAATCCTGCTGAGTGTCTAGCCACCCTCATTACCACAAAAGCCTAGTAGCTTTTAGTAGCTTACTAACCAGTTTAGTCACTGATGACTTGACCCTGCAGCAGATAGTACTGGGTTATATGGTACCAATAGAATCTGTCGAGTGACATGACATAAATTCAAACATTATCTATGATTATTAAACACCAACATATCCTCTCTTGTATGTAAACAAAAAAAGTTAATTTTAAAAAATCCTTGTTATTTTCAATAAAACAGATATTAGTGAAAAACTGCTGCTGAAATACATATTTAAATTTGCATTAGGGACTCTCAAAGTTTTATGCTTTCCTTCCAAGTTATGTTTATTTGTGCTTCTTTAATTTGCCATTTTAACAGTAACAATTAAACTAATTTATTTTGGAAACTGACAAAATTTTAACTTCCTTTTAATGAACCAAAAATTGAACTTTTTAGACTAATACTAAAAGAAATAAAAATGTTATGCTTGGCATCAGTAGTAAAAAATGTGCAGTGAAAACTAAAATTGAAGACATAAAAACTGAAGAATTATCGAGAAGATAAATAATTAAATAGAAAACATCCTCTTACCGAATCCTTTCTACTCCAAGATGTAAACGATAATATTCAGCAATGTCAAATTCACCTATTCCAGCATTTTCTTCAAGTTCCCTGTTGAATAAGTTTTATGTAAATTTTACATTTCACACATACTGAAAAATAATTATTGAAAGAATACTGACTGCACTCTAAGAATTTAGGCTGTAAAAAAATATTTTCATGCTGGTTTTTCATATTTCAGAGAATGTAACATTCTCAAAAACAAAATTTAACCTCAGTTGTCATAATCATAAGAGGTTGTAGGTTTTGCAGTAAACAATTTAAATATTGCAGTATTAAAAAAGAACGTTACAGATTTTTGTTACAACATTCTAGCAAACCCATTGCTTAGTCTAACATGATTTCTCTACCTCAAGTGCCATGTCCTTTCAGGATGTAGGCAATCATGGCCTCCACAGCTTCCTTTTCTTTAATATCTGTAAACTGTGTATTGCCAGTGTTGAATTCAAAGTTGTCCTTTTCTTAGATTGATTGCAAAATCTATGATAACCATATACAGGTAGATCATAAATTAATTCAGTATCAAAATTATTGGACAATGTTCAAATTTTAGATATAGTCTCTTGTATCATTTGTATTCTACTATCAAAGGCATGAGTCTAAACTTCTGCATGCTTTGCTCTGTTTATGATTCATTTCAAACATATTTTACAGGTCTTTTATAAAAGTTCACTTATTTAAAAAAATATTTCTTTCAGTAATGCTGCATTCCAATGATTCCACATAGAATCTGAGCAATACAAAGAATACCGATAGTTTCAATTTCTATTATATTTTTTATCAAATAGTAATTCATCAAACGGGGAAGATCTACTTTTAACGATAAGCAAATGCTATCTGTCTATATTTCTGAGATAAGGTATTATGTACACTATTTACATTATTCGGACTATTGTCATCTTTGTCGCCATGTTTATTACAACGTTTTGGCCGTTGTACGCTCCAGCCTTCTTCAGGTGGTTGGAATGTCGAATTGAACCCTTTATTATTCTCACTGGGGTAAACTGTTCTAGTTCCACGTGCCATGTTAATGGATGTCAGTTATCAGTTATCTCCTGTTAATTCTCCTCTCCAAGTTCTCCACTGCCTTAACCGGACATTGAACTCACACTCTTTGGGTCCTGTCACTGGATCTAAGTAACACCTTTATCCACTGTGCACATGGCAACCACCTGAAGAAGGCCAAAGCATACAACGGCTGAAACGTAGTAATAAATATGGCGACAAAGATGAGGACAATAGTCCAAATAATGTAAATAGTAAAGCAAATGCTAGTTTTTGAAAGGGTTAGGTATACAAATAAAATTTTATTCTAATTACATACTTTTGGAACTCAGGGTCATAATCTCTCAGCATGGCTTCCAGCTCTTCCAGCTGTTCCTCTTCAGCTTCTGAGTCAGTATCTCCTCCTTCTGTATTCTAAAAAGAAAATTAAACAGATTATAAATGTGAGGATCAATTCTGTTGCATAATATCAGACTCCATGTTCCACAAATCATTAGGATTCTTATAATATTCTCCTGAATCACATGACCTATCCCTGAATGATTATCCCTTATTTTTCAAGCATTTTGAGCATTTCATCCAAAATAAAAACATTCAACAATGGGGGGGGGGGGGCAATATTTTAGCTTCAAAATGTTTCTTGCTTCTAAAAGTAAAAATAAAGAAGTAATATTTTTATCATACACTTGTTGGTAGAGAGAATCAAATGAAGCATATTTTGATTAAAATATATAAAATTATATTTTAAAAATGTATTCTTTTATTGTCTTATTCATAATCAGTTAGTTAAAAACAAAACAATATTATTATAATTAACATATTTTGGAGGTGTACAGAAAATGTTAAGCAAACTATAAGTATACTAGGTATACTTATAGTTTATACTTGTGAAGGTATAAATTAGTTGATTTCCTGACAGGTATCTTGTGAGGTCAAAAGTAAAATTATCTACATAAAATATATTAGCAACATATCACAATTCTTCTGATAAAAAGCTTTGGGAAAAATCTAATCTTTGTGCCTGTAAAAAAAAAAAAACTGTTAAAAGAACGGTTAGTCCTTTGACACCACTATTACATCATTTTTTTTACTCTCTCAGCAATGTTTATTGTTTAAAAGCAATGATTAGAATTTTGATAAAACCCAAACACATGAAAGTGGATTTATCCATTTTCTTTATTCTTGAATTCTCAAGAATAAAGAAAATGTATAAACCTACTTAAATAAGTAGTGTTTAATATCTTTGTTATCAATTCTGATAAAGATATTAAACACTATTGCTTATTTACAAGAATAATTTTATATTTACAAGATTATAAAAACATGTGAACCAAATATAATGAAATATTTATCATTTACCATTTTACAAAGATATGAATCTGAAAATAAATTTTTTTATTCATAAATTTATAAAAACATCTGCGAACAATAAAATTCAAATAAACACATAACGACAAGTAATTGTAGTTATAAATTTTGAAAAAATGCATTTTCTGGGCATTAGTTTAATTTACTCTCATCACATAAATTCATTAAAATAGGTTGAGAGCATCTCTTCTTCTGAACCAAACATTCTTTTGATTTTAGGCAACACCACAAAGATTCAATATTTTGATTTTCTATCTCACTCATTGAGTGGACTAAGTTTTCCTTGTGCTTAATTATAGAATGTCTGTGATTTTTACTGCAAATATTGTTGGTTTACATATTTTGATAATTTTGTAATTTTTTTATAAATTTTTGAATAAAAAGATTTCTTTTCAAATTTGTTTCTTTATAAAAGGTATATAATAAGTATCATGTTGTACTCAGTTCACATATTTCTATAATCTTATAAATAAACATTACTGAGGAAGTAAAAAAAGGTGTTACAGTGGTGTCAAGGGAATAACTGTCCTTTTGATACACCATTTTTTTGCAGGCATGCAGGTTAAACATTGCTGAGCTTTGTCCTTTGACCTAGAGACTTTCAGCACTAATATGATATTTTTAATGTTTAGTTAGATCAAATTAGGATAATCAGAAACAAGAATGCTGTTACAATTTATTCTCCTCCAAATCAAGGAAGAGTATGTATCAATGATCTATTAGGGCTAGTGTCCTCATCTTAGTCTTTGTAGATATGATATTTCAGATGTTGTATTTTTCAGTCTTTTGTCTATTTGGTGATTGTGGAATTTTGAGCTAAACACTTTATTCAATTCATGGGATTAGATTCAACATTTGAATTTGATTTGATTTTGATTGCATAAAAAATTTAGTTTGAGATTCTCAGAAGGGTTACAAAATAACATAGATACCTGAGGAAGCCCAGGGAGTATAACAACTGAAATATAGTATCTATAACCAAGATGAGGACACTAGTCTGAAGGAAAGTAGGATTATGAATACTGTAGTCTTAGGTTTTTCATCACAAAGTTATCTCTTAGATTTCTGGTTCTTGTCCTCAGAATTCATCTTCCTCTCATATTTAAAACTTGTGCAATAAGTTTGGTCATTTTTCAGTGGGGCAGTATTAAATTTGTAGACTACTACTGGATGAGTTTAAACTTCACTGGTTGACCACCCCCTAAACCGAGTTTACTAAATACCAATACCACTTGTATAAAGGGTGCTGAAAAGTTCTAAGCCCAACCAAGAAGCAGTTTTTCAAAATAATTCGATGCCTGGTTATTTGGTCGGGCTTAGGACTTTTCAGAAACTCCTAATTTATAAAACCTGATAGAAATAGATGGAAAAAAAAAGTGAGATTGTATAATCTTTTTAAACAACATATCTACAAACAGTAATTCTTATTTTTGTGAGTTGACATCATAATTAATAACTGATGATTGCTCACCTCCAGGATTATAAATATTTTCATTATAAAAAGATTTTGTTTTTAGTGATATATATCTTAAGTTCAATAATGAAACTTACAATGGCCTTGTAAACGTCCCAGTCAGCATCATTCTGTCCAAAGTTGTCATCCTTATGCTTCTTAGTATCTAGAATAAAAACACACAAACAAAAAAAAGATTTATAACAGAATACCATTTTCAAAGCTAACCAATAAATAGTGGTTTTATTAATTTGAGGCACTATGGGGGGGGGGGGTAAATTATAAAGTGTAGCTTTTATCTTCCTTTCTTTATACCAAGATAGTGTGGATTTAGGAACATTGGTCAAAAGAATATTGGTTTAAGGACATTGGTTGGTGGAATATCCATCTAAGGACCATTGGTCTAATATTTTTTTTAATAAATTAACACTTTATTCCTGTACAAAATGCTCAACCTTATTGATATTTACTATATTACAGAATGATATTTAAGACAATTATAGCAACATTAATTACTATTGATACATGTGGTTTATAAGCATTTATTGGTACGCATTGTTTATATACAGGATGTGATGGATAAGTTGCCATCTAAATTATGCAAAAATGAAAATAACACTGAAATCTCATTTAAACATATATATATATTTACCAAAATTATGCAAAAATATCTTGAAATACTAAAGAGTAAATTTATTTGATAAAATCACCATTAGCTTCAACCACGGCCTCCAGGCAACTTCAGAATCCTCTGCAACTCTTCTGGACAGTCTCCTTGTTTAAGTTGGTGAATGCTGCCATAATCCTTACTTTCAGTCCATCTTTGGTGATACAAGAAGTTTTGTTGGTCTCTCACTCAACTGCGCCTCACAGATAATAATCAAGGGGGTTGCAGTCTTGGGGGCTAGGTGGCCAGATGTAAGGGGTGATGTGATTGCAGAAATTGTCTGACAGATGCGACTGGGTTTTCCTGCGTGTGTGGCATGGTGCAGAGCCCTGTTGCCAGATATAGAGTTTTCTAGCAGCCACCCTCTTGACCCAGAGCAGCACTACCTTCTCAAGGCACTTGATGTAGACCTCCATGTTGAGCCTGAAGCCCTCACCAACAAATTTCTGAGTTTTTTTCTTATCAGAATGATCAGAGTAAGTTTTTCAAGCTGCTGTACCTTTGTAATCACCATTAGACTCATCCAACTCTTTCTGAATCCTCTACACTGTCCTCAGATTGGCACCCAAACACTCTGAAGTGTTTGTATTGGAGCTTCTGCCAAGCAGTACAGCATGCCATTTCCAAATTTCTGGTAGAGTGAATTGCACCATGGTGCTCTTTTTCTCACAGATGGTGCCCAACTGACCATACTATACTGTGCAGTCAACAAAATCAAAAACAGACAACATGCACATGCAAAATTAAAAATATAAAATGGCAACAATTTACCCATCACACCACATTAGATCATAATTCTTTAGATTAATATTTCTTAGACATATATTCTTTAGACGAGTCTTCCTTAGATCACAGATAGTATAGATTTACTACAGATGAAGTAGGAATAAAAAGAGATAGCTTTTAACTAAACTAGATTATTGAACTTGTATCCCATCAATTGTTTTTCAAGGAAGACATCTTGACCAATTCAGATATAGAAACTGATGTTTAAATGCTGTACAAATCTACAGCCATGTTTCTTTTTTAGTGATAACATTACAGACAACACATGTCTCGTTTCAAACCATTTTTTAACTCTCTGAAAAAGTGAAAAAAATAACAGCAAAACAAGGGGTACAACCTGATGCCCTTATGTACTCAGTATCAGTAATTCTAATCTATTACCACTTACAATTACTATCTCTCTATTACAAATTTTCAGACTGAAAAGTATTCATAGCTGTAACATTGTTAAATTAGACTCTAGTTCAACAATGTTGTGACAAATAGCAACAAAAAGATGAAGAACAAAAATTTATAATCACAAAATGAATGGGGTATGTATTTTAACAGTAGTCAGAAAAATATCAGTGCAAATGAAAATTATTTAAATGGAGATTATACTCGCACCATTTAATCTTTAGGAGAATCAAAACCAACTGTTCAATTTGTCCATTCAACAAGCCTTTCATAAAATTACAAATTCATTTGAGGTATACTTCTTTTTTTTTATCTCTAATCCATAATATATGCACTTAATTGAATTATAATTTGTCATTTCAATATAGCAACATTCACAATTTCAACAAATATTTCTCATTTGTAAGACAAGTTTTCAATTGATTTTTAACTTATTTTGTTATTACATACATTTCATCTTCAAGTGCAAAATATAATTCATTACAGGAATTTAAAAATTCAATGAAGAAACTGCATAATAATCAAAAAATCTGTATAGTTTCAAAAATCTTAAAAAATCTGTATAGTTCCAATCTTTAATAATCTGTATATTCCCAAAATCTTAAAAAATTCCAAGAGTATTTAAATTGTGTGAATCAAACATTTCTTTTTACATTGAACTCATTTGGACTATTTTTCTTGTTTTTGATTTTATAACAATGTTTCAGCCACTGTATGAAATGTATTATGTCTGCCTCATTTCCCCAAACATCAGATTTTATTTTTGAATTGCTTCTTGGTTGGGCTGAAAATAATTCAGCATGACTTTGTATTTTCTGGCCTTTCTCAGGTCATATTTTATAACCTTCTAGGAATGTAAAACAGGAATCCTTTAACTGACATACAGGAGTAAGCTTTTTTTAAAATCCTGTACCTGTCAAATCTAGTGTCTTTCCTAACAAGAAAAAAGGTGGCACACTAACCCTTACAGAACAAAATCAAAATAATGGACACTAAAAAGCATGAGAAAATAAGATTATTGAAAGTAGTAGCATTTGCTATGCTTAAATCATCTAATCAGTAAGCTGAGCATAAATGAGATCTGATCAAAAAGTATCAGGACTACTGCTATGGTAACGGAACTAAAGTATGCAGAGTGAAGCTGTTTGGCACAGATTGACCTTGAACTCTGTTGCACATACACACTAAGTTATAACATTCTTGCTCACTTCTGTTGTTTATAGTAGCGCTTGGAAGGAAAGTGTATAGAGTGTGGTTGTCTCACCACTCTACAGAGGCCCCATCAATAAACATGGCTCGTACAGCAGTTTTAGGCCAAACGCAACATTCCCCAATATTCACCATATCTCTAGATCTCGCCCTTCGTGGTTTTTTTTAAGGACTTGGAAGGAACAAGATTTCAAGATGTTGAGGAAATCCAAGCAAATGTGATGAGACAGCTGCTTACTATCCCCAAAAGGAGTTCCAGGAATGCTTCCATCAGTGAAAATGATGCTGGAGAAAGTGTGTGGCTTCAGAAGGGAATTACTTTTTATAGCCTCAGTCCTGGTACAGACTTTGTATCAGCATCATATAGAAGTCACTAGTGAGCAAAGAACATATGTTAGAGTTAAGGCTGCAAAGCTCATTATCTTAACATGTTATATAGCCTATAAGATAAAAACAATGTTAAACCTAATCTGATTCCATGAAAAATATGAATCCAATTGCTGGGTCAGATAATGGAGAAATATACACTAGCTCAGTGGTAAGGCAGAATGGTATCATAAGAAAGAACTAAAATTCTCTAGGAATAATAATACCATGACAGGTATAGGAATGAGAACATACTGTTGGCATGAATGTTAAAAATAAAATTTAAGTTTGATATAACAGGCAACCATCAATTAGTTGCTGAAGAATATTAGTTGAATAACTGCAAACAAATTAATACATACAAATCAGGGACATTTATTTAACATATTATAGGGAAGCAAAGTGCGATTATCTCACTTTGGTTGAGATGAAGAAACACCACCTAGATAGAATGTCTGTTTGATGGGAGGGCTTATATAGTGACGTCACTATATATAGTATAAACTCAGAGAAATATATTCATTAGTTTTTACTATTTGAATTTTCTTGACTTGGCTTGATTTTTTATTTGTTTTGTCAATATTTTTAAAAATATTTTCATATCCAAAAGATAAAAGATTTATCATATGCATAGATATGTGCTATCAAAAGGGAAAATTTTGTACCAAACAAAAATAGTAAACTGAGTAATTTATTTTATATTATTTGTAAAAAACATTAAAACTTAATGATTAAATTATTTTCCAGACTTTATAATATTCGATACATTGAAACAAAGTCATGAGGTGACTTCCACGGTTAAAAAATTTATCAAATTCTTTGGATGAAACTATTAATAAACTCATCATTTTTTAATAAAATTTTTGATACAAATACTTAAAGGAAATTTTTATAATAATTTCTAATAAACATTTTAAAACAAACATTTGAATGTTTTTTTATTTGTAAAAAAATATGCATGTGTAAACTTAAAATTTGCTTAAGTGTACAAGATTTTGCCAATGTGTTTAGTATTTCTAAATGGTTTTGAATTTTGTTACTGAATTTTAGAACACCTACAAAACTCATTATTTTATCAATTTAAAATATGGGCAACATAATTTTTTTTACTATCTTACATTTTGATAAGTGTTTTAAAATAAGGTGAAATTGCCCTTTTAATTCATTTCTTTAGGTATGTGAACTGCATCTTCGTCCTGAGGATATAAAGCGAGAAACGTGAGCATTCCACAAGAAAACTGGTATCACAATTAGTATTAGCCTTAAGAAAGCAATTCTTCATGTAGGCACAATCCCTAGAATTTTGCCAAACTATCCCTCATATTTATCTTCACTAACCCGCTCTAGAGAGAGTCACCAGAGTCCATCAAAATTCAACTAGTGAATTCTGCCCTTAAAAGAGCTTTAGATCAGAGTATTGCTGATGACTTGGAATACAATCAGCAGAGGAAATTCCACAGCATTAATGATATGGAGGGGAAATTAAGTTTTCTCAATAGAAATTACTGGTGTATAGTGAGGTAGCAAGAGATTCTTCTTATTATATGTTGCATCATCAAGTCTCCATATTCAAAAATCAGTCAATCTGTTATAATTAAACCTGATTTTGCAGTACATGAGTTCTGTGGTGATGTGGAAATTAATACTATAGGGGAGTATCAGATTCCTGATCATGTAAGGGATACAAATACTTTGGAAATTATTATTGAAAACATGAGAAAAATGAACATAGAAGAATTTCAAACCAAAAAAAATCGTAACTTTTTACGGAATAAAATGTTTTTATAATATTATTGTTTACTTGTTTTTTCTTTATTTTTATAAATTAATATTGAATAAAGTTCTAAGATGAAATTCAAACCACTTTTTCTTTCTTTTTTAATTGTAATTCAGAAAGTATTCTATACTTAAAAAATGGCTACAATTATTCATTTTCAGTAGCTTCACTTCAGCTTATACTACTTGTGGTGACTTCATGTCTATTTGAACAGGCCTTCTATATTGGTGGTGTTGACAAAGTTATGAGGGTTATATGACAACTGATGAGTGATGCCAGTTTATGGAGTTTCAAATGATAGTTGCTATTTATCATGCCTTGAGGCAAGACATGGTTGCCAATGCCAGCTGTTATCTAGGTTGCAGAGAAGACAAAAGACAAAGCTCACAGAAATAGGATATACAGAGAAAACATGGACTCATCTGGCACATAAAGAACACCACTGACCTGCCTGTTTTCTTGCTGGAAAATATTACAAATAAGACCCTCTCACTTTTCATCCCTTTCACATTTCTTGTTGTATACATATGTTATAGTTTCTCTGTGTGGGACAAATTAGTAACTAGTATGCAAATATCGGTATAAAAAATCTCTTTCAGAACTATGCATGTTTGTTATTCCTTTCTTTCAGCTATTCTGTTCTGTTTGTGTATTAAGGTGTTAGTATATTATGGATATAATAATGCCTGCAAAGGGGAAATGCAAACTGGGAATATTTATTATGACCGAAACAATTCAGTAACTTTTTAATTATTTGACTCCAACTAAATGTTTTTAAATATTTGCAATGCTCAACACATTACTTTTTTTGTCATATCTGTTACCTTCTAGCTTTCCTCTGGGGTCTACGGTGTTAGTGACCTTAGAGGAATGTTGAACAGAACTGATGGCTTAGAAGTTCTTGGCTCTATAAAGAATGTTTCATAATAAATTCTACAAAATGGCATATTTTTTTTTTATTTAAGTCTCAATTTATTATTTATTTGATCTGTTGATATATGCTTCATTTCAATTCCTATACATGTCATGTACTCTGTTGATCCTAGAGAATTTCAGAATGAATTCTTAAGAATTTAAATTTGAAATACTTTAAATTGTAAAATCTACTCACTTTGTGCCAGTTGGGAAATAATTCGCATTCTTTGTTGAGAAGCTAAAGTTCTTCGTTTGGCCATATCAGCTCGACGTTGGCGACGTGTAGCACGAGATTCTTGAAGTTCCTGAAATGCATACACCATATTCTTAAACATCTTTTTATACAAAGGAACTGAACTGTTTTTTAAAAAACAAAAAATTCACAAAAAGAAAATTTTCTTCCCAAAACAGAAAGGAAAATAAAAGAAAAACCTACTTACCTTTCTCTTCTGTCTTACTTCATGCAGCCAACTCTCAAAGTCTGTCAAGCGCTTTTCTTCCATAACCATTTCTTCAGCCATTTCCTTCAAAAGTCATCATACAGCATCTCAAGGTTATTAGGCTGATGCAACCATCTTCATATAATGTTAGGAATATTTTTTAAATTACTTCTAAGTTTACTCAACTCTTTATTGCAGTGTGTGTGCGTGCATACTCTTCAAGAATTATTTGTAGAAATGTGATAATTTTATTTATTTTGGTGAAGTTCATGATTGGATATGAAATACATATTTGACAAGGTTTACTCTTCATGTTAACTCTAGCAAAAAAAGCAGTGGAAGCTATTCATTGCCTAACTTCCACTGCAATCATGAAAATAATTCATGAACTAATAAGAACATTACATCACAGAACACGAGATGCCACTTGTAATATCACATGTTCATTTAATAAAAGATACATATATGAAAGATATGATATATAATATATATATATATATATCAGACTAATAGTGCGTAATTGAATGACAAAATGTAAAAAAACTAAGTAACATATTTCATCCCTAGAAGGAACTTCTTCAGATTAATAATGGTTTTATTGATAGAGTCAATCTTATATATATGAGAATGACAAATGTTTGCTGTATTCACCCCCTCCCCATAAATAAAAGATTGACTCTTGATAAAATCATTATTAGTCTGAAGGAGTTTCTTCCAGGGATGAATTTTATTTAGAAGTTTTTTCCATCTTGTTATTCAATTAGATATGTATGCAGGGATGAAAAAGGGCGATTATCTCCCTTTGGTTGAATCAGACGGGTTACATGATGGCCAAGTGAGTGATGTCAGTATAATATATATATATATATATATATATATATATATATATATAATATCAAATTTATGCAATTTTTTTAATCAATTCACCTCAAGCAAGGCAATAATATCACTAAGACACAATGGGCTACTAAGAGCAAAAGAGAATGAAAAGTCTTTAGAAGGAACCAGAAACCCAATTCTAAACAATTCTACTGCTCAAAAGACCAAGGAGTTGTGTGAACGGAATGATTACTATTTATCATACCTGGAGGCAAGATGTGTCAGCCCACATCAGTTGCTATGTAAGCTGCAGATAAGACAGACACAATTCCACAGCAGAGGAGCATGCAGAGAAAATCATATAGTCTCACCTGGCATATAGAGGACACCAGCCTGCATTTTTTCACATTAGGAAATATTACAAGTAAGATCCTCTCTCTTTTCAACCCTTTTACACTGCTTATTGTATACATATGTTATAATTTCTCTGTGTGGGACAAATTAGTAACAAGTGTTGTATCCTGTTGGCACTCCCATCTTTTTATAAAACAACTGGAAGAAGAAACTTTACCTAAAAGGACCAGCCATGCTTGTGTAGCTGATTCAGCATAAAAAATGGCCTTGAAAACAAGACAAAAAAATGGGATCAAAGTGTAGTATTTGTTCCAGCCACAGTTAGCCCACAGCTCCAGCCAGCCCTCATCAGCAGCAGCTCCAACCAACCCTCACTAGCAGCAACAATATGTGATAAACTGTCCTTTTTAGGACAACACTTTTTACCAACTACAAAACTGTCCTGAAAAGGACAGTGTTCTTCACCACATTACAAAACTGTCCTTTTCAGGACAATGCTTTTCTCACATTCTACATGAATATTCAGACATCTTTTGGCTAGTGAAATGTCACCATATTTTGTCAATGTATTTTCTTTAACAAAATAAACTTGGTAATATATATTTTACTCAAGATGATTTGTTTGTGGTTGTTTTCTGTCATTCAATATCTGTTTGCAGGCCAATATACTACCCACAACACAAGTATGTATACATTGATATAAAAAAATCTCTTTTAGAACCATGCATGTTTCTCTTTTTTTTCAGCTATTCTGTGCCATCCGTGTATTAGGGTGTTGCTATCTTACAGATATAATGATGCCTATAATTGGGAACTGCAAAATGGAAATATTGTTTCTTGCATAGCACCTCCCAGTTATATATAAATGACAGAGAAACAAAGGAAAACATAATAATCACCTTTTGTCTCTTAGCTCTTTGTAATGCATGTGCTCGTGCTCTTCCCTCATGAGCACTTTTCAGAATATGTTGCTTTTTTTTGGCTGCTTGTTGTTCAGCAGTAAGCATTTCATCAGGAATGTGAAGAAGGTCAAACTTGGATTCTGCTTTGGCCTAAACAATGAAAAAAAAAAGTGTCTTCATATGAATTTGTCATAAATTAATATAAAAATATGGGTCATAAATAAAATAAAATTCATTTTTTTTAAACTAAAGTTCACCCAAGACAAGGTTTGAGAGACACTCAAAGTAAAGTCAGCAAAATGGAAATGTTGAAAGGTGCATGTAACATGAATGGAAGAGGAGATAGTGAGAAATTAAGGTTTGGAGGAGAGGTGGAAATTGACCCCGGACTTGAAGAGGTCAAGGTTGAAGTATTCAGAGAAGTATCAATGTGGGAATCTGTTCCACAAGGGGAAAAACTGTCTGAGGAACTTTCTTTGGAACATGGAAAAAATAAGGAAGATTTGACACGATGGAAGTGCCAATGAGTCCAAACCCTAAAGGTCCAGACTAGTTATAAATAACTGTCTTTTTGTTTTACCCACTAGAAAAGTGAAACAGGTTATGTCACCACCAAGTGAGTGAATAAAAATAAACTAATACACAATTAAAAAACAAAAACAAAACAATATTTTCTTGAATCACCTCTGATGAATTTGCAAACCAAATATAAATCTCACTTCTATTCTTACATGCAAAGCTGAAGAGATTTTGTAATTCTAAAACAAATATCAAATCTTTTTCTAAATGTTGAGAAAATGCTAAAAATGTTAATCAGGATTAGAAATTAATGAATCCTACACCTTTGAAAAATGTAAGCATAATTGAGATCATTTTGAATTTGTTAATTCTAATGTTATGTTTGCAACCAGAGAATCTGTTCATACTTACTAAGTTTACTCATAAAAAGAATGTCAGCATATTTTGTTAAGTCTTTACTATAATTCACTATAATTATACAATTTTCACATGTGAGTTTTTAAATATATAAATACACATAAAACTCATAAAAAATGATGACATTATTGACATATGGATTGGCATTTCTGTCTAGGTGTGTTGTGGGTATGATGATAAACTACATTCAGCAGCAAGGCCTCTGATTGGGAGATTGAAGGTTTTGAGGAGTCTAGAACCACCTCTTAATTGCTATTGTTCCCAGATCCACCCTGATCTGGAGTGGTAACACCTGTTAGGGTCCCAGCTATGGGCAAATAGTGACCCTTCCTTAAACAAAAATCAACAATACAGTTTTATAGCAAAATGACCGACAATACATTTTTTTTTATAAAAAAATGACCAACAATACATTTTTGCAGTGAAATTGCCAGCAATACATTTTATAGTCTACAAACATATTATTAAAATTAAACATTATTTAAAAAAACATACCTTTTACTTTGGCATTAAATAACCCATAGAGGTTTTGATATACCACTAACAAAATCAACCAACCAACATTCTATCTAGGATCAGTATTGTGTCTGTGCACTCTCCCTTGAACCAAAGTGTTGATCCTCGTCCCCCTGTTTAAGATCAGTATAGTATCTGTGTGCTCTGCCTAGGACATTTCTTTCTAAATTTGAACTGCATGTATGAAATTATATACAAACTGGAAAATTTAGAAAAAATAGACAGGCCTAATTGATTTAATTCAATAAAGTATAAAATTATATAATTCAACATTATGTCACTGTAAACAGAATTATTTCTCTCTCTCTCTCTAATATATATATATATATATATATATATATATATATATAAGGTGTGACGGATAAATTGTCATCTAATTTATACAAAAATGAAAATAACACTGAAATCTCATTTTATCAGATATCTTTACCAAAAATATCATGAAATACTAAAGAGTAAATTTATTTAATAAAATTGCCTTTAGCTTCAACCATGGCCTCCAGATAACTTTGTAATCTTCTGCAACTCTTCTGGGTGGTCTCCTTGTTTAAGTTGGTGAATGCTGCCATAATTCTTGCCTTCAGCCCATCTTTGGTGTTACAAGGAGTTTTGTTGGTCTCTTGCTCAACTGCACTGCACACATAATAATCAACGGGATTGCAGTCTGGGGAGTTAGTTGGCCAGATGTAAGAGGTGATGCGATTGCAGAAATTGTCTGACAGCCATGACTGGGTTCTCCTGCTTGTTTAGCATGGTGCAGAGTCCTCTTGCCAGACATAGGGTCTTCCAGCAACCCAGGGCAGCATTACTGCCTCAAGGCACTTGATGTTGAGTTTGAGGGCCTCATCAACAAATTTGGGAGTTCATTTCTCATCAGAAGGATCGGAGTGAGTTTTCTGAGCTGCTGTACCTTTGTAATCACCATTAGACTCATCCAACTCTTTCTGAATCCTCTGCACTGTCCTCAGATTGACACCCAAACACTCTGAAACGATCATATTGGAGCTTCCAACCCAAATACTAAGCAGTACATGCCATTTCCAAATGACTGTCAGAGTGAATTGCATCATGGTGCTCTTTTTCTTACAGATGGTGCCCAACTGACCCTATTATAATGAGCAGTCAGCAAAATAAGAAAAAAACAACACACATGCATGAAATTAAAAATATAAAATGGCGACAATTTACCCATCGCATCCAGTATATCTATATTTATAAAACAGATGTCTGTCTAGGTGTCTGTGTGTGTATCATATTTATGCATGTCCACATTTTTCAACTGATTTCGATGAAATTATACACACTTGTTGAAGATTTACCAAATTAGGTCAAGACCAACTTTTCAATCTCCAGGCCTCTTGGGTTTTGCAGAAGAATTGATAAAAACTGAAGGTGAGTATGATTTTTTGCAAAAATCAAGGCAAAGTTACATGCAAACAAAATTTTTACTGGATGAGTTGACGTTCTTTGCATTTAATGCGAAGCATAGCTCATGTTTCGAGGTTTATGTAGCGTGCTTCATAGTTTTCCTGCAACATTGGCCTCACAAAAAAAATTTCAAAAGACTGTGAAAAAAATTGGGTTTTTCGTACTACTTAAAATATAAAGTCTTGTTCGCTTCCCCATGTATAATGAAAAACTGTTCAAGGAGCCCATTTTTTGGCCATAACTCTCTGGTTTTTCATCCATTGCTTTTCAAATTTGCCATGTAAATTACATATGACACACAAATTGTCTTGTGTGAATGTTTGGTTTAGATTATTTAGTTGGACAAAATCTGTGGCAAAACTAGGTCCAAAATCAGCTTCTGCCATTTAGCCAATAGTTTCTTCATATGATTCCATCCTGAATTGGCATTCGAACAACCTTTGATGCAAAGATTGTTTCAGAAGGACTATTGAAGTGTTAAAAGGGAGAAATTCCCATAGAGCCTCATTTAACCCCAGCTTTAGAGTAAATGTGCAAAGAAGGGGGGGGCGTTCATGCAGGTATACAAGCGGGTGCAGTTATACAGTTGTACAATTGCAGTCATGAACACCCAGGCAACACCGGGTATCTCAGCTAGTATATATGTTTATATAAAATTTAGACTTTCTCATTATTTTAGATGTATGAGAGTACAGCAACTAAGTTCTTAGAACCAAAAAAACAAATTAGAACCAAAAAACCAGATTATTTGCACATATCATTTGATTATAGAGGTGAAGGCATGTGCAGAAGTTTGTTTGTCTTGTTTAATGTCATATCATCTCCTAGTGAGTCATCTAATGCCAAATCCCATTCACCCCATCCCTCCAGGGCTACATAACTGATATACTCAAATACAGGGAGGAATTTGAGCACCTATTTTATTTGGGAATGTTCACTCAAGTATGGGCTTTCCTTAGAGTTTACAACAGCCATGTTGAACTCCTTTTTCCCTAGTTTGATTGATCCTACAGCTACTGTTTACTAAGTCAGTTTTGGAGTTAGGTGTGATGGGTAGGGGTGTGTTTTTTTTTTTGTTTTGTTGGTCTGACTTATGGCTTGATGTAACCAGCCAGTTGATCAGATTGGGTCCCTCTAGCCACTCATCTAGCCCAAGTAAGGACCAAAGTAGTGTGTTGGAATTCAGAAGTAATCTATCTAACTCCAGAAGTCCCCAACTACCAGGATCCCAACCTCAGGCATCATGGATCACCACCCATGGCAAACAGGTGGCCTCATTGAGGATATTTTACCCCTTTGCAGAGGTGCAGTCAGTGTATTCTACAGTCCCAGCTGACAGGGCAGGCGTGTGCAGAAATGATTACACTTTTTGGAGGAGCTGAATAGAGAGAACTGGTGAATATAGTGTGCCACAAGGTCCCCTAACGACTCTACTGAGGTTTTGAATTCAGAGTTGTCCTTCTGGACCTGCTGCCACCCAAGACTATAAGATCCAGTCTGTCTTGCTATTTACCCACAGACGGGGTAAAAGAGATGAATTCATACCTTTTCTAAGGGTATTTGGACGTAAGTAAATATAACAAACTTGAATGAAATTATTCTTTACTCTACCATGTCTCCTCACCGCGTATATATATGTATAAAATGAAAAATATAGTTTTAAGGTATGCTATATTTATGAGTAAAAATTCTCAATATCAGGGATAGAACATATATAAATATAAAATCAATAATAAATAACAAGTAAAAAGTTACCAACACTATAAAATAAGTACAAATAATCACATACAAATTCACAATTATTTCTACTTAATAGCCTCGAGAATAATCTGAAACATAGCTGTTAACACCTACCCAATAACTGTTAGGATAATACAATGGACCTTATTACTAATAATGCACCATTGACTAACATATATAAATAGTCGAGGCAAAACACAACACGCATGAGCCGAAGATAGCATTCACGCATGAAACAATATACACAGACATACATATACACGATTAGACAATACACAGTCTCCTATTTACAAATATTTACGATTTTCAAAATATGACAGCATATGTTAAATTGATATTTGTTAAAACCTAATTATTATTAGAAGGTTTTCACATGTGAGTCTGTAAACATTTTATACAACTATTATATTAATATGTAATAATTCTTTAGTTAAGTCAGTTTATTATTTTATAATAACAGAAAAATGATTCCCCACTTTACGTCCAGTAGATTCTTATAGCAATTTCAAGAAGATAAAAGTAGAGACTAATCTAACCTACTTGAAGTAGGTTGGCCTATACCACAAATTATAGCACTAAATAAGGCATAGTTGGAGAGTGATAGAACCAAGGACCCAAAGGATTATTTACAAGCCATATATTTAAAAATAAAAATCTTTTTGGCATTAAATAACTGACAGAGTTGATATGTTGTTAAAACAGAACAATCAATTAACAATCAACCAGTTTACCCATGCCATCAGAATTTACAGCATTTATGTAATTGATATTTGTAAAGTCCTTACTATTATTATGATTTTGTATGTGAGTCTTTAAATATATTTTCCCCAGTTATTATTGTTGTACACTATTCTTTACCATTGTCAATCATTTTTGGTTTCATAAACCCCTTGGAACTTTTTACTATTATCATAAATACATTGCTATAAAAAATACTCTTTTTTCATGAAAAACTGATTTATAGGGATCAATTTTCTGTCACTTCTTCCTTTCACTGTAAGATATGTGTATCCCAAGTGCATGAAGAAAAAGGTTTGAATATAAATAATTTCTAGCTTTTGACAGCAAAATCAAAAATTAAACTTTTACAAAAGATTTTTCTCAGAAATGCTCTTGGAAAAAATGAAAATAATCTCATAAAAATAAGAAAACAGCAAGGTAATATACAAACGAAAAGCAAAAATAAAATGAAAGAAACCAAAACATTTCTCTGAATCATTGAATAAAATTAAATCTTTTTATTGAATAACAGGTCAATGATGAAGTAGATTAGAAAATTTCACTTTTAATATATTCTCTTTTGAAAAGGTTATTGAAAGGATTAAGACTAGAGAGGAAAATAAGGAAATAAAATCAAAGTTGAAAAACCTCTAGCAATGTAGGTAAAATTTTACAAAATTTAAATAAAGAAACTAAAATAATATATGAATTATTTTACTTAGTGCATAAATACACATAAACATTTTTCATTAGTAAAATATGCTGCTAAAATTAACCAGTAGATTTATAAAAAAATATAATGGATGGTTTGCAATACTGATTTTTAACATACTTTATTTCTCTGAATTTCAAGTCATTTTATATGATTTTTGTGATAAATACAAAAAATTTTTTTTTCATTGTTCAAGCAAGATATTAATAATTTGCAAATTCTTCTTATGAAAATGTATAGAGGTGCAATTAAAATATACAATAACTCTATTCAATACAGTTTTTAGGCTATTATCCTCAGATTTGTGTTTTTGTTGCAATGTGTTGGCTAGTCAATTTTCTCCTTTAGGAATATTTGACACCAAATCTTGGTAATTTAAGATTGTTAACAGGATGTCACATACACGTGAAAAAAGTTGAAAAACTAACAAACCAAATTTTATTAATAAAAACAACAAAGATAATGATAACAGCACAAAAGATAAATATATCTAATAAAATTCAAGACATGAAATAAATTGCTATATATTATCTCTAAATGAAAAATTAAAATTAAAATTTCAATAAGAGAAGAAAATTTGTTTGACAAATTGCCCATATTTCTGTCAATGAATTTAAAAATTAAGATTGTTACCTCAGGTTCTTCAGGAAGCTCTTTGCCAAGAATTTTGGCTTTGGTTCGTTGAATATTTATGGTGAGTTTGTTAATTGCAACCTGGAGGTCTTCACTAGAACGAAAGCCCATATTTTTGAGAGCTCTCTGAAATAAATAGAGTGAGAAACACATGTAAGAAAGGATAAAACTAGTAATGCATTTCCATGCCTTTCGCAATGTATTTTCATTTTTATTTCTTAAGCAGAAATGAAAATGTTGCTATGCTTTTACATAAACAAATGTGTTAGGCTTACATACCAATATAGTATGTAAGACTTACATACCAATATAGTATGTAAGACTTACATATCAATATAGTATGTAAGACTTACATATCAATATAGTATAAAAGAAGGTTAGCAAGTCAATAGATTCTAATTAGCATCAGGAGGCTTGTCCCACCTACAAGTTAGAATGAGCTCCCCTTGAAGTTCAATATGAGCTCTTTCAATTTCTCCGTAGGAGTCATTTCATGGGTTGCCTGGAGAATCCTTGTCAGGCTGAATAAGTTTGTTTTTTAATATTCTGCCCAAAATAAAAATTAATACCTCATAAAATGCATGTGCGTTTTTGAAAACTATTTAAATTTGCTAATTTATTGTATAAAAATGTTTAGAAACATTCATTGATGTTACATCTACAGATGTTAATAAAAAAATGTTCAATTCTTTCCTACACTGTATTTTTTTAAAGCATCCTCATCTTCCTCTTCCAACAGGAGTTGTATACTCATCAACTGTTGAAGCTGTTCTTCATTTTCCTGCAACTGAAAAACAAAGCAAACAATTTTAAAATACAATATTAGGTTTTACTCTTTCACTACAAGTTTCTTTCCCACTCAGTAACTTCTTGTGTCTTAGTGACTTTATCACCTTGCTTGGAGTGAAATGATTAAAAAAAAGGTTATACTGCATGGAGTACTAGAGTCATAATTCATGATTTGGTGTTGTCGAAAAGTAGGTGCAAACAATATTGTATCATTTGATATTGTAAATCTGGCTACTCTATTGGTGTATCTCACATTATTTTTCAGAATATCTGTTCAACATGAACTTTGCTTTTTCACCTTTAAAAATGTTTTGAGCAAACAAGATTGTTTTTTTTTGTACAAAGTTAAAATGGAACACAAAGCAACTGAAGTAGGGAGAAGCATCTATTAAGAATTTGGATGAACATTACAATCGTGGTGTCATGTTTCTTTCGTTCACTCACAGAGAACGTACAGTGATAATACAAATAGGTTAATTAACTGTCTCTTCAACAGTGTATGACGTGCAAGGACAAAAGCAAAAAGACAACCATACCACTCTACCTGAATTGCTTATATAGCAGTACGATTAGAACATTCTAGAGAGTTCTACAACTTTCCATTCAATTCTACTGGACAGATTCACATGCATGCAATTTGTATTAGACAGATTCACATGCCAGCAATTTGCACTGGACAGATCTAGATGCTAACAATCTCCACAACAGATGGTTTCACAAATTTCACTCCAGAGATGAGACAATACAAAATAAGTCTCAAAGATAACCTACAAATATCATTAATAATAAAATTGCAGAAGATAACCTGAGAACAATGACCATTTTCTTTTAAAGGTAATGAGAAAAATTGTGATGAGGCAAAATGATTCCAAATGAACTGATAGAAAATAAAAAAAGTACATTGTTTTGAAGATGCTCATCACAGCTTATAATGACTCATTTTTTAAATGTGTGATTATTTATGAAAAATGAAACCTTTAGGATAATTATAAATTGATATTTTAGTTAAAACAATGTTCTTCTTATTATTTTTAATCACAAATTAGTTTCTCTTTCATATAATAATTGTTGCTTTTCATTGCAATGCTCAATGATATCAACCAAAATCAAATTTTAAATAAAAATAGCTGTACTCATCACATTTGGCCAATTGCAGGTTGGTGGGGCTATTTAGTAGCCCTTTGCCCTAAACAGTAAAATATGGCTATAATCAAAACTGACATGGCTGCTCAAATCATTGAATTTATAGAAAAGAATCCAAATCTAAATCCAGGGCCTTCTCACTCCTGTTGAAGGGACTCCTCCTGGATTGACTTCAGGGGTGTAGCTGTACTCAACATGCTTGGCCAACTGCGGATTGCTGAGGCTACTTAACTGGAGGTTTTAAATTCAGAGTTGTATTTCAGTATCTGTCTATATTTTGGTTAGATCCAGGGACAGGAATCAAAGAGTTGTGAGTTCAATACCTGGTTAAGGCAGTAGAGAACTTGGAGAAGTGAATTAACAGGAGATAACTGATAACTGACATCCATTAGACATGGCATGTGGAACTAGAACAGTCTACCCTAGTGAGCAAAATAAAGGGTTCAGTTCGACATTCCAACCACCTGGAGAGGGCCGAAGAGTACAACGGCCGAAATGTTGTGAGAAATATGGCAACAAAGATGAGGACAATAATCCGAATAATGTAAATAGAGTTGTATGTGTTAAATTCAAATATCAATAAAAACAATATATGAGGCAGAGAGTTTACAGAACAAAAACAGGCTTATTGTTTTGTGCTGCAGTTGGGTGAGATATATTTGAGAGGAAAGAAATCCATTTCATATGCTAACTATATACTAATTGAAAGTATACAGTAGCATATAGTAGATGAGTATGCTTGTGTGTACTGTGCATATCAGTCAAATTAGATACATTTTGGGCTGCATTTAAGCATACACACCCACCCGCCTACCAGATATTTTGTGTTCAGTAAAGATATTATTCAAAATATCAAAATGTCCTGCACTTATATACTTTTTGTAAGTAATGATCATGTTTTTTGTACAGGTACAGAAAGTATAAAACATCATTTTTATGTGAAATTTTAATTTCACAACTTACAAATCCATGTGAGCATTAGATGACTAGCATCATTACCTGTACACAAAATTTATTAAATTTTATATAAAACTACTTTCAGGATATATGTTAATTATATAAAACTATCTTCTGGGTATATGTATAAGCTTGGGTTCCATTCCCAATCTGCCCCATTTTATAGATGCTATATACAAATTAAAATGCCTGTATTCCAAAATCAAAAAAAATATGAAAACTGAAGCACTGGTCCCAAGAATTTTTGATAAAGAATTCTTAACTTGTATTGGCATTATTCCATGAATCTACAGCCTTTTTTAGGGATTGTTGAGTTGTATCTAATTCTATCTTTTTGTTAAGCTGCTACTCAAGTTTGTCACAACTCTACTTTAGATCTGATTCAAAGGTCTTGTATTACATTAAACAATACAGGCAGACATTTCATGTATATTTATCACCATAAAAATCTCACCTTGTGCATTATGTCACACATGTTTTAGAGGAAGCAAACTGATTAAAGGAACTGGTTAACCATACATCCCTGAATGGCCCCAAGATAACCCCCAGAATGAAGCATCCACATTATATAGCAGAAAATATGGTGCAGCATATAATTCAATTGATATCTACACATATCTTATAAACTCTCCTAAAGAATCATTTGCACTGAGTCTATGAAATGAATTTTTTCTTTAAAAAAAAAATCACAAACTCTCCAAGTTAGCTATGTACAATATTTAAATAATGGAAAATGCGAAAAAGAAAAGCCCTTGAAAATAGTCTTAAAAATAATGTATCATGTACAAAAACATACTAAGTATACATTACAAGGTATGACAATTTGATTTCTAGAATGACTGTGTGAAAGCAAAGTTTGCTTACATGATCACTATTGGCAGATTTCACCTAAAAGTACTTGCCTTGTAAAGCTATGCTCTCCATGAGAAAATGTAATTCCAAGAATGACCCAGTGAAAGCAAAGTTTGCTTAAATGGTCTCTATTGGCAGGTTTCACCTTCAAAGAACTCACCTTGTAAAACTATGAACTTTGGGAGATGACAGTGCCATGTTTAGAAACATTCTTGGAACTTATTTCTGAAATGCCTTTCAGTAATGTAGTCAAGTTTTGGATGTCAAGGAGGTCAGCTAATCTTTGTCCTTTCATGGCATTTTTCAATTTGGGAAATAACTAAAAATCACAAGGGACTAAGTCTAGTGAATAAAGTAGATGGCCAATTTTTGTAATTATTAGTCAGGAACCTGCAAACTTCTGATGCATCATTTTCTTTCTCATTTCAAGATCTTTTCTTAGAATCTGCTGCACTGTTTCCCTATTCATATTCAGTTGTTCTGCCCTCAGTAGCACATTTATATTTGATCTGGACACACCAAGGTTCCCATTCAGTTCCCATTTGTAATTGTTCTTTGTGTTTTTTGGTACCATCAGGCACATCATCTCACCCTTTCTTGAACCACATGTGGCATTCAAAAAACAGTCAATTTCTTTGTAGTTTAGGATACACAGGCTAGTCACACCTAACTATACACGGCTACTATAATTAATAAGGTCTCTATGAGAAATGTTTACATGAAATAATGATGGTGAAATAGTACATACAAAAAATATAACAGTGACCAATTGATCTACAGTACAAGATAACATTTATTTAACAAAAATAACAACACGAAAGTTTAAGAGTTTCTTTACCTAGAAATAAATGGAATACATAACAAAAATTGTTAATGTATTTAGGTGTGACTAGCCTGTGTATCCTAGTGTGTGAAGCATCCATAGCCCTTTTTGCTTTGATGTGAAAAGTTGATGGTACACACTTTGAAAGGTGGAAATTCACAGGAAAAAGAGTTACTTAAGGACTTGCCTGTTTTTATACTCTATGGGCTGCTGCGGCTAACAAGTTTATTAAGGCACTATAATAGCATGTTCAACATAAGCCATTTTTTAATAATGCTAACATTTTACTAATACATTTACCAATGTTTACACAAAACTTAATGCGAATACACTACTCCAGATTCCTTTATTTTCCACCAATAGGATAATATGAACACATAAAACATCCTCTATTGCTTGGCAACAAATGACTCATCTAGTTTGTATCTCAAAAAAGTGGAAGTTGGAGCATGTCTGGAAATACTTTGGTACAAATATATGCCTGGTCATTATCCAAGTGACATACTGTAGTTATTCTAAGAATTAAACTATCAAGCCTCATATATACTAATGTAAACATATTATACTTATATATTTTGTTTTTTATATATATTTATGCAGATATATTTATTTATAAATATATTTCAAAAATTTATGTTTATTATATCTATAACAATTATAAAATATACTTTATATACTAAAAATATGGTTCTTATACAATTTGACTGTTATACACAGTGCATACACATCCTCTGCTACAAGTAATTACAATCAGTACATATTTAACATAGATGAGGGCTCACGGCTGCATCATGTTGAAACACCGGTTTCTGTAAGATCACCGAAGTTAAATAACGTTGAGCCTGGTCAGCACCTAGATGGGTACCCCTTGGGAATAAGCAGGTGGTGTAAGCTTGAATGTGTAGGTAATGTAATGGATAATGACTTGGAATTGTTAATTCCAATTCCAGCTGGGTTTGTTATATTTGCTTACATGCAAATAGCCTTGGGAAAGGTATGACGCCATCTCTTCTCCTTCTAACTATGGGTTAATTAGTAAAACATGCATCTGTAAAACTATTATTATCTTAAGAAAAAAAAATTGTATACAAAATATTTAGATTTTAGCATTAAATAACCCATAGAGGTTGATATGCTGTTAAACAAAATCAACCAACCAGTATAGATTAAATTTCTTTTCTTTCAGATATCTCACCCAATTTTGCTTTGCACTTAAATAAAAAAAAAATGCATAAAAATGTTTTATACACTAAAAATAGACTAAGAACTGTACATTATTTCCTACAAAGATAACCAGATCATCCATAAAAATATTGCACTAAAAAGAAAATTAATGTTAAAAAATGTTTTTACTGTATTTAATAAGAACATTTTAAATCTGCCTACTTTCTCAAGCCTCCTTTTGGCATTGATTTCTTTGAGTCTTTGAATATGTTGTTCACGTCTCTCTTTTTGTTGTTCAAGAGTCACTTGGTTGTCAGCTGCCTGAAAAACAAAACAAATGAAAAATGGACATTTACACAGTCAAAATAATTTGCAAACAAGATGGATAAATAGCAACAATATACTAACAACAAAAACATTTGAATTTATGTTTAAAAACGGCAAGAAAAATGTTTAAAGTTTCATACTGTGTCAAGGTTAGTGAGTTTAGTCACCCTGTGTTGATACCAAATGAAAACAAAATGGTGAAGATAACAACTAGAATCAAACAGGTTTTGAAATATTTCTTTCACATCTAGATTCATCACACATTCTTACAAGGCTAATTAATTTCAAACATGTGTTCAACACTGTAATTATACACTTCAATAACTAATATAATGCAAACCAATTGGGAATACGAGGTGTTGTAAGTTTGGATGAGTGGGTGGTGTAATGGATAAAGACTGGGAATTGTTAACCAGAGAGCCAAATTCCAGTTGAGTTCATTATATTCACTTATGCACAATTAACCTTGTGAATACACCTCTTCTCCTCCCAGATATGGGTTATTAGTAAGAAAACAAATTCTTACAGTCTAAGAATATTTTCTAGCTTTAAATAACCTGCAAAGGGTTGATAATCTATAAAGCAAAAATCAAACCAATTATATTTCATAAAATAGAAATAAAGATTGTTGTTTCACAACATTTTGCATTAAATCTCAATTACATTTTTAATATCATATGATGAAAATTAGAAGAGTAAATTTAGATCAAAAGAGCATAGATTCTTTTTTTACTTGTAAATTATATTACTCTATAAGTAAAATTACTAATGTATTTTACCTTGAATTTTAATACAAATTTACAGACAAATCAGCCAATATTTAAAAAAATAAAACTCTTCAAAAACCTTGGGATGAACAACTAAAAATGGTGGTCAAGCCATTAGAAGTGATATTAAAAACACATAAGATATAAGAACAGGGTTTATTTAAAAAAAAGAATTTAAAAAAAGTAAGTTCGGTTGAAAGTAGCAATAGGAGAAATAATATCAATCATTGTAAAACTTACCGCCCCCCTCCCTAGTGGGAATGTTTAAATCAGAGTCTATAGTTAAAAAAACATTATGGTTATTTTCTAAGCTTACATTAACCAGGAATAGGACTTTAGTAGTGGAGTATGGGTTACACCAACATATGTTCATACCTTAAATTTTTAAATTACAAACACAGTTTCATTGAATCTTTTTCTCTGTGGATTCAGTATAGAAACATACCACATGATAGAGAGAAAGAAGAATGTACCAATCAAATTGTTCTATTGTGGTGTTGAAAAGTTCTAAGCCTTGAGCCTCTTAAAAGAAATATAGACAAGTCTTGATAAAAAATAGTGTAGATACACTAGCTTTCAACAGGATTTCATTTTCAGCTACCAGTTATCTCAAATGAACTGTCTTTGATTGTCTACCAAACTTCCACTGACCAAAGCCACAGCTAAAAGTTTAATGACTCCTCTCTCACACTGTATATATAAATATTCTCTTGCTCTGTCTATGTGTATGTAAATTTCCACCCACTTTCTTTTCACACGCATACAGACTTGAACTTAGACATCTGAAAGGAACTTTCATTTTACAGGAAACATTTTTAAAATCTTTTTTCTTATTATCTGAATTGTTTCATTTGGACATGTAAAACTACCATTATTGTTATTCTTTTTATCTATGTGTCGAATTAATTTTGAAATGGTAAAAATTTTTAACAAATTTTGTTAGAAGATTCTCAGTTCATTTAAATGGGTCTCCAAATAAATATTAATTTTAAGTTCTGCTACAGAAACACTTTGAGAATCAAACTCACAAAACTAATGTAAAAAAGAAAAAAAAACAGCTTGTAAGTTAAAAGTAAGTATCAAAAGAAATTTATTAAGTTTAACTTAGCCTGGCACAAGGTTACAAGAGTTGATTACCCAGTGAGGCTTAAACTCATTATAATAAATTGTTTAGCAACTAAGTTAATGATAATGTTACAGTAAATACTATAAAGTATTTACTCAGTTAAATTTGGCATAAAGCCAGAGGGCTATGGTACCAGTGATGAATCAATTCACTATTGAATTTATTGCTTTGCTTGGGGGGAAATGATAAAAAAAAATGACAAGTATTCAAGAGAAAAACAAATAAGAAGTTAGAAAACGATAACACAAGCCATGATGCAACTCAATATAACAAAAATAATCAGAAAAAAAATGAAGCAACAGGAAATAGAACCATTCTTTAAAAATGTTTACCATAAATTATATTAAAAATAGATTAAAAGATTATCAATCATATCTTGAATCTTTATTAGATGAAGCATTGTAAATTATTAATTCTTGACTAGTAGTTCATGTAAAAGAATTGTGTCATAATGGATGTAACCTGCCTTACCTCTCATAATGTATGGTGAAATAAAAAAAGAAGGAAATCATGTGTAGAAAAGTTCTTTCATCTTAATTTAAATTGATTTTATTCCATTTACCTAGACAATCATTCTATGACTATTAGTAAACAGCACAGATTAAAAATAATAATTATTATCAATATTGTTTTTTTATTTATTGAAGGAAATTATTCTGTTGACCAAAATCTAAAAAAAATACCTTGTGAAAATTCTTATTTACAAACCAACACTTCTTCATTTTTATTTTTATACACACTTTCTAATACAACTGAGCTGAAAAAGTTTTGCTTATAGCTTTCACATTTGTAATATGAATTCTGTTTTTAGCAAACCATTTTCTCAGATAAAAAAAAAAAAAAATTTGATGACCCTAAATGAATTAATCTTAAAAATCCTAAAGACAATCCTTCATTAAACCCTACAGATTGGTAGTATAAAACCACAAAGAAATTTACCAAATAGCAACAACAGCAGTAGCAATTAAAAGGAGTAGCATGTAACTAGAAGAGATATCAATTTTTAAACTAAAAAAAAAAAAAAACTTTGAAAAGGAAACTCCCATCAAATAAATTTAAATTAACAATAACACTACTAACTGTTCAGTCAATGAATGATGAATGCTTACTGTACAGAAACAGATAATTCTACCATTGTCATTACTATATCTGGGGAAGAAGTGGATTCACACCTTTGAACCTACATCAGAGTAGATTCTGAAATTGAATATACATTTTTTTTTTTTTTTTTTTTACTGTTGTACATCTATAAATGAATCAATTTACTGATCAAGGAAAGTCCCAAAAATATAAGAAAGAGCTATAAAACTAAGTGGATTTGAAAAAATTGATTTCCTGAAAAACTGTTTTAAGATTTCATAAATTTCAATTGACAGTAACAATGACTGTTTGGTCAACGAATGTCAAATGCTTCCTGTATGAAAAAGTTAATTTTACCACTACAATAAATTACCAATTTACCATTACAATAAATTAACAAGTCTCATTTAATGATGAAAAAAGCATTTATTTTACATAAATATATATTTTGCAACATAAATAAGTGGAGAACATTATTCAGTGATGAATATTACGCGCATAGATTGAACATTATACAGTGAAAATTTCAAATTAGAATTCAGCTAATATTGGTCCACTTTTGTATGTGCATTGTAGAAGTTACAAATATGGTTAGTCAAATGAAGAGAACACAAATCTCGGCTGTCACAAATCATCATGAGCACTTTCTTTAAGAAATCTTCCAATAAAATTCTGAATTCTTTAATGACATGAGCAAGTTAAAACACTTCTATTTTAAATGTAAAATCTTGGTGATAACAATAAAAGTTCTTTTGACTATTAAAAAAAATATGCTTTTTATCAGTAGGTTGATGCCAAATGTTCTAACATTTTATTGCATTATTATTCTGCTATCCAAATATTTTCTCAGACTTTCGATGACCACATGTCAATTTTTAGTTAAACTGTATATTCAATTATAAAAGAATGGTTTCAGTTTTGATTTGATGAATTTCTAGAATGATTTTTCAATATCTTGAATCTGTTGGAACTACTAACAAGACAAGTAGTATTGCATAGAGTAAAATGAAGGTGAGAGTTCAGAAGAATTTCCTGTCTCAGTTCAATGATTGATTGCAAAAATAAAGATGAGTATTGTCACATAGCAAAATTACTGGTCAACATGTTCAGAAAAGCACTTCTTACATCATCAAACAAACCAATTACTCACTATAATTATTACAAACTGATGGAAATTTAAACAAAGAATTATCTTTGAATCCTATAAGTCACAGGGAAATGACCATTTTCCTCTAATAGATTCTTTTTAGGCAAAGATGTTGGTTATCCAGGATCTAGAAATCATTTTTTTTTTGCTTTGGTTTCTTGGAATAAACCCAATTTCATCATCAGTAACTATCTCCAAAAATGAGAAAAATTCTGATCAGTATTCCTTTTCATAAGTTCATGTGGAATCCATCTTTCTAGCTTCTGAATGTTTCTAAGGTTTATAAATAATATAGTACTGTTTATTGTACACTTAAAAGATTTCCCCCAATATCATGTAGAATTTAGTACTAGAAATGTTTGCATTGATCTAATAAAATAGTGTCATGAATGCACAGAAAATGCATGTTTTAGATGATTTTCTTGGTTTTTGTTGGAAGATTATTGCACCTAGTTTTTGGCTATACAAGTTAGATTCAAATATGAGAAAATAGCATGAATGCACATGAAATGAAAGTTTAATTTCACTTTTCATTTTAAGTATAATGCCAAATTTCAAATCATTTTTATTTTACAATCTGACAAAAAATTTAATTGTTAAAACTTATATTGCTGTACATATTCATATTGAATTTTTGAACATGAAGAGAAAGATATTTTATGACTAGTTTTACTTTTTATCACAACACTCAGGCTTGATACATTTTCAACTACTAGAGCCACCAGCACAAGATCAGAAATAAATTTGGAGCTTCTGAAAAAGATTTAAACTTGCATTCCACAGCTTGAGAGCCTGTTTTTCATATATGTCACTGTTACCCAATTTGGCCATAGGGGCATTGATAATTAAGCAGGATAGTAATCTTATGTTATAGTTTAAAGGAGTTAAACCAATATATATTAGAGATAGGCTCTTCAGATGTGGAATGTGCATTAAAGTTTTGTTACTTCTGCATTTTTGATTTCATAATGCTTGTTCTAGAGATCAAAGAGTTTGACAATCTAGGATATAGTGATAAAAGGCATAAAACTATTTAAAAAAATTGAAAAGGCTTTGTCTAAAAATGAATGAATGCCAAGTAAATATGTTTTTGTTGGTATTCTTGTGATAATCTGACAATTTTCAACTTGCATTAGAAATCAAATATTAAAAAAAGTCATTCAATTGTAAAGATTATTACTTCTATTTTGAAATAAGTTTGTAAATACTGATATTAATGAATTTTTTGAAGTTGAAATATATTCAGTTATGAACTCAGGGAAAACTAGTTATTTTTAGTATTGTAGCATTTGTATATTGATAGATACTAACTTCTGTTTTATTATTCAAGCTTTCTCAAACTAGTCCACTAAGTGGTTAAATTACAAAGACTTATTCTATTTAAATTTGGTATAATTCTGTTTCCAGTTAACCCTGAAAGGTATTTTTTCAACTAATTTTCTTTTAAATTATCTTCTAAATATAAACCAGAATTACTGATTAAAGTTTGATGTTAAAATTTATTTGTAAATCTACCCTTTTTATTTTTCTAAATAAACTAACACTTACCTCAATATTTATTTGGAATGTATGAAAAATGACCTTGACTCATAAGGTCATGGAAGTGTAGAATAACCCATTTCTATAAGTCTATGTAATACCAGGAAAACACTGAAATAATTGCTAGCAAATTAAAGGAGGTCACTGTTGCATTTCATTTTTATAAAATTAAGTTCTTGTAAAGAATTTAATACCACTAAGGATTTTGAGAAAGGTAATAAGTGATTGTATGTAACTTTATTTTTGAAAGAAAGAGAAAATGGGATAACATTAGTTTATTTGTTAGTTTGCTTATACAATATTGAAATAGAAGGTAAGAATTAATGAAAAAAATTATTAAAAAGATCATTAACATTTTAAATTACACTAAATCATATAATTACATTAAAAGCGTTAATTTTAATTAATTGGAAATATTGAATGATAACACACTTTTTCAAAAATTAGAACTAATGAAACTATTTCGACCGGGCAACACCGGGTAACCTCACTGATAACCTTCAGCGTGTGAAACTAAAGATTATCAGAATGAAACAGAATAAAAGAATACGAGATTGCGATTTTTAATCTTTCTCTTGTGAAAAAGCTTAAAATACAAATAAAAACCAAGAAAAATAATGAGCAACCTTTTATAACAAGACAAAATATATATAAAATGTTGAAAGGTGGCCCTTGAAGGTTAAAAATATTAAATCTTAATCAGTTTACAATAGAAAAAAAAATGGTGGTATCGCAAATGTCGCAACGAACTGTTCTTTAATTGTGAACTGTTATTCCGGATTAAGGGTTATATAAATAATGTACGGAATGTAGAAACCGCTGTTCAAGAATAACTGAATCGAAACAGGTCTGCAGCAATTTTTCAAATGAAACTTTTCAGTCAATTTTTCTAGTTCGGAAGTGAATAGATATAATTACAATATGGCGAATAGTTGAGAAATTAATTTAAAATTGAAATCTTTGTCACGGTAATGAAAACAAAAGGCATGAAAAATAATAGAAAATATTTTGTTAAAAAATTGGCAAAAATATGCAAACGTCAAAAAAATCATGAATGTAAAAAAAACAAAAAACAACTACATTTTTAGATACAAAAAAGGGTAAAAACTAAAAAGCAATGTTTACAAAATCCTACATTAGAAGGCAAAAAGAATTTTTTTAAAATGTTAAATTTAAATAATTTAAAAAAAAAATTTCACAAGTGAAGCACGCTTCTTAAGTTTTTATTTATTTTTTGTAACAAGGTCGAGGAAAAAAAGTAAATCTTACACGTGTACCAATAAAGATACTAAAAGTGCAATTTTATTGCGAATCGTACTTTAACTTTATTATGCATTTTTGTTTATTATTTTCAAGTCTTTTCTGCAGGCAGTTGGAATGTCACAGAGTATTTAAACTAGAAAAAATCGGTTGGAATGTAACTAGTTAGCTAAAAATTAAAATAATTATTGACGATGTGGGTCAAAGCCAGCAAGCAATGATAGTTCTAGTTGAAAAAAGTAACATTGTGTAAGTGAGTTAAACAAATTAAAAAATACCCCAAACACTAAACAGGCTTAAAGGATTCAAAGCGAAACCTTTTAAAAGCTTTCTTTCTTTCTTATCCTACGACACATTCCTGCTTGAGATCGCACGCATTATTTGACAAAAAAAGACTAAAAAATTATTTTTTTTATTTACTGAATAACTACTGCCGCTTACTAGTGATGCAATATAAAAAAACATTTTTAGATTTTGCAAGTAAGCATTTGTAATTTAAAAGTGTAGTTAATAGAGAAAAAATGAACATTAAGTCATGTGTAATGTCTGCTTTTTCTTGTTCCGCGGAACAGACGAAAATTAGGCTTGAAAATTTAAGTGGAAGTCCCCGAGAAATAAACACAGATGCATAGTCAACTTAGTTTATAGCTTATGCCAGTTTATTTATCATCGAAATAAAAAATAAATTAACAGTTAGAGAAAAAAAATCTCTAAGACTTTCAGCAATAAAAAGAACACAAAGTTGGGTACTGATTGAAATGAAAAATAAAATCAACAATCAACGGTAAAAGAAAGATTTGAAAAATATTTTAGAGTTTTAGGCGATATTGCTTCATTTAAAATTTAATTTATTAATATCTCACATGAAGAAACATTTAAAGTTAAAATTAGAAAATTTCGGCCAATTTTATCTCAGTGATTCAATTTGAAAAGGGGATTATTTGTTGTGCGTGGAATAATATCAACTTAGTAGTAGGCGTGCGCAGGTTAACTTTATAAAAGGCAAAGAGGCGGCGCCGCGATCGAAGTAAAGAGTCACTGACATTATTAAGGAGGAAATCAACGACATTTGGTGAGTTTTATATCTGTCTGCCTTAAAAACCAGGCTTTTCTTAGTGATTTCTTATCTTACTTTTACGGTAAGTGTCTACATAGCATTCGGGGAACCATAAACTGAGATAAAAATAATGTTACAGAAGAAGATTTTGATCAAAAAAGTCACGGAGTGTGCATAATCTTTTATTGTCTTGATTGTAAAAAGGAATAGCCAGAAGGAACCGCTATTGTACAATAACCAACTAAACTACTTCATGACGATTTTCACACGTGACATTGCACTGTTTTATGATGATGATTATAAAAAGAATAACAATTATTTGTGATAAACAATTTTGAGGCAATTGATCTTTCAAAAAGATTTATTTAAAATACCACCATTATGAGTCCGATCTCTGAACCCAGCCAGTCTGAGTGTAAAATGTAACAACAACAATAAATTAAATCGGCACAAAATATTTTGCATAATGTAATCAAGATTTATTTGCTCGGCTCCAAACCTAGGCATTTCGTCCCAATATCTATTTATTTTTTAAACTGCATCCATTTTAGAAGTGAAAACGTGTTTTTATTTCGGTAATAAACAGCAAAAACAAAAGTAAAGTAGTTTAACGTGGCGAGCATTAAAAAAAGAGAATCTAAAAAAAAATGGCCAGTCTATTTATACAACGAGAGCATTTCAAAATATTTTTCTTTGTAATTCTTCAAATATAGTCTGGAATTTAGAGTTGCTTTTCTATTGAAAAAAAAAAAACGAGAAAGTCACAATTAGTGAGAAAAGCATTAAAATTTGGAAGTTAACAAAAATGGCAACTGTTCTGGCTTATTAATGCTCGTCTTCATCTCATTGTTTGGAGATAGATGGACTTGATTCTTTTTGAAAAATTTCTTTTATTGGTTGGTTTTTAAAATGCACAAAGATGAACTCCTTTTTGTCAAGATGACTATAGCAGCTGGATTAGTTTCCCACTAATTCTGTATAACTAAATAAAGTATTTTTATTATGTCTAGCCTAAACAACAGACAGGTATTAATTCTTCGATTGAACACCTGATTTCTCTTATTAGTTTCTCATACTTTGCTAGTTTGCTTTTTTAAGAGCATACTAAATTTTTCACTGCCGTTTTTAATTAAATGTCAAGTTACTGGTAAAACTGAGGATCACCACGGAGCATTGGAAAATATACACAAAAATAAAATATATATAAGACAAAATAAACATCAGAGTAGTTCGGATGCTACTATGTATGTAACGATTTTATTATTTTTAGTTTGGTTCTCGTATCGGCATTGGACATCTAAATGATCATAATTTCATTAATGACTATCCCTTTTTTTAAGTTTCAAGGCGTAAATTATTTTGAAGAAAAGAAAAAAATAAGTACTAAATAAGGGCAATATCTTAAAAATACAATGTAAACATTAATTACGACTTAAAATTAGCATTATTTTCATGCATTATTATTGAAAAATTCAGTTCTTAAACTCCTAAAAATAATTATCTCGTTCCGTTTATTTTTGGTTTAGTTGACGTCTTTTATCGTTGGATGCGAGTATGGCGCCTACTGTACTCTGGTTTCATTTTAAAGTTCCAAGACGCAGTTCAACAATTTTTTTTTTGTTTTAGTGTAGATTGATTCGGATATTTTAATTAATCCTAACAAAAAAAAAAAAAAAAGGAGGAGGCGGTTTCTTTTCTTCTCTTTTTAACATAACTGCAACCTGAATTAAAATAAAGAAAAACACTTGGCAAGAAAATTAAATCGGTTGTTTTCACCGTAAACGGAAATGAATTGCTTGTATAACATTTTTTTTCCCCTTATCGGAGATGTTAATATAAAAACTCATATTTCATGAATCCAAACAATTCCTTTTCTCATTAATGGCAGTCATTTTTGTTTCACGATTTCTTTTTATTTACACGACCGTTCAAATATTTGGAGAACAATTTATAATTTAATTCTATTTTAAATTTTAATTGTTTTCGACCGGCAATTAACTTCAAAATTATCATAATTTTAACATGAGTATGAAACTATTGTTTTGAATTTACATTTCTTTTTCGATTGTAAAATAATTCGAGCCTACTGCTTACGTACGTTGTGCCAACGATCGATTTAAGTACACAATATACACACCAGATTGTGTGCGTGCACACTAGTGTATGTGTAGATAATAATAGACCCATCTTCATAACACCTTAGTTGACATAAAACATCTGTGATGACAGCAGGTTAAGTTGGTGTTATTTGCCCTTTAATTATCATCTTTTCTTCAGAGATAAATTTTGTATGACAAAGGAAATCTGTGACGACGACATGCAGCAGTAGCATTAGTAGCAGCAGCAGCCACCGCCGTCGCCGTCTGTACCCCCATCTCCATCTCTTACTGTCCGTGCTCCTGCTACTACCACAGTAATCAATATTACTCTTACTACTACTATCTCTAGACATGATGGATGGAGAAAATGGGGCAGCTGTGGGATAGATTGCGATCATAATCACTCCCACAACTATTCTTGTAGTTTTTTTTCATTAACATGCCTGAATTTGTCCTCAATTGAAACAGCTAAAACTCTGTACCCCCTCTACCTTTCTGGACATTTCTTCCTTCCTTTATGAGGGTTATGCTTTTGAAGCAACATTTGACATTAAACTGGTCACTGGTTAGTAATATGACTAATTTGTACTACAGAGACTCTTCTAACATTATTTAATTACTTGCTTACTATGAAAAGATTTTATTAAATGATTTTAATAAGTCATTGGAAATATGGTTGATATTCATGGTAGGATTTCTTTGTCTATTTTGGAATTTAGCTATTGACCATTTCCCCAGTAGGCACTTTGCAGATTTGGATCTTATCCTCATAGAAAAGGATTAGAAATTTGGTAGGGTATGTGAGGCAAACATCCATTGGGAAATCAACCAAACAAAATTGATAATAAATAGCAATAAAAAAAGCAGTTTGATATTTTAAATTAAAATTAATTTAAATTATATTTGTCTTGATTTTCTCATTGAGCTGCTAACCATTACACCACTTGCTCACCCAAAATAATTCAATATACTGATTAGGAAATAAGCTTTCTTGCATACTGAACATGACAAGTAGTATTGCATAACTATTGCACGAAATATCAGTTATAATGATCATTACTTTAATGAGTTTAAATAGTTTTCAAATAGCATAAACTGTACCCATACTTACCAGAGTGAATGGAAGTTGAATTTTATGTACATTCTCTTCATAGTAATCATAATCAGCCCACTTTTGCAGTTCCTCTTGAAAATTGACAGTCATGTATGTGTGTTCATGTATTAATTCCTGAAAATAGAAATGATAGAAAAACTATTATCTTGTGAATGGGATAATATTGCTCATTTTATTATTGAACTGAAATTAATACAGTAAAACAACTCGCTCAGAGTAACATTAATTTCTAGTTTAGTACTTGCATTACATATATGCACATTTATACAATACATGTATTTATGAGAGTGACCAGTCATTATAGTAAAAGTTGGTATTGTTCTGTTTTTACAACCAATCTTGAATATAATTTTATATTAATATAGTATGTAAATAAAAAAAATTATTTTTGTTTTTTTCTAGCAAAAACCAAACGTTCACCTGTTGTCAAGCTTGAGTACATCAGATTTCACAATGTCTAAAGGTTATGAGATGCCAAAAGGGTATGATATGTCAAAACAGTACATGTCCAAACCATATGAGCGGGCAGCGGCGGCAGCAGCAGGAAGTGCTGGAATGATGTACACACCTGCTCAGGCCTTAGCAATGTCTCCTTCAGGAGTCATGCTTAGTGGGGCATCACAACCACAAAGCATCATTGTCAACCCTGCCTCTCCATATGCACAACAAAGTGTACTCATCAACCAGACTCCAGGTAGGTTCATAATAATTCTTGCCGAAACATTTTTAATACATTAACCTATATCTATATCCGTGTGGGTATGAGGTTTATAAACTTAAATAACCTTTCTGTTAATTAAAGGAACATCAACCTGCGGACAGTTGTTTTTTTTTTTTTTGTTTTTTTTTTTTTTTATTTTAAAGATCTCAGTAAATTATCTTTATCTTGTGCTTAGAAACTGAAGTTTGAAATGCTGCTGGCTCAGTTTCCTGTTTTTCTTTATCAGTTTTGTTAAGGTGCTCTCTGTATGTCTATTATTGCTGGTTGATCTTTATATCCAGCTGAATATTTCAAAAGTTGATTTCTTTAAATAATTAAAGAAAAACTGATACATATAATATTGAAGAGAATTCTAATGAAGAATCAACTGGACATTAGTTATTTGTTATATAGAACTCAGTTTGTTTACTGTATTCTCAGCACCAGGTCATTTATAGAGAAATATCTCTTTACCAAGTTATTTCTGTACCTTGTAAATTAGCTAACATTAAAAAAATACAATTTTATGCATCTGTCAGTAATAAGCAAGCAAGCAAAATTCAACAAAATGCTGAATTATTTTTTTTGCATAAAATCCAAATATCTATTTGAATTTCTTTGTATAAATAATTATAATTGTGTTTTACAAAATGCAGTACAGCTTCATATTTAGCATTTGTTTTCATTTGTCCAAATGATAAATAATTTAGTTTGCATGTTCCTTTTTAAAGCAATTGTAACTTAGTTGTCTCTTTTCTTCTATCTCAATATTCAGCATAAATATAAGTAAATAGATGTGATTGGTTTACTCCTATTAATATTTTAATAAAGATATACTCATTGATTACTTTATTATAAAATATGTAAGAGAAATGATTACACAATCCCTTAATGCTTCTTACTTCAGAAACAGAATGGTTAAAATTCTGAAGTTGGAATGAGACAGTCTGTTAACATTGAAATTTGGAAATTCCCTTTTCATTGTGACTTGTATGATTGCACACTTCCCTAATGAAGGACAGGAAACTAATGCATGTAATTCAGGCTAATATGGTCTATCAGAAAAGTGTTTTGTGCAATGAGAGGGGAACTGAAAAAAATCTGTTGCAAGGCAGCAAATGTGCTATAGCATATCTAAAATCAGGCTGAGCATGGCAGATTATCTTTATCATATGGATTATTGTGGCAGAGTATCCAGAAGAAAGCAATTTCTTAAACCAGTTATCAGTCAACAGAGAAAGCAGTGGGCAACTTAGATGGACAGACACTTAGATTTTCAGCACACTGTTACCTTTTTATAAGAATTCTCATTTGCTGAATGTTTTTAAACCAGTAGCTGGTGGTTGCCTTGTCAAAAATGTTTGAACTGCTTGCAGCTCACTATCAAATGTGAATTTTTGATTATAGTACAAGGAATTGGTCATTCAAAGTTTCTGGAGTACATGGGGAAATAATTCAGAAAATGCATATTCATTCTGCAGAATTTACTTTTCCATTATTCACTGATTGTGAGTTGGAGAAAATCTGTGCCACTTTCATGAAAGTAATTTTTTAAAAGGTCATTAAGCAGATAATCTGACAAAGTCTGTCAACTGATATGAATTCAATTTGAACATGTCAGGATAATTTTGAATTGTGATATCAAGACAATGTCCAGAAAATGTTTTGCCTAATGTATCCTTAGTCAAATATTCAATAAGATAGTAGATCTGATTTGATATTTGCTCATAGTAAGTACAAATTTTAATTTGCATAATAATCTTGAATCATTCAGACTGCTGAATAATGACATTTGCATGAAAAATCGAGATGTCTATTTTTATTATTCTTGGTGAATACTGATATTATATATACTAATCAACATAAGTTCTTTAATAGTAATATATAATTGTTTTTAAGCCAATCTTATGTAAAATTAGTTTTTATTGTATATCAGTAATATTTTTCAGGAATGTGTAGGTATCTCTTTTTATTAACAGAACCATACCTGCACTGAAGAACTGCATTTTATTATTGATCAATGAATATATGTATATAATTACATAATACAAACTATATATTTTTATCACAAAACTATTTTAATGCACAAATATTCATTATTGTAATTAAGTAGAGTTGACCAATTTGCCTAGCTTTGAAATTGTTTGGCTGCATCATCTTATCTGTTTGGTTTGTGACTATTCCTAATATTCTTTGTATATTGCCTATAAGTGTATTACATTTATTATTTGTAAAAAAAAAATTAGAAAGTAAAACCTTTTGATTAATAATAGCAAATATAGAGAGCACTTTATCCACTTTCAATATTAGATTCTTTTAAAGAAACATGTATTGTGGCATTTCAAAATGTCTGGAGCCAAGCCAATTCTTTGTCAGCTAATGTATGTTGTGTCACACTTATTGGTAGCAATCTGGCAAAATTGTATCCATTGTTAGTGACACCATTGCTGACCATCAGAGGAATGAGCTATTATCATTGGCTATGTATATTGCAGGTATGATGTCCCTTGGCTCGCAGAGTTCTTCCTATCCTTATGGTATGCAGTCTGCTCCAATATATGCTGGTCCCCTGCCCCAATACCAGCTATACAGCACAGCCCAGCAGATGACCCCCGCAAGCATGTCAGCAGCACCCTACAATCAGGTCTCCTACACACAGCAGCAAAAATATCTTGACAAAGATGTTCACATGATGACAGCAGCAGCAAACTCAGCAGGGATGCACCATGTGGTGGGCAACCAGTCTGCCTGCATGAGAATGCAAAATGCTCCCCCACATGGGGCCATGTATGCATACTCCAGTCCAGGCATGACGGTGGCCTACCCATCAACTAACAGTTCTGCTGCAGTTGATATGCCAGGTACACGCAAGTAAACAAGACAAATTAATGCACAGAATTTGATAACACCAGAGGAAGCCAGCAGTTAACTAATGTGTTTGCTTCCCTTTTTTTTCAACCCTTTAGTTTTTATTTTATAGTTTGTTTTATTTTTTATTTTTCCTTTATTCAAGGAGCTTTAGAAAGGTTTGATTTTTTTTTTGTTATGTATTTTTTTTTTTAGATAATTTAAAAAAAAGTTTCTTAGATTGATAAATGAAGATTTTTGATTTTACTTGAAAGAAAAAAAAAAGAAAAAGAAAAAAAAACAACAGGAAAAGTAAGTTAAATACATATAATTTGGTAATTGTAAAATGTACAACATAATTATACACAGGTGAGTGATCCTAAAAATTGTAATAATCTTTTCAGGATAAAAAGGAAATTTGAGAACAGTTTTGGCTGGTTAGTATGGATCAATAAATATAGCACTTTATTGTAAAGCTTAAAATTTTAGATCAAATCAAAATGTGATCCAAAAAATAATTTTGGAAATGTAGTGTTCTAAAGTATGACAATTTCTTTCATGTTTCTATTATTTTAGTAAAATATTTAAATGCATATTTTATTTTAAAATATAAAACACACAAATGTAATGATGAATAAAAAGTAAATAGGTTGTGTTATAAAAGTGTTTATGATACAAGTAGCAATTTTAATAAAACTTTTTGTTTAGTTCTCTCAATTTTAAACAAATACAAGAAAACCCTGACACTTAAAAGGGAGGTAATTGCTGAGTATCTGCACACCTCATAATTCACTCTTTTGGCATCTTTGAATCAATTTGCTTCTATTCGTATGTGAGTAATCAAGTCCCTTTTAGAAATTAAATCCAAAAAGTCAACTTTTTGTAAGAATTAATACAGAGAATGTACAGATTCTGAAGAGTATTGTCAGGCAAATACAAAGTGGTTTCATAAGTTGGCATTTAGACATTGTTTTATTTCAAGAAAGCAGTTACTAATTTTTTTGTGCAGGTTTTAAAAAGCAATAAAAAATAAAAATAAAAAAAAATGAAATTTATTTTTTGCTAACAAACCATGTTAAAACCAGACAGACATTTTGATTCTACAATGAATAGTATTAAAAAGGAAAAAAAGCAAAGTGTCCTATTGAGCCTCAAATATTTTAAAAGGTAACTTTCCTGCTGTGTTGAGAAATTTGGGGACCTGGTTTGGCTGCTGTTTATGTGTGTGTGTTTTGTTGTTTTCATGAGAGATTAAAAGTGTTTTCCCCATTTTTGATGCTCATCCATCAGTAAGTTTCCTGTTAAACTGTTTGAGATCATTATTTATGAAATATGTGAATGGTCTGTCAACTTTGTCCATTCATATCAAGGACATTTTTTAAAGGTTTTGTTGGATTCCTGTGTTATTGTTTTTTTTTTCTTTTCTTTTTTTTTTTTAATGCCAAAGTCGTAATTTAAAAATTTTAATCGACTTTCATTTTTCAAAGGAAATTGGTAAGAAAAATAAAAGCTAATAAAACATGGCAGAAAAATGAACATAAAAAAAGACAATTTTCCTGTTGCAATGAATACATTTTTTAACACTGCTGTGATGAAATTTATGCATAGATTTGTTGGTATACTACAGCGATACCAGTAATATTTTACTGAAAAAAATAAAAAATGAAATAACTAAACAAAAGGTACATTTGTGTTCAGCATACATGGAAAATATCTGAGTCCCCTTAAATGTTCCTTGAAAGATGAAAGCTAATGAATGCTGATTTCATATCTATAAAATTTGTAAAATTGAATAGACATCCTGGATAGACCATTCATGTAATTTAGTAAATAATGACCTTGTTTGATAAATTTTTTCTAACAAATGATGCAATTAATGTTTTAAGCTTTTTTATCAAAAGGCTCAACAAATAGCTGCTGTTGTTTCTAAAGAACTCATGGCAAATTCTTTCATTATTTTGTTACTTTCTTTTATTTTATTCAGTTTATAAAAATAAAACCTTATTTTATATAGCATTTTACATTTTTTGTAAAAAAGTGTTTATTTTTTTTTTTTTTTTTGATTGAATTCTCCACACATGTGCTTCCATTTCGTATTTATATCTCTATAAATGACTTTTGGAACAGTTTTACTATAATAAATAAAACTGCTGAATTTGTTTCTTGTGTAATAGGGGTCATCACCCAATTTTTCACATGAAACACAGTATAATCAGATTAAATAGAAAGTTTTTTTTCTCAGACCTTTCAGTTCATTCATACTTTTTTGTTCATTTGTAAAAAAAAATTTGATAAAAAAACAGTCCTCTTCTCTCTGTCAAATTTCAGCTTTGCTTAACAGAAACAAATAAAAAAAAAAAAATAGTTTCAAATATTCACTTTATATTAGCACATTTCATACCAGCAACAAACTAATTTTGCATGTGAGCTTTTTTACCAAATAAAATGCTTTTTTATGGGAACAAATTTTAATTTTTCTTGTGTAACATTTCTAATTACATAGGAAACTGCTCAGTTGGTAAAACACTGAAATGTGCATTAACAGCTTTTGATTTCTAGGGACTGACATGAACATTTGGAGACCACTCTACTTACAATCTGTTACCAACACCAAAACTCTAAGTTAGATTATTTAAACTAAAATAAAACTGAGTAAGTCACTTTTTAATAACGATCAATACAAATGGTGCATCAGTAACTTATTAATACTAAGTCTCTAGCTACATAAATTTATTTAAAAGCATTTAACCTGAATGCAAGTAAAATATTTTTTACTTCAAGTAATATTTTTGATTTTTGTTTGACATGAATATTCTCATGGCATTTTTTCATCTTATTTAAGCTAAAGTTTTTCTTTTCATGAATCATTGTATATTGTAACCACCATACAATTATCAAAGACTGACCATTTGAAACAGCATTTTTGGTTTCTGTCAATTGCTAAATGAGACAAGAGAAGAGGATTTAGTGAAGATCAGTCTGACTTTTGTAGAACACAACATGGACACAGACATTTGCTTTTCATATAAAATAAAATCTGATCATTAATTATTAACACAAGTTAAGGCTGCAGCCCCAGTCCTATCGTTGACATGTCATTCATTTTACTGTCAGACTCTAAGGATTTTCCCATCCTTTCATAGAGGAAGGAAGATATTAATTTAGATGTTCGTATGAACACATTAAATAGTCCAACAAAGTCAGAGCACAGTTGTTGGAGGATTTGAAAACAAGGTTACTGGAAACCAGAACTGAGTGCTACTGTATTAGTGTGATATAATGTGTGCAAGTACATATGTTGCTCAAATAAACAAATTTGCCAAGACATATTTTCTTGCTTGTTTTTATATTTGAATAGTTGAAGTGTCCAGTGCAGAATGTACCCAAGTCATGTTTGAAGTTGTGTTCAAAAACCAAATTTTATCTTAATGGTAACTTACTAAGTGTTGTTATTTTGTGCAGTAACAATATTCTATTTAAGATGTTTTTTAAATTACTCAAAATTTTCATTGACTAAATAACTTTGCATTGGACTCTTCACTTTATTACATGAAAAATTGACTTAAGTATCTCAGATACAAAATAGTCATGCAGAAAATAAAGTATTCATCAATTATTTTATTGGATGCATAGTTGTATATTAAAAAAATAAAATTATACCAAAATAACATGACTTAATCAGCTTATTTCAAAAGATAATGAGTACCACTAAGATCTGATGGGTTTATTTTTGGCTACTTATGTGCATGCATGTGAATACAGTCATTGTTAAGCATTAACAAGAACTGATTCTTGTGTATTCATTAGAACTATTTGTGCCTAACTACTATGATAATAAACATCAAATAAATTCAACCAGATGAAAAAATATTTTTTAACATTGCTCTGGGTGCATGCACATGTATGAAGCCACAAAAAAAAAATACAATGTTTGATAATGAGAAATATAAATCTTTTTGGAAAAAAGTCATTTAAAAACTGACAATCTGAAAATATTCCTATTTGAAATGTTGAAAAGAAGTATTTACTAGGAAAAAGTGATTGAAATGTTACCTAAAAATTAAGGCAATTTAAAATCAATACGTAATGTAGGGACTTGATTTTTAACTTCATTTTCAGATCCTGAATTTTTAAGTACTCATTAAAAATGAAGGAACAACTTACAAAAAGTAATATATTTCAAGTATTAGATGGGAAAAGAAACTAGTTCTATGGAGTTAGTGGCTCAATTACAGGTAATTAAAGATGAATCTTTTTAACATGGAACAAGCCAATTATAAAAATTCCTTATCTTAAATAAATTATATATTTTGGAAAACAATGTCAATTTAAAACGGAGTTCCAGTAAAGGAATCATTTTTAATGGCCTATTTTTCAGCTGTAAATGTGATGGTAAATCAGGTCTTAGATAATATTAGGACGAAGTATCAGTTTTCAAGTCATCAGCTGCATAGCTAAGTTTTTTTACATGCTAATAGTTCTGAATTGTAAAACTAGGCATATATTTGAAAGTGTCACACTGAGATAAATAATGATGATGTAGTAAAATCAATTTTTAAGAGCTGCAAATATAACTTCTTTAATTGAAACAATTATATACTGCTGAAAAAGTTCCAGACTTTGTACATATGGCATGTAGTATATGCACAGGGTATATAAAGGATCAGCAACTAATATTTAATCAAGAATGTGACTATGAAGAAACCAATTAACAGTAGAAAGTGTAAAAAAAAAAAATATAAATACTCACCTCTGCACGACTTAAAGTGATAGCAGCAAAGTGACTTGGGTATTTAAGTTGAAGGAGCCTGTGTAAGAAGGAATCAAGATGAAGTCCTCCCACATTGATGCGGCGACAGTTTTCTGCCATCAGTCGGCCATTGATGAATGGAATGACATGGGTACTCTGGTAACCACAATCTACAATCAATGCATTTGCTGATTCTGTAAACAAAAAGAAGTAAAACTTACTATCTATGAATTTAACCATTATCACACTGTACATGACTTCATTTGCTGTAAAAAGAAAAAAAAAAGTTTGCTACTGGAGGTAACTGATCCCTGAATTTGAATTTCTTAGTGTGTGTGTGTGTATATATTTCATTTACAAATTTTTATTCATTAAAAATAAAAATATTTTTGTTTTAAGATTTAATTTTAATTGCCCTAAAAATTGTAAGCAGTAGTATACTGGATGGTTTTCATCCTCCCCCAAATTGTAGAAATGGATTCAGCTGAATGGCATAATAGATAAAGACATGGTGCAGTTGTTGCCGCCATGGGATTTGATTACAGAATCATTATTGGCCCAAGAATGATGGGAGAAACTATCATTGGGATAGAAACTGTAGAAGTTTATTTTTCTCTAGGAATCAAGAATATGTGGATTCTGGTCAAACATCAGTGGCATATGAAAACAGCATATGCTCACAGGTGATACTAGAACAGGACCACCAATAACAGAAGAATGCTAATCACTGAGTGAAGAACAACATTGTATCAAATCACATCCCAATTCAATGTAGATACTGTTCAACCTCAGTCGATACATAGGATAGTGTCTACTTTATTTCATAGGGTTCAGTTACTGCACCTCACATGGGACAGAAAACATTGCTGCAGGGTCATAGGAGGCAGGCAATGTTTTTTTTTTGGTGGTAACAGTTTGTTCCAACAATTTAATTCAATCCTCCATCATATTTAGATGACATTAAATTGGTTTCAGGATCACTCAACTGACTTCCAGATATTCAATTGGTCTGTACGTACACTCAACAGATTTAAATCTCATTGATCATGTATAAGACGTGTTGTCAACCTCACTAAATCTCCTGCATTCCACAGTCAACAAACATAACTCAGTTATAGACAGCTTTTGAATGTGCCTGAATGGATATACCTATGCAATGATTCCAGCATCTTGTAGACTTGATGTTATTTAGCTCAACAGAGGAACTACACAGGTAAGATGTGTCTAATCATGTATATATGTAAAATTCAAGCTTAAATTGAAGACAAAAAAAGGTTTTGAAATATAAATAAACAAGCATTATTAATTTTTTTCTAAGTTATATAATTGTTTTTTGAAAAATTAAAAAGGGTTAAATTTTAATAGAGAAGACAATTTTTTAATGAAAATTTTTTATTATAGATATTATTATCATTTTTTTTTTTTTGACTTTCCATCTTTGTACCTCCATATATTTCTTTTTTTATTACATTAACAACTGTCAATAATTACATTTACACATGAGGGAGAGCTGAAAATTGTCAACTGAAACCAAAGGACCAAATATAAGAATTTTGTGGGAATCATCTTAATTGTTGATTTTTTATTACAACACTCAGGTTATTTTACAATTGTTAATTAAGAGCAAGTATGTATATAAACTATTTTCTTTTTACCTGGTTTGGGATGGTTCTTGTAAAGACTAAACAAAGCATCATTCCCATAAGCCACCTGTGGAACATGATAACACTCAAAAAGCAACTCTGACATTTCTGGAAAAAGATAAATACATTTATGAAAATTAATCACGGAAATAAAATGGATATTATAATTAACATCAAAAAAAGACAGTTGAAATTTCTTGGTAACAATGAGGAAAGTGGGCTTAGAAAATCTGATACTCACAGGATATTGAAGGCAAGAGGAACAGAGAAAAGCAACACACAAACTACCTAAAAGCTTGTGTAAATAGTTGGCAGAACAGAGATTAGGAGAGGCAGTGAAAAGACAAAATTTATTAAAAGCTACAAAGGATAGGAAATTGTGGAGAGCTGTGTTCAGAAGGGACATGACAAGAAACAATTTGTTTTTTTGTATGAATTTTTCATTATAAAAATCTGAATCAGTTATTAAGCAATCTGTAAAACAGTTATCAGGTGATATGTAAAAAAAAACCTGCTGATGACTAAATGATTTTGGTTTGTATCTTAGTTAAAACTGAAATATGTTCCTAAAAAAAGTTTTTTTTAAAAATCAATTTCACCCTGTACAAGACAATAAGGCCACCAAGACACAAAGGGGTTACCGAGTCACAGGAAAACTACATTACAGAGGTGAGAAAATGACTGAATCTGAGACATCAGGTCAGGACCAATAATATTGCTGATTAGTCTTTGCATTTTATCAAGAATCTCTAGATATACAACAGGAGCACCAACCATATGTGGCAGCAATATTAAAAGCATTGACAAATGGTAGACTTATAAATATATAAGATTAAATTCTGGAGAGAAAGCTTGTCTAGCACGAAACAGTGAACCAACTTTCTTAGCAATGGATTCAATATAATCTTTCCACAAGGAGGTGCAATGAGTCACTCCCCTGGGAGGCAGAAAGGGGTCACTCAGATGATTATGAATATTCAGTATGCAAGTACCAATATCAATTTACTGACAAAATTTTAGGCAGAAATAAGAATAAAGAAAGTAGAAGACTTAAATTATGCTCTCAATAATGGTGAGATGGAATACTTATTTTCTGTTGAGTATTTCTTTATGGTACACTATTTCATGTATAAATTTTAATAAGATCAGTCCTATATTCTAAAATATTATTATTATTATCTCGTGCAAGTGTGTGTGTAATTCTATTGTTTAAAATTTACTATATAGGAAAAGAATGCTCTATATCAAAGATAGAGCATTTGTAGATATAGATAAGATCTGAAGATCATTTGAGGTGTAAAACTAACATCACTGTTCAGTGTTGAGTTATATGTCCACACTCTTTCTCTCATATATAAGATCATATTAAAAAGAAGATATTACAGCTATTTACCAGCAAGCTTGCTTTTGCCTTAAGCTCCTCAGGCTTTAAATGCCAGGACGTGGAAAATATGTGCAGAACAGAAGTTGTTAAATAGCCGGTCTAACATGTGGGGAATATAAAACCACAGAAGAGTGGTGAGTGCAAGCCAACTAGGGTTTCATTTTGATGCCTCAATCTGGCACTACATGTGCCAACAATTATTTTACAGAATATTGACTTTTTACTGGTACCTCTGACCTAGTGCTTCAAAGTTGCAGTATAATATTATAGTTAGCTGATTTATATTTCTACAACACTCTGATGTTATATATATATATATATATATATATATATATATAAATCAGAGAGAGTTGTAGAAATATAAATCAGCGCTACATGGTGACTGTTTCACACTTCAATGAGCTCTTTAGACCAAGTGCATTTTGTCGACAATCACCATGCAATATTGATTCCTATGTCTGCACATTCCTATCTCCAATATTGAGCACTCTTCCTCTATAAATACAGTCCAACCTCTTTGATCAGGCACCCTTGGGACCAGGCCACTGCTGGACCATGGAAAATTCCAGATGACAGAAATTACCCCCCCCCCCCAACCCTAAGTAAACAGTCTTGTCAGCTAATTCCACACACACACACATATATTGCTGATGTTTCTTCTCTAATTTCTTCAGTAACTCCACCATTTTTAAAGTATAGATAAAGATTTATGCTTATACTTTTTACCTCTAACATCATCATCTCTCTTGGGTGGCATTCTGGATGAGTAAATATACAGTTATATATAAGAAATGAGCAAGACTGTATCACTATACACACACACGTGTGTGTGTGTGTATATATATATATATATATATATATGGGTTGGACAAAATAATTGAAACACTTGTTAAATTCAAAGAAAATTTATTTAATATGGAGTTGGTCCTTCTTTAGCCGCACATATGTCTAGGAATGGAATCATACAGCTTCCTGACTTCATCCAGAGGAATTTTCAGCCATTCTTTCATTAATACCTGCTCCAGCTCTTTAAGACATGAGAGTGGAGGATAGCAGCTCCTAACTTGTCGCTCCAAAATGCACCACAAATGTTCAATAATATTGATATCTGGAGATTGGGGAGGCCACTCCATGTGTTCTAGCTCACTTTCATGCTCTTCATACCAATTCTTAACCACTCGAGCGGTATGTATTGGAGTATTATCATCTTGGAAGATGCAGTCACCATCAGGGAATAAAGTCTAGGCCATTGGATGAATATGATTTCCCAAAATGTTCAGGTAATCTTTGCTGTTGATTCTACCATGCAGGGCAACTATTGGGTCGAGGCATTTCCATGATATGGCAGCCCAAACTATCACTGATCCACCTCCATGATTCACTGTTGGAAGAAGGCAGTCAGGGTTGTAAACTTCTTTGGGCTGCCTCCACACATAAACTTGCCCTGAAGTTGGGAAAAGAGAAAAACTGGACTTGGTTGAGAATATGACTTGTTTCCATTGGTCTGCAGACCAGGCATTGTGATCTCTGCACCACTTCAACCTCTTCTGAATGTTGTGAGTGGAGAGAAGAGGTTTCCTTACGGTGGCTCTTCCATGATATGCATACTTATGGAGCTAACGACGAACAGTTTTAGTAGAAACTGGACTATTCAGATGATTATTCAACTCAGCAGTCACTTTGGCTGCAGTAGTTCAATGATTTTTTGCCACATTGCATTTCAATGCACGTCAGTCCCTATCAGTACATTTGCAAGTCCGGCCCGAATTGCTATGGTTGCTAGAGGTTTTGCCCTGTTTCTCGAATTGTGTCATAGTTCTTGATATGGTAGCTCTTGAAAAACCAAACAGTTCAGCAACCTTAGTGATCGAGGCTCCTGCCATGCGAGCTCCAATAATTTGCCCTTTTTCGAACCCTGAGAGGTCATGCATTTAGCTTAAATTTTACTAAATTCTAAAAATAAATAAGACAAAGAGTAAATTAGATAAATAAATGTATTTACAATAGATATAACCTGCAATAACAAAATTTTAGTTAAAGTTCTTAATATAATAGGTCTTTGAAATATAGGAGTGGAATTTGCACCTGTTCCAATTATTTTGTCCAACCCCCGTGTATATATGAACTGAATACTTTCTCGTGCTATATGTTTGAGAGAGGCAAAGAACTAGCAACTAATAAGTAAGGAAAAGATTAAACACTGCTTTTATGCTTCATCTTCATGTCTATACACATATGCAAAATATGACATGTTAAGTTGATGATATTTATAAATCAAAATATCAGTTTAAATAAAATGAGGATGACATCTACTTGTCAGAAGGCAATGGCAAATCACCGTTTTCATTTGATCTTGAATATTGTTAAAAAAAGGAGCCTTGAAATGAAAAATGGTGTTGACATGTTGGAAAACATTCCAGCAGATATTGTGACAAATAGTAAACAATCACTGAAAGCACCCTCATAATCTATAAGGTAAAAAGTTCTAAACCATATACTGTAATTCATTAGAAGAAATGAACAAATAACACAAAGGCAATATAAGTTATTTCCTCTAAACACAGAAAATTTAATGAGAACAATCGATTCGTGTGGATTGAATAAAGGGCTTGGTTCAGAATTTAAAGAAGGTTACTGAGTAAAACAGACACCTGAAGAAGGCCGGAGAGAACAAAACCCACAATGTTCTGGGTATAACAACCAAGAGGAGAATCTGTCTGAATATAAACGTATATAATAATGATAATTCCTCATCTGAATATAAAGTAACAAAAGGGATCCTTGCCATTTTTTATGTTGTGTGGGGAGAAGTGATCACTGATACACAAACAAGTGTGTCACATGCTGGGAAAGGGTGGGGGGCATTGACCAATCCCTGTGCATTACTCACATACACACATCAGTTATAGCTTGAACAGTAGTGTTGAAACAGCTCTTTATGATTTTAAGGTAGGCTTGCCTGCAGCTGCATCAAGTTGCTGAATATGTCAAGCCTTTTGGAATAATGTTGTGAGTGAATGCACTGCCTGGCATTGGTTCCAAAAGTTCAGGTCAGGAGATCTCTCCCTTTGTGATAAACCTTGCAGTGGCCAGCCACAGGTCCTGGATGATGAAACCCTGAAAGTGGCTATAAAAGGAGGACAACAGTCAAATCTGTGGTGAGCTTGCCAAACGCTTTCACCTGCACTGCATAGGGAATATGTACAAGTTGAGCAAGTGGGTACCCTGCATACTGTTGGAAGCCAATATGCAACAATGCATGACAACCTGTTTCTTGTTGTTGTTTCCTCTGCACCGCCACATACTCATATTTGATTGAGTGATCACCAGTGACAAAAAGTGGATCCCGTATAACACTTCCAAGTGTGCCAGACATTGGTTGTCACCATGGAACCTTGTGCTTTACACTATAAAGATCACACTCTGTATCTGGTGGACTAGTTGACAAGTGGTGCTGCTACCAATGAGCAAAATCATCGCAGTGGATCTGTACTCAAAGCAGTTGGAATGTGTGCAACAGGCACTGAAGTAGAAGGAGTCACCATTGGTTAATTGCAAGGGTATATTGTATCCTCCACAACAATGCCAGGGATACCATATAGTGACTTGGCTGGGAGACACTGTGCTATCCACCTTATTTCACAGAACTTGCACCAACAAATTACCACCCCTTCCATTGCCTGAACAACCCTTCATAGGAAATCCTTTGCAAATGAAGCAAACGTGTGGCAGGTACTCACAGACTTCTTTGCGTCCAAGACACCTGATTTTTAATGCCAGGGCATTGCGCAGCTCGAGGTACATTAGCAAAAGATTCTGGATGCTGATGGGGATTACTTTGAGGATTAACGGTATGTCAAATTTGCTGTATAGCATTTTTTCTAATAAATAAAAAATGTCAAGGACTTTTTGGCATAATAAATCATATCAAAATTTTTAAAAGTTCTATATGTATGTGTTTAAGTACACATCATTGATTCAGTACGGTTGTGGTAAAATAATTCTATACTGATGCTTTTAAAACATACAGTAATTATCTGGTTCTGTAAATACTTGATTTGATGAAGTTCACAAGTGCCAGACCTGGGAACAATGTAAGAAAACTACTAATTTTGCCATATACACACACACCATTTCAGAGTGACTCAACTGTCACAAGTGCAAAAGCAGTAAACTTGATTACTGATAAAATCTAGAAAAAAAAAATTAGAAGAAAATGACAAATTTGTTGTCAATGTTTCACTGAATGCTAAGTTAATTCAGCAGTGTACAGTGAATTCCAAAATAAAGGTTCCTTTGTGTGAATCATGATTTATAAGGACTTCAATGTTTATTTCAATGTCAAAAATTATGAACCCAAAATTGGTGTGAATTTCTTTAGGTTGAAATTAAATATATGCAAAATAATACAGGAATCTTGAGAGAAGAGAATTTGGTTTTCGTTGGAACATTTTGAATTTAAGAACCAAAATGTAAAAAACACTGATGCAAAATTTTTCAAAAATATCACAAGGGAAAGTAACAGGAATATTGTTTTATTATAAAGAGAAAATTTTAAAGTTGAAACAGTAAAGTTTAGGGTCAGATTGCTGGGACTAAACACATGCTAAAATGTGATAGATTAATTGTAATTAGAACAAAAAATTAAATCACCCAGCATTTGTTACTCAGATGATTGATTAAATAAACTAATACTGAAACACCATTGTTTAACACATTATTTCACTGATAACCGCAGAATAGAATATAAATGGTTAAATGATTACAAATCAAAATGTTAAAATAATACACACAGACAAGTATGAAAGGAAATATCAATTTAAATTTGATTTTCCCTAAATATTCCTTGTCAAATTATAGGTGTTATGTTCTAATAGTAAAGGAGAATTGTGAGGAGGTGGAGAAAAAGAGGTTGTCAAGGAAGAAAGCTAAATAAAAAGAAAAGTACATTATATATATATATATATATATATATATATATATATATATATATATATACACACACATACATACATACAAAACAACAACAATGTTGGTGTGATCACCAAACAACTTGCCAAAAAACCTAAAACCTTGGACAAAAAAATTCTGAACAAGGAAAGAAAAAAGAAAAAAGGACAAAATGCAAACACCTACCTATGCAGTAAATTAAAATGCTCAATACCTAGACAATCTAGACAGAGCAAAAAATGCTTCATAATGGCAACACTTAACAGAGGACAGCTCAAATCACTACTCAAATTTCATGTTCCTGTGATATATATATATATATATATATATATATATATATATATATATATATATATATATAGAGAGAGAGAGAGAGAGAGAGAGAGAGATAGAGAGAGAGGGGGGGTGCTGAAAAGTTCTCAAAGAAGATCTTTACAAATGTTTGATCAGATTTTGGGAAGATGACCAGGCTAAAAATCTTCTGGCACACCCTCAAATATAGATATGGGAAGGAATGGAAATAAAATAAACAAACTTACTGATTAGATATCAAGAGATAGCAAAGATTGAAAAGCAGGTTTGAATGAAAAAAATTGCAAGACTTTAAAATTCCTTAAGAAAAGACTGAACAAAATAGAGAAACTATTTGTGCATTCCTTCTTCCTTCTTTTACATGTAAAATTACTCAATGTTTGTATAAGATTTACATAAAACCCTAGACTAAGATTGGGAGGGATAAGGGAGAGGATGAGAACATATAGGTAATGGGTAAGAGAAGAGCTGAGACATGAGATAATGGGTGATCTCAGTTGTCCATACCTGTAGAATTTCAATGAGTCCAGCTAGTATATAAACAATGCCTATGTACTTACGTTGTCTGCAGTAATTTGGATTCCCTAAGGCTTCCGACATGACAATAGGATGATCAACACAACTTTCAGTGTCAATGCCAAGGTGATTGAAGATATAATCAAACACTTGTTCCTTAAAGAACAAAAAGAAAAGAACAAGAAGAATCAAGAATTGTGATGTTATGTCACATTACCATTTATGCACAAACTCTCCAATGACCCCAAAATGAAATATATGTACAAAAATTGCCAAGCTAATCAATATTTTAATTACATCTTGGAAAATTTCTAATAAAACATCTGTTCAACTTGTTTTTAAAAACAAATACAATTTATCTCAATATTTTTTATATAAGAGTGATAAAGAAAAAAAATAACTATGATAACATTTCTCCTAATTCTCTGAAACACAGAAAATTTGAAATTTCTTTTACAAATATTCTTTTTATTAATTTTCACAATTTAATGCAGTTATACTATGAAAATAAAACTTGTATTGTGAAAAGAACACTTACTTAAATGTTTATATTTTTACAAAATAAAATATGTATAAAGACCTGTGCAATGTGTTAAGAACTACAAGAGATATTTTATCAGTCAGATTAAAAGCTAGCAAATGGGAAAAAGAAGGCTTAAAATGGTGGATACTTATAGACTATCATATATGCTAAATTAATACCTTCCAATTAATAAAATAAGTATAAAGATGTATGCAATGTGTTAAGAATTACAAGAGATTTCTTATCAGTCAGACTGCAAGGTAGCAAATAGGCAAAAGGAGGCTATACTAAATTCAAACCTTCCAATTAATAAAAAACATCTATGGAAATTAGTGATCAATATTATAATGGAGGGGGAAATAAATATTTATACACATACAAATTTTTAATTTATTGTATTTCCAACTAATGAATAAATGTAATTTTCATATAGTTAACTGTACAGAGATGCATAATAACTAAATATGCATAGAAAACAGACAAAAATTTGATTTAATAGAAATAAATCCCATTTATCCATTTTAACGGGTGAAAAAAGTATTCATACAATGCAAATTAAATTTAAACCATATTGAGAATCTGTGGCGTTATTTGAAAATTCAAATCCAATCAAGAGCGCCAACAAACATACTGGATCTGAAGACCATATGTGAAGAAGAATGGAACAAAATACCAACTAAAATTTGCAAATCGTTAATTGAGAACTACAAGTTGGTTGCTGTAGAAGTGAATAATGGCTATTCTACAAAGTATTAAATGAAGATTATGAATTCTTTTTTGTATTGTATGAATACTTTTTTTCACCCATTAAAATGGATAAATGGGATTTATTTCTATTAAATCAAATTTTTTTTGTTTTCTATACATATTTAATTATTCATCTGTGTACAGTTAATTATATGAAAAGTATGTTTATTCATTGATTGAAATTATATATATATATATATATATATATATAAAAACTAACAATACTTTCAATGACACTAGGTGTTATGTAGACTAAGTCTCTTTCCTTTGTCCAAATGAATTGTACACTCATTTCTTTGAAAGATTTGCTATAAAAATGGTATTAGCATTATTAAAGTGGTTGAATAGATTTGAATATTTTTGTAATTCTTGATTTCATATTTGGCATGTTATAATTTATATTTGTTAAATTTTTAAGATATGCTATTAAAATATTAAGGATTTTTTACTTCCTTTTTTATCAAGTTGTGATCTAAATGTTAAGGTGCTTACTACTTTCAGGACAGAACATAGCTTTCTTTTAATAACTAATCAGTTATAAAAAATATTAATAATGCAACTTCTCAAAGTACTAAATTGGAAATGAATAACAAAATATTAGTTCAAAAATTTTGAATTTAAATTTATTTTATATAATATTTTTATCTGGACAATTTTCAGGTTTTGCATACACAAAGTGAGCTTTATTATTATTACACACACACACAAAGTGGACATCCTTGTTAAATGAGGCATCAGTTACAAGGACTAACTACATAAAACCAATTGTGCAAGAAATGAACTAACTTTTTAAATCAAATGTTCCTTTTCATGAATATCCATTTTAAAAGAAACAATCATTTAAATAGAATATATATAAATGATAACCAAGATATTCTTTGTATACATTTTGCTTTATTTTGCTTTACAGAAGGCTACAGGAGTAAATGAAAATTTGGTAATTTCTAAAAACTACTGTGCTCCTACATGTCAACTAAATGAAAAGCATAAAAATATATAAAGAATATCTTTGTCAACACTTTTTATATAATATAAGGAGTGTATATATATATATATATATAATTAAGCAGAAATTATTCTTTTAGACATGTTTTATTGAAAAGTATAGGCATTTTATATCTATTAAATTTAACTACCTTTTTTTTAAAATTGCAAATGATCTTTTGCAAAACTGGCTGTTGTAGATATACAAAATTGCCGTGTCCGAGTTTTCTACCTATGTGCTCAGACACAGCATTTATACTGAATTTTGAAATTTCCTACATCTGTAGCAGCCTGTTTTGTGAAAGATCATTTGCAATTAAAAAAAAAAATTGAAATTAGTAGACATAAGATGTTTATACCTTTCAGTGTGTGTGTGTGTGTGTGTGTGTGTATGTAAAAAAATCAAAATACTTTGCTGTATTTCAAACTGAATTTACATTGATTGGAATTAATTTTTTTCTGATTATCAGTAAAATCTATAAAAATCATCCATACTAACAAATCTGTCAGCACAACATAATTATCTTTATTAAAATATCTTTTGAAAATAAAATATATTTTCTGAAACATTATGCAAGAAAATTAGCTGATTTAAAGTTTAACTAATTTGAATTGAAACAAATATTTACTTTTAATTTAAAATATCCTAGAAAAGCATTTTAATATATCCTAGAAAAGCATTTTTTGACATGGAGGTAGGTGTTTTTATGAAGTGTTGACACATTTATTAACATCCTGATGTCTGGGAATTTTACCTGAGGACATAATTGTTATAAAATTACATAACAAATACAACATAAACCTCATTTTCTTTTAATAGTTTTTTTAACTACCCAGTAATTTTTAAAATTTTAAATATTTTAAGCATTCTAATACTTTATTAGATTTTAGGTATCCTGGCTTTGTAGTTTTATTTACAAAGATGCTTGCTGATGAAATGTTATAAAATTACCAATAAATTTTAAATTTACTGTAGTTACTTTTATTTTCTGATAAAGTTGTGTATGGACGTCTGTATTTACAAAAATGGGCAAGTTTATACACACGCACACAAAAAAAATCCAAAATTCTTTTTAAAATACAGTGTAGGGGGTAAATTGTAGTAAGCTTTTCCATTTATGATTAGTAAATATGGTTTTTATTTAATAACAATATCACTTGACTGATACAAATTAATACAGAATTTTAAAAGTTTATAAATTATTCTAATTAAAATTTAAAAAAATGAAAGCAATTTTTATAAAAATTTTAACAAAAATTTTGAAGGTTCTAAAAAAAGGATTAAAAAATATAATTTAATAATAAAAAAGCCTTTGATTTTTCCTCCTAATAATAACAAAGATTTTGTTTTTATTGTTTGGGGCATATTTTCATAATGTATGCTCATTTTTTAGTATATATATATATATATATATATATATATATATATATATATATATACACACACACACACTTGCCGGTGCTAAAAAGTTATCAGCCCAAAAAGGAAGAGATTAAAAAAATTTATTTGGATCAGATTTTTAACAAGTTGGTTCAGTTTATAACTCTTCAGCATTCCTTTTATAGATGTGTGTGTGTGTGTGTGTGTGTGTGTGTTTATATATACAATAAGATCAAGTTCCTTTTAAACACCAAATCAGTTGCAGTTAATAATCTTATTATAAACAACATTATTAAAATTAATAACATATCAAACACAACCAATGTTTCTAAATAGAAAAAAATTCAAGTTAGAGTTTGCCTATCAGAGTAACTTGAGAATGATGTAGTAACCTAATATTTTAACTCAAAACCTTTTCACTGAAACAGATGAAAAGCAGGAAATTGAGTATAAAAAAAATTCAATATACCTGTCTACTTGTATAAAAAAACAACCCAATAAGAAATTTTAATAAAAAAACTCTAACACACAAACTTTGGTGTAAAAAGACATGTTAAAGGAAAAAAAAAAAGTGAAACATTTTAAATACTCTGATATTTATTACTTTATTTCGTTTGTGTAAAACTTTCGACCAGTTCTCTCTCTCTCTCTCTATATATATATATATATATAAAAATACACACACACTGACTAATTCTAAGTGTGACTCAACCATGACATGTACCAAATTTTAGACTTTTATGAAAAGTAAGCAGTCAATGGACAATCTGAAGAATGTTTGAAATTTGGTATTTTTAAGGGGGGGTGTTTGTGCGTGTATATGCGTACAGACGCACACTCTGTCTTTCTTTCTCCAAGTCGACTGCTGATGTACTGATGATAATTGTAGAAAGAATCTATCAAGCTAAGAATGGTGAAGCCCAGGCTGTACAGTGGCCTAAGAAAAGTTTTTAGCCTGGAGAAATAACTACATCCAATTTCAAATTTTAATTATGTAATCCCAATTCAACATAAATAAACAGTAATTGGAACTAGTAGGAGTAGATCCTCCATTTGCTTGTATTCAATTTTTATGGATTTGATCAAGTTATCAACAACAGTCTAATCCATATTTTTCTACTCCTTTAGTAATGTTTCTTTAAAGGTTGCCACTGACGTCATTTTGGTTGCATACACTTGAAGTCTTTGGTCAAAGTGCTCCCAAACATGCTCTATTGGATTCATGTCAGGATTTTGGGCTACCCATGACAGTGACTTGACTCCTTGCAATTCCTTCCAGGCCTTTGCTACTTTGCTCATATGACATGGCGCTCCATCTTGAAAAAGATGGACATTCTTGTCAATCTGATTGGTTTCTAATAGTGGGAGTAGTCCTTTCAACAAATATTTGACAGTATTTTAGACCATTCAACCACTCGTCAACAAGAATCAGCTCAGATTTCCCTCCAAACCAGACAGCACCTCACACTATTACTCCAATCCCTCCATGTTTCATGGTCACCTGCAGACATTCCATCTTCCAAGTCTCATTCTGATTTCTCCAAACATAAACCTGTCTTAAATTTGAATATTGGAAGAACTTAATTTCATCTGACCCAATTACAGACTGCCAAAATTCATAATCTTTGCTCTCGAATTCTCTCGCCCAGTCCATACTCCTGTTAACCTCTGAAATCAAGGGCTTCTTTGATAGCCTAGCTCTTTCAGAGTCTTTCTCACTGCATATGGCAACATTGCTATGTTGTTGGCGACATCTTTAATGCCCTGACAATGCTTTCTAATGACTTCCCTCTTCAGCGCCTTTTTCATTCACTCAGACACAATGCTTGGGTTTCCTGAACGTTGTTCCACATGACAATGGCCCGCTTCATTAAATTTTTTGATAATATTATTAACTGCTTGATGGAAAAACCTCGCAATTTCTCTATTTGACTTGCCACACTGATGCCATCTTATTATTTGCCCTCATTGAAATTCACCAATTTCCTTACTTCTGCAAACTTTCATTGCAAAATACAAGTCAACTATCGTTCATAGATGAGAGCAGCTTGATACTAACACGGTATTGTCCGAAAAAAAAGAAGAGTCGTTATTACACAAGCCAAAGTGGCTGTAATCAAGGCTGGCTAAAAACTTATAGCCCACTGTAGCTTTGGACATCTCAAAAGCTTTCAGCAGGATTTGGCAGAAAAGTTATGGTGGCTCTGAACAAATCTTTGAACTGATCCAATTTTTCCTATCCAATTATGAAACGAAAATAATCCTGAACAGCCACTCTTTCAGTTCCTTTCGTACTAATGCAGGTGCCCCACAAGCGTCCATCCTTGGTCCTACTTTGTTTTTTATTAATGACCATCCCAATGGCATCAGCCTTCCTCTTGGTATCTACGCTGATAATATAACCATTTACTCCTGTCTTGATAGTAAGTCTGAAATAGGTCAAAATGGCAGCTGATATCCAAAACAACCTTCAGCCTGTAGTTAACTGAGGAAAATGGTGGCTTGCTAATTTTAATGCCTCCAAAACTAAACTGCTCTCTATTAATCATCTGAGAGAACCCTCTCTGCCTTCCATCAGCATAGCTTATGCTGACCCCCAGGAGAGTGACTCATTGCTTCTTCTTGGGCTAACATTCTCAGCTGACATGAAGTGGAAAGACTATATTGAATCCATTGCTAGATCAGCTGTTAGGAAGGTTGGTTCACCATGTCATGCTAGACAATTTTTCTCTCTAGAGTCTTAAATAAGATCTATGCTTAGAATATTGCTGCCACATATAGTCTGGTGCTCCTGCCATTTATCTAGAGCTCCTTGATAAAATCCAAAGAATTAGCAATATTATTGGACCTGATATAGTGCCTTGGCTTCAGTCACTTTCCCACCACTATGAGGTTGCATCCCTTTGCCTATTCTATAAATACTTTCATGGTAATTGTTCAGATCTTTGCTATGGTGCCTAGACTCTTTGAATTTAAGCATAGTACTAGACTGGTAATGAGGTCTCACCAATTTACAGTTGAGCTGGCTAGATGTAACCATAAATTCTATGCTAACAGTTTCTTTTCTCACACTTCTCACTTCCAGCTCCATGCTTTCTGGCCAACTTTAATTTGCAAAAATTTAAATGCAATGTCAATCGCTATCTACTATCCTCCCAATTTCTTTTCTTTAGTTCTCACTCCTTGGCAATGTTCTTGTTTCTCACTCTTCCACACCCAGTAACCCCCTTGTGTCTCAGTGGCTTTACTGCCTTGCTTGATTAAAAAAAAAAACAGAGTGTAATCCAACCATGCTGTTTAGCAAATTTTATACTTTTATCTAAAGTAAACAGTTAATGGATAATTTAAAGAAAGTTTAAAATTTGGTACCTTCATGAGATCACTAAATAAGAGCATAGCATGATGAAAAAGACGTCAAACTTGACAAAAACAAAATTTTATCATCTAAATGTTTATGTTATTAAGAGGAAAGATCAAAGTATTTTGGGGGTATTTTTTTTACATTTTCTAATCATTCTTAGTACAAAAATTGACAGATAATCAGTCATGTCAACCATTTTTTGCCATTTTATAAAAAAAATGAAAATCTCTGTTTAAAATTCTTTTAAAAATCAATTATAATTTTTTCATAACTAATTTTAAGAAAATTAGAAATTATAATGTTTATTTAAAATATTTTGAAACAAGTGTTACTTAGTTTCTGCGCCAAAAAGTAGTTTAAAAATAAAACAAAGCAGGTTATAACATTTCATGTCACTTGACAGGTGATGATTGATGATTTCATTATGTATTGACTGCTTACGCGAGGAAAACTTATACAGTAGGACAGATGTGATATAATTATTTAGATTTAAGTGAACAAATTATTTACCTCATAATTTTTAAGGAAAACTTTCAGTGCTCTAATTTTTTTTTGTACTTAGCTTTCACTTTTACGTTTACAATGCTTTATGGAAAATATATTATAAAGAAATTAAAATAAGACTGTTGAGAGTGAGATTAAATTTCATAAGGCAAGGTATCTAATTAATTTATAGGTACCTTTCTTATGAAATTTTATCAGAAGTGTATATAAAATACTATAATTTTATGTACATTTATTACATTTTACTGTGTTATTTGTATTTCTATTAATTTTATTATTAATTTTGATATTTCATTTATGGAAAAATGTCATAACTGAGATTAATATAAAAATAAGATCATAAATTTTATAAGATGATACTAATACTTGAAGGTAGCCTTCTCAGCTGAAATTGAAAAATCAGATTAACTTCACTTGTGTTTTGCAAAAATAAAGGCCTTTAACAGCGGAGAATAATGCTTAACTCAAATAATGCAACTTAATTGTATTCTTGCTGGTCTTCCGTACTTTATAATTACAGCTGTATTATAAACACAAAATTACATTTCTTAATTACTGCGGTCTTCTGATTGGTCGAAATTATACAATTTACAATGCGCTAAAAAATGATCTATCTCATAAGGACTTTTACGAAACTGAATGCGGCTTTCAACTAATTTTATATTTTGACAATTTAAATGTAAAAATCTAAAATAATTAAAGAAATAACAAATAATTGTATTCAAAATTCATTTTTCATCAAAAAAAATTTTTGCTTTCAGAAAATATTGTCCATATTCATAAAAGCAAATAAAAGCATTTGAAATTACATATCTTTGTTTTACTGAGTTTTGTATGTTACAATTCAGAGCTGATTTTCAGGTAGTGGGGGTCCAATTAAAAAAAATAAATACATGATTTGTTTTCCTCAAGGCCTTGTGCTTTTAACTAATATAATCACTAAATTGAATGCGATTGAATTTCTAGAGTTTTCATAAAATTAGTTGGGGGGTGGGGGTAGTTGGGTTTAATAAATATAAAAAAAATATTTTTCCATGACTTTAAAAAAAGAAAACATATTTATAATAATTTCCATCATTTTCTGAAAGTCTCATTAACACCCGACAATTATTTTTGCAAGATTTTCCAAATTAATGTCTGTCATACAAAAAAAACGTGCTAAAAATTTAGGTTATTTTACTAGTTCTGGTAATACAAAGAGAAACAAGGTTTTTTTTAATCAAAATTTAGAATGTTCTAAAACAGGAAAATTTTTTTAATTTAAAAATACTTCGGTCTTTCTTCTTAATAATAACAAACATTTAGACAATAAAATTTTGTTTTCATCAAGTTTGGCGTCTTTTTCATCAGACTCTTTTTTTAGTAATCTCATGAAGGTACCTATCTTAAGGTAACCTAAGAAAGCAAAAAAAAATATTTGAGCATGAAATTTGTATTTAAAAAATTTGGAGGGAATAACTGAACTCCTTAATGTTCTTAATGCTGCTACCACAATGATTCATTCTTCAGATGTTGTCAGATGTATAATCCAGAAGAAAAAAAGAAAATCTTCAGGAAATAGTTACTAATATACCAACCATATTGGTCTATCAAGAACACAAAGGAGGGGTTTAACTGTCTAAACAAAATGACTTAGTTATTTGACTTTATACTGCATATTTTTTATTATCCAAATCCAAAGATTTATTTTTTTTCTCATGTTTCAATGGACTTCATTCTTGTTATACATAAAGCATTTTTTATACATCACAATCAAGGTGCATAAAGCCTTTCTAGTCTTATTAACTATTATTTCACATCAGACATTTTTCATAAAGTACTAGCAATAAATAATATGAATGAATAAAGACCACAGACAAAAAAATAATTAGCTTCTTTCAAATACAAAGATAAATATTAATTTGGAAAATAGAATCCTAAATTTTCTTGAATTGTTGGTTCCCTGCGTCATACAAGGACGAAACATTACCATTTGATTATGAAAAATTGAATAAGTAACAAAACAAAAGTCAATGAAAAAAAGAAAAGATCCTTTATAAAATACTTATTTTTTTATCCCATTTTGTATTTTTAAAAAGACAGGTTAAAAACTAAGTATACTAAAATAATGTTGGCAATCCACTTTGGTCCATCATGTCTAACTGCAGCGATCATAAACTAAAATTAATAATTCAGTTTTAATTTCAAAATATAATTGCAATTTTTTTGGCAAATTCTAAAGAAATTTACTTGATAAGACAAAAAAAATAGTTGTAAAAAATCCATCATACCTGAACATCATACTGTGTAACAACATTTCGGTCAAACTGGGTTCGAAGGATCCAACGTACTACTTCAATGTTGCTGATGTCATTACCAACCTGAAGCTCAGCTTCCTGAAACATTAAATGGAAATCAAATGAAAATGTTAAAAGAAAAAAGGCGTATTTATGAAAAGGTGAGAGCATTTATTATTATAGAGGGCAGCAAAAGTAATGCCTTTTTGGCAAACTTGGACCTTCGTGACTGCAATAAAATGGGGTGTCAAAAGGACAGTTTTCCTGTAACACCACTTTTATTTTAATAAAGTGATGATTACTATTGAAATAAAACTTAAACACATGATAAAAGTGAATTTATACAGTGTTTTGTTCTTGAAAATTGACAACAAAAATATTAAACACTATTTATTAGATTGTTTATTTACAAGAATAATTTTATATTTACAACATTCTAAAAACTAATGCAATATTTATCATTTACAAATTTATAAAGAAAAAATATGAAAATTTTTTATTTGTAAACATTTACTAAATTATTAAAATTTATGAACCAATTATAAGTAAATCCTTATTATTTACCATTTTATAAAGGTTGAATCAATTGGCAATTAGCTGATGTTCTGCCTACCATTCCAATAAACAATATAATAAATAGGGTTTAATATTTTTGTTGTCAATTCTCAAGAACAAAGAAAATATATAAATTTATTTTCATATGTTTAAGTTTTATTACAATTTTAATCATTGATTTTTAAAACGATAAATATAAGAGTGAAGGTATCTAATAGTGGTGTCAATAGAAAAACACTCCTTTTGACACACTGTATTTTGCAAGCATGAAGGTTCAGATTTGCTGCCCTTTTTTTATTAATTAAACAAAAATAAATTACAGTCGTTTAAAAAAAATTCATAAGTCTTGTCATGTTAAAACAACATGATTTGCTATGATTAACAAACTATTTAACATGTTCAAAATGTCCTCCTTCATGTTCAATACAACAGTGAACCATGCCAGCAACACTCCTATAAACCATGTGACACATTTCTACATTAATTCCAGAAAAATTTATCAGAAATTCAGTCAGTCTAAATGCCATACATGATACATGCATGGGCAATCATGTCTCTTTTGATTCATAACTGATTAAGCAGAAGATTTTCCTGCACTGTGTTGCTGTTTCTTTATGCAGTAGACTGGTTGCCAACCAAGACTATAGGACCCAGTTGTCTTGCTGTTCAACCCATAGACAGGGTGGAGAAGAAATGGATTCATACCTTTCCCAAGGGTATTTGCACGTAAGTGAATGTAACAAAGCGGACTGGAATCCAAACTTGGCTCTCCAAGTTCTCATTCCAAGCCACTATCAATTACAACACACAGCACATCGAAAGTGCTTGTTTTAATTTTGAAATTGTTTTCAGTTTGAGACTGTAAACAAGATCTTTTCAGTACATCCCACAAGAAATAATCAGGTGGTGTTAGGTCTGGTGATTGTGATGGCCACTCAATTGCTCCATGCCATCCTATCCAACTCAAAGAAAAAAAAAGGGGAGGTATCTTTGCTGCACCCTGTATTATTGATTATGTAATCCATGGAAAAAAATTATGAAATACATGAAAACTTTCATTGACTGACAGCAAATTCTGGCAACGGGAAAAATAACAAATACATAGACAGTGATCATGTTTGCATTTCAACTTAGTGTATATATATATATATATATATATATATATATATATATATATATATATATATATATTTGTGATGTCAATGAACACTTGTTGCCACTTTTGTGATGTCAACAAATACTTGTCATTTTAATAATGCCTGTTGTAGTAGAGACTTTGCAATCACAGATACAACTATAGTACGCTGTTGAATGATACTGGTGTCAGACGTCTTCAAATAGCACTCACACTAATAGTACTTGCTCGATAATACTCGCTCGAATAGTAACCACCGTATAGAGATGTGAATAGAGAAATATTATAGTGAATATAATAGAGAATATTGGTCTGTATAGTAATAAAGGATAGAGTAGAAATAGTGATTCGTATAGTATAAATGCTAGATTAGAAATGGCAATCGTTTAGATGCCACACTACTTTCTACTTATGTGTTTCTCCCATGGTCACATGATCCACTTAATTCGATAATGGGATTGCCTGTATTTGCTCACTGGTGATCTATGTTCAAACTCAAATGTCGGTAGTGAGACTTTATTCCTATATAATATATGTGTAGGCAATATTTTAGGCTTTTCTTATCACTGCCTACTGATTTTACTGCTACTTTATCACTTCACTCACTTAGTATCAATCAGTTTATGTACTAACTAAATATTAATCACCAAGTTTTACCATTTTTTTTATGTAGAATTTATTTTAGCTAATTTTGGCATTATCTGCACAACCTATGACAAAAATGTTGCCAGTTATGATTCAATGCAAAATAGAGAATAGGGCTTATATAATTTTGAAATAAATAGAATTTCTCAAATAACACAAATATTATAATAATAATTGACAGCTTGTTTATTTCAATGTAGGCCAATGTAGAAAAAAAAAAGAAAAGAAAAAGAGATATCAATGTAGTAAAAAGGAAACAAACATTTATATTACTTTACAAAAATATTTGCCTGATTACCTTGGGATTTTAAAAGAAATATTAAAGTACATATGATTCATTTGACTTACCCAATTATTCTAATAGAATAAAACAAAAGAAAAACAAACTTCCTGTGTTTTTTCCACAGCCATTGCAAAATGGAAGTGTTAATCTCATTCAAGAAGGGAAGAATGACAAAGTATAAGAGAAGGAAGATAAAATGCTGTTTTTATCAGCCAGGACATTGAAAAAATGAAAGTGTTAAAATTGTAGGATTGCAAAGGGCGATTATCTCCCTTTGGTTGAGAGGAAGCCACGAGAGTCATGTGATAGCTGGCAAAAGCCAGTTTTTAGTTAGCACTTCTGGAGTCAAGATGTGCCTGACCACGTAAGCTGTAAAAATGATAGCCATGACAACACTGCAGCAGTATGACATACAGAGAAAACCACATAGTCTTAACAGGTACATAGAAGACACCACTGAACTACACATTTTTCCCATTGGGAAATATTACAAGTAAGACCCTCTCTCTATTCGTTCAGCGAAGACTGTTTATTTTGTTGGTCAAAAAAGTCATCAACAGCAGATCTGACGTCATTGTCACTGATACTGGTTCCCAGCCAAGTGTTTTTTCATGTTAGGGAACAGATGATAATCAAATCAGGAAAATAGGGAGGGTGATCAACCATTTCAAAGCCGCAGTGGTGTCTTCTATGTAGCTGTTAAGACTATGTGGTTTTCTCTGTATGCCATACTGCTGCAGTGTCATCATGTCTATCACTTTTACAGCTTACTCAGCCACTGATGTGGTCAGGCACATCTTGACTCCAGGAGCGCTAACTAAAAACTGGCCACAGTCACGCCCAGCAGCCATCAAAGCCATGGACTTGTGTCTGATGAAATAAAGCCCCTTTCCTCAGTTTTCCTGGGTATTTGATCTTGATAACTTTTTGTAACTGCCTCAGCAAGTTGACATTGTACTTTCAGTTGATGGTGTGGCTCTTTTGATGATAGTTGATAAACACAATGTCTTTTTCATCCCAAAAAACTACGGCCATCACTTCCCCTGCAGATGAAACCACCATGGCCTTCTTTGGAGCAGGTGAGGAGGGGCATTTCACTGCATGGATTGCTTCTGGCTCAAAGTGATGAACCTAACATTCATCCTTGGTTATGAAATGTCCAAGGAAATCAGCTGGATCTGCCTCAAACAATGTCAGATTTTCCAGTGATGTAATCAGGCTGATGCACTTTTGATTAGATATATGAAGACGTGGCACCCACCGAGAAGAAACCTTTGTCATGCCAAGTTCATTGTGCAGAATATTCTCAACTTTCTCAAAGGACAATAAAGAAAAGCTCTGGCAAGGCTTGAACTTGCATCCCATATCTTAGAAACTTTCTCTAATATGCATATTGCCTACATTGGTTTGACCACAAATGCATAACAATATAGTAGAAGATTCTACTATTTTAATTCCTTCATTTGATTATTCATATCAAAGTGTTTGTTTACTGCCTTGTAGTTGTAATATTTTTAAAAATATCTAAATTTTTTGAATGGAGTATTTTTTCTATTAATGCTAACTTTAGTACTCAAGTTTACGTGATAGAAAATAATTGTTATGAAACAATTTTATTTCAATTAATCCCATGACTTGAGTGCGTTGGGGTACAATGTTAGGTCCTTCATGGCATCTTTTAAGGCAATATGGTTACTTGGTAGCACCCATCTCCTCTTCAAGTAACATGTACTAAACTGTATTACATCAACATTCATAAAAGGTTACAAAAAAAAAAAAAAAAAAAAAAAGAGTAGATTTATGCCATGAATAAAAATTATATAAAAACATGTATATGCAGTTTTTAAAAAATTATCTTGATATGTTTCACCAGTAATCTGACATCATCAGAAAAACAATTATATTTGTACAGATAAAAATTTACATTACCAAAATCAAATGCACCTTTTATTAAGGATCTGAAAGCTTAAATTTTAAATTTAACTGTATCATTATAGAAATTAAATTTTAACTAATTCCACTCACTTTTTTAAATTAATCCACATTGTTTCAGTACTAATTTAGTAAAAAACGGAGATATATATAGAAACAGTCCAGTCATATATTAATTGTAAGAAACTCAGAAATCATAGCATTTTCAATGCATCTTCATTTGAATAAATTATATTTTATGATTTATAAGCCCTTCCTAATTCACATTTAATATATGATTGGGCTATTTCAGTATATATCTAAATTTGTACTAATACAATGTGAGATAATTAAAAAGAAAAATAAATGACTGAAATTAGTTAATAAATAATGTTAAATTGTTAAGATGTTTAATGAAAAACATTTAATTTCAGTAGTGTAGATTTTGGTTTGTTCAAATAAAATTTGTCTTCTGATTATGACTGGAAAAACATGTTGAGCTAAATTTTTTGGAAATTGTCCTGTATATTTTCCTTGTCATCCAATTTTACTAATAAGGTGTGTTGCTCCAAAAATAATGTCTCCTATTTTATTTTAGCTCATGATGTCATGACAGTATGGTATTAGAGGTTGAAACTTCCTGTCAGTAACCCATAATTATTTTTGCTTTGTTACAAATAATCTGGCAAAATGGCATCAGACATGAAAGTGAATGTGAAACAAAAATATTAAACTGAATTATTTTATGTGAAAAAAAATTGCACCCATTGACATTCATCTTACTTGCTGAACATTTATGGAGACCAAGCAATAAATGTAAGCATAGTTTGGCTGTGATTAATACATTTTGGCCATGGCAAAAATGATGTGTGATAAGTCATGTTCTAGGTGGCCTTGTATAGCTGACAATCTACAGAGAGAAGAGTGCTTTGAAAAATGCGTAGTGAAAGATGATGACTAGTGGGGAAAAAAATAGTAATTTGTAACTGAAAATTTGCTTGATTCAATAGTGTTATTGTGTTTACTGTATCTGTGGTAGTTTCCATGAAATTAAATAAGCATTAGAATGATTCCATCTAGATATATCTAAAACCTTTTCCTGGGGAAACCAATATCCTATTGTTAAAAATGTATTTTTCATAATTCATTTTGCAACAAAGTTTAACCTTCATGCTGCAATAAAACAGTGTGTCAAAAGGATGGTCCTTTTCTTGACACTGATAATATTTTATCTTCATTTCTTTGTCAAAGTTTATTATTTTAAAAGGTGATGATTAGAATTTTAATAAAATCCAAACAATAAATAATATATTGGCAAATTTTGTAGACATTTTTAGAAAAATTAGCAACAATAAATAAAACATTTTACAAAATTATGTTTTTCAAAAAAAAAAAAAAAAAAACTGTAATGGCTGGAGGGTAACATATATTTGCTGGAGTTTCAGGACACAGATTTCTATTGATTTAGTATCCTTGATTCTAGATCACAATTTGGAAAAAAAATTGGAAAATTAAAACAAAAAGTAATCTGAGATATAAAATAATTTGAGAAGAAAATGTATAATGTCCGGAAATATCATGTTTATTTAAATTTTCTTGTTCTATATTTCATAGATATTTTTATAAAATTATGAATAAAAAACTTGTTTTCATAATTATTTCTTTATCAAATTGTAAATAATAAATATTGCATTGTAGATAGTTCATTTTGAAAATTTTGTAGATTTTTATAAGTTTTTGAATAAAAAGTTTCTTTTTTAATTTTTTTCTTTATAAAATGATAAATGGTAAATAATAAATATCACGTTGTACTTGGTTCACATATTTTTATAAACTTTTAAATAAACATTGCCAAAGGAGCCTTAGTCATATACAGTAATAGCAGTGTCAACTGAAAAGCCATCCTTTCAAAACAGTTTTTTGTAGGAATGAAAGTTAAAATTTGTCAAAATTTGTATGCAAATTACCAACTATTATGAGACAGAAGTAATATTACATTTATTCACATTTAACTGCTCAAATAAGGGCAGCCTACAGCCTCTTCATGTTGAAACACCAGTTCCCATACAATCACCAAAATTAAGCCTAGTCAGTACCTAGATGGGTGACGACTCGGAAATATCAGGTGCTGTAAGCTTGGATGTGCGAGTGATATAATGGATAGTTGCTTGGAATTGTTAATCAGAGTGCTAAGTTCCAATTCCATTTGGGTTTGTTATATTCACCTATGTGCAAATACCCTTGGGAAAGGTATGAATCCAGTTCTTCTCCCCCAGCTATTAGTTAATTAGTAAAACTTGTATCACTAAAACCATTACTCTCTAAATAAAAGAAAAAAAACACTTACAATCTAAAAATGTTTTCTGGCTTTAAATAACCTGCAATGGGTTGATAAAGCATAGAAAAAAAAAAATCAGTTAGGTGCTTGGTTGGTTGTTGTGGTAGTTGCATATTTTTCCAAACAAAACTTCAAATGTTAATGACTCTTCTTAGTTATAAACAAAAAGAAATCAATGGTCCAGACAAGTTTTGGGATGATAAATTTGTAATATTCTGAGAAATGATTTTTTCCGTTGCAATACTAACTTCAATATGCTAAAACCAATGAATGAAATGCTTACCTTCTTGCCTCTTTGTTTGGCTGTTACATTTTTGAAAATCAACTGTGGTTTATCCATGGATGCCCATCCAGCTCGGCACTGATAAGAACCTTGGAAAAAGAGAAGAAGCTTCATGTCAGAATAAAAAAATAATAAATTCAACATGTGAAATAAAAAGGAAAAGATTAAATCTGATACAGAATGTGTAAGACGATTACCTTATTTCCCATATGCTAAGACACTACAAGTGGTAAGATGCATCCTAGCTAGATATTTTTTTTTTAATATTTGAATATATATAAAATAAATGTAAAAATGTTTGTGTCACTTTTTCAATTAAAGGGACACAACTCTCTGAAAAATTCTTACATCTGGAGCCATATTCAAAGACTCAGCCTGAAATGAAACATGAGAGTTAGAATGACCGGTGACCTTGAAGCAGGAAAATTTGCTGCTTTGCTTTGCTGTTGCAGTTTGGCGATGGAACCATTAAAATGGACCAAAATGAAGATATTTCACTCTCAAATGGTTGTGGAGTTTCAGTCTCAAGTATCCAAGAATTGAATAACCATGTTTATCCAAACATTAAACACCATTTCATAGATTGAAACTGGCTTTGTGAGAGAGCCATGTTAGCTCCCAAGAAACAAACTGTGGATAGCATCAACTGGACACTTCTACAATAAATTCCAAAAGAAAGCATGAAGTATTTTTCCATTGACACTGTGGTTGAACAAAGGCAGGCAGTGAATTATCCATAAAGTTCCTGAACTCATTGAATCCTCCTGGAATGCCATCACACAAGCTGGAACTAAAATAAAATGTGCTATTTATGCTATTGAGTAATCTGGATCCTCAAAAGCTTTGTAATGGAACGAGGTTAATTGTCAAGAAGATGCTTCCTCATCTCTTGGAAGCAGAGATCCTTACTGGTTCAGGAAAGAAGAAAGTTAATTCCAAGAATCCCCTTAATTCCTCCAGATCTTCCTTTTGAGTTCAAAAGACTTCAGTTTCCAGTGAGAGTGAACTATGCAATTTCAATCAATAAGTCCTAAGGACAATCATTGAAAGTAACTGGACTTCATCTGATGGAACCCTGCTTTTCTCACGACCAGATCTATGTTAGTTGTTCAAGGGTTGACAATGGAAACAAGCTATTTGTACTGACCCTGAATGTAAAAACCAAAACTGTTGATGCAGCTTTATAGATACAATTATTTAAGTAAATGCTCTGTTTATAATAAACAGTATTAACAACATTTACTGGCCTGAATGTCCAAAAAATTTCATAGAAAATATATGTCTTCTGACAGGAATTGAACCTGTATCCTATATGGAACGGTCATATAGCCTGGTATATGATGGTTCAAACGGTATAGCACGTCAGGCTATATGATGGTTCTGTATAGGATACAGGTTTGATTCCTGCCAGAAGACATATATTTTCTATGGCCATTCAGGCCAGTAAATGTTGTCAATACTGTTTATCATAAACAGATCATTTACTTAAATAATTGTATCTATAAAAAGAACATGAACAGAAAATATATAAAATTAATTAGTTCATTTCATGATACAGTATAATATAGACAGATTCATTTCGTGATATACATGTATGCATGAATCCATCTCTTCTTCTCTCCAACTGTGCTTTATATAATAGAGCAAACTCGGCAACCAGCCTAGCATGCCAACAGCTGTGGCTCCATGCTCATCTGGGAGTCTACAGAACTTGAGTGAGTGAATGGGTGTGAAGGCCATCTCCATTTACATTCATCTTGTGTCTTAGTTGTTAGAATCAACAAGGGACTGTATCCATATGATGATATGGTGATATATAAAAATAGCACAAAGAAAATTTTGGATTGATGCCTTCCCAATAGAAATCCTTATATGTAGTTGACAATTATAATTCTAAATTGTCACAACTATTTTTCTGAGATTGTCTCTATTTACACTTTGCATAAAAGTATTTTGAAGCTTGATTTTAATATTAATACTTACAGTTTCTTTACATTTGATAATATTTGTATCATCACTCTACACATTGTTTTGTTTCTTATTTTTACATTCGTCAGATTTAAGTCGATACAGTAAAGTGTGATAACTTCAGATCAAGTGTGATCACATTCACTTTCTTTCTCATGTTGCCAGATATGGAGCTGTTGTGGCCAGATATACCACTTTGTGGTCGTGAAGTTGATGATGACCTGTATTACAATATTATATTTTTTCAGAAATACATTGTAAATTACAAATTAGTTCAAATGAACTTTGACATTTTTCCAATGCTCAGCTATTGAAGGGAAATTCAAAAAGTACAATGCAAAGAATAAGAACATACAGTGACAAATGGAGAGAGAATTGAGTCTTACCATTATCAATGACCAACGGGATGGCACTTTCTCTTAGTCCAGAGGGATAAGTATAAACAGAATCTGGCAGGGGACGTTCATCTTTGAAAGTAAAAACATTGTGTTCCTCTTCTTCCTCTTCTGAAGACATAGTAATTACTCGGAGAGCTTTAAAAAATACAAATAGATAAAACATGAATTAATCTTTAATGACAGTTTTAAAAATATTAACATTAATCATAAATAAGAAGTTTAAATAGTTATTTTCTTATAAGTTGTAATAAAAACCAAATTAAATTAGCCATTTTATTCTCAAAATAAATATTAAATACAAACAAAAAATACATGTTCTTTGAAATGGAGTAAAACAATGACGGTAAAATTAAGTTTCAATAAAATAAAAACTATTTTTATTAGTACTATCCTTATTTCATTTATATCCTAAATCCATGTATTTTACAATCCTAAACCACTGAGAGGTACAAAAATAATTTATCCATATAATATTTATGTTGGGAATTGATTTAGGGTCAATTTGTGCACAAAGAAAGCCAACACAATTTGATACTTGTTTTGTGAAGCCACTTTCTAGAGTATTACTGGACAAATGGTTTACTAACAGTTGATAGTATACTTTCTGTTCTGCATTTGTTTACACATCAATTGATGGTGTGGTTAGTGAAAAATTTTAGTTTAAATTTTGCTACAATCTTTGCTTCCCTATCACACACATTTTTTGTAGTCTATCTATATATAAAATTTTATGACTTCCATTAGTCTGTCTGTCACACCCTCTAAAATAGCCATATATTGACCGATCAAAACTAATTTCTGGGGAGAAGTGCAAACAGGTAAAGGGGTACAAATACAGCTGGTTTTACCAAGGTGCTTAGCGTAGTACAATAAATTTTCATTAAATTTTTGGAAAAATTAAATACTCCCACTATTTTAAAAACAATTTACCGAATATACTCTCATATCATGTGACTTCTGAAGACCTAATTTTGAAGCTAATTTTAAGGAGGTCGCATCATACACGAGATATGAAATTAGCACATGTACTTCTGACCCTAGTTATGTCATTGACCAAACTATACATCCATTTACTGTAGTCAAAAAGTACAGCTGTATTTAAAATAAACATCGCATGTTACACAAGCATATTCGGTAATCAACAATAATAAATACTGTGATGATTTCAACATGCATCTGTGTTGCAAAGAAATTCTAGTATTGAAAAAGTGTGCTCAAGAATAGAGATAAAGCACTGGTAGATATAAACAGTGTGAACACAGAAATCAATATGGTATGGTTAACATGACTAATGATTGCTTAAAGCAGGAAATTGCCAGTCAACATGCAGTGTTGATTTCTATGTCTAAACTGTTTATAGAGATATTATATTATACACACAGACACAATGTAAATGACTGGTATTTTTCAAGCTTTTCATATTATATATATACTCAGAAAAGAATTATCCTAAGATTATTTGAAATTCAAGAGGAGAAATAGTCTTAGCTCAACATCTTCAGAATATTTATTACACAGAAGAATGAAACATCAAAAGTTTAAACTCAAAATGAAAAATAACTTTTTTCCATTCTAACAAAATAACTGTTTTAAAAGAAGAATTAGCTGTTCAAGTGTTAAAACTGTATTCTATTTAGATAGAGTTTAAATTAATTTTTATAAGATAATTATGGTGCAGAAATTTAAATATCTGGGAAGTGTTCTGACAGAAGATGGTAAGTGTGATGCTGAGATCCGAAGACATATTGGTATGGCCAAAAACGCATTCCAAAAGCTAGGCAGAGCATTACAAAACAGGAGGATTTCATTGGTAACAAAGAAAAGAGTACTGAACTGCTACATGGTATCAGGCCTCCTTTATGGCAGCAAATTTTGGATGGTCTCAAAGATGAAAAAGAGACTCGAAGCAACAGAGGTATGGTTTTACAGAAGGATGCTAAGGATATCATGGACCGAGCGTGTGAACAACAATGAGGTTTTGAAGAAGATGCAAACAAAGAGGAAGCTTATCCTTAACATCAGGAAAAGGCAGCCGAAATTGCTGGGACACGTAATGAGAAAGGAGGGCTTGGAGAATCTGATACTCACATGGTTAATAGAGAGAAAGATAGACAAGGAAAAGCAACACGTGACATACCTAGCAGGCTTAAGCAAGTGGATGACAGAACAGGGTCTGGGAGAAGTAGCAAAGAAACAAAACTTATTGAGAGCTACAAGGAATAGGGGGAAGTGGAGGGCCATGACCACCTATGTCCTGAAAGGATATGATACATAAAAGAAGATCATTCCTATATTTACTCAGCCTTTTGGCCATTATCAAAGCGTAGTATCTGTTCTCTCATTTGAAATGGGAGAAGGCACCCAATCCCAGAGAATCCAACCCTGCAGCAGCACCTTCCTTGTTGCATTAAGAGAAGTGTTGTCAGTTTAATATCAACATCAGTGCCTTTATTGGATATTTCAGTTAACTCCCTTTAGCAATTCAACTCTCTAAGTTTTTGTTCCAGGTATTGAACTCACAGCTCTTTGGGTTAAGTCACTTTTTTGTTTTTATCCACTGGGCCATATCCTTGGGGAACAATCTACCCCACTAAAAAAAGGGTTCAGTTCAAAATTCCATAGTATATCACCTGAAGAAGGCCAGAGTGTACAATGGAAAAAACATTGTGAATATGGCAATAAAGATGACAACAAACCAGATGATGTAAACAGTTACACCTCATCTCAGAAATATAGACAGATATTCTGCTTATGCTATATATAAAATTAAATGCTTACTTATCTTGTCTATTCTGAGTTTCGTGGAGATTATATTCATTCTTCAAGAAGACTTGTTGGTAAAATTAAATTTATTAAAATAATAATAAAATAAATTCAGTTTTTACAATAAAGTCTCTTGAACGGTGGATGTAATCTCTGTGAAATAGACAAGACAAGTGAACATTTAATTTTATTTATCACTTATAATGCTCTATCTCTTGATATCGGGCATAATAATTACAAAAACCACTTGCCTTAAAAGTGTTATCTTTCAGAAATCCCCTGGTTGAACCATCCACTTTGTGTGTGTGTGAAACAAGAGTAGAGATTTTAATAAATTATAGCTAGATATCAAGAGGCAACAGGAAGACAGTTAAGGATGGTTTGTTGATTTTTATTTAGCAGCAGATCAACCTCTACGGGTTATTTAATGCCAAAATCTAAATATATTTTCAACACAATTTTATGGTTTCAACCAAATATATTTTAAAAGCAATTGCATACATTCAACTAAATATATTTTGAATGCAATTGCATGCCTTCAACTACAGATAAAATGTATTGTTGGTAATTTTACTACAAGTATGTAGTGTTGGTAATTCTTTTATATAAAACTGTATTGCTTGTATTTTTATACTTTCATAGTGATTTGTTTGGGGTTCACTATTTGCCCATAGCTGGGACCCTAACAGGTACTATCACCCCAGACAGGTAAGGATGAAAGGGTATAAAAAACTATATATATTGTTGAAATTCTTTCTATATAGAGTAACAGAAAGCTAAAAAGGAATGTGCTGTCGAAAATATTCGTGCATTCATTATTCATTTTTCGCATATGAAATTAATTAATAATACCCATTATAAAAATGTGAAGAGGCAATGTAGCTTAATGGATAAGGGAGAAAACGAGAAGATACACAAGGGGAGAGGAGCAGAAGCATGAAATAATGGATAATAATATCAACATGCAATTTCTGTGTATTCAGCTAATTTTTATTATTTTTAATTTTTAGTCTTAAGCCCACAACTGGCAATCATTATGTGTTTTCCTGGTTTATTTTTTAGTGCTACACAAGGTAGCCAAATATTATTTATGAGTTCATTATTTTACTCATGTCATTTATTTGGCTAAACTATGCTATTCATAAGTGACTGCATTTTGCTTAGGATAAATGACAACAAATATAGCCAAAAATAAAAACGCCCGACCTCACGTTGTTAATATACATTTCTGACTTGTTCATCACAGTGCAATAGAATGGTTCAATGCAAGGGGAGATAAAGCTGGTGTTTATGAGGCACTTATACAAGAATAGTGAACTATAAGAGATTAATAAACACATCTTTAAAAATAAATTTTGATTTGTGTAGCTAAAAAATAGCAAGGACTTATGGGTTTAGTACAAAATGTAACAGTTTCCTGATCGTACATTGGATTAAATATTTTCATGGCCAGTTTTGTAAGCATTGTTATTGATTTTTTTTTTTACCTAAACTCGGACTAATTATTAATTAAATTATGTTTGAAGTCCATTATTGTTACTACTGACAGATTGTGACCTGGAACTGTACATGTCAAATATTGCAAGTAGAATCCTTGTTTATTCTTATCCCCCGAGAAAACTTGCGAAACAAATTACTGATTTTTTTTATCTTCTTGGCCCAGTTAAACATACATCAAGAGAAAAATCAAAGTTAGTACTATAACAATTTTCGTTTAGAAACCTATTAAAAACAATACAAAACTTTTAAAATTAAATAAATCATTTTCCAATCTACTCGAGTTTTAAATTAATAACGGGAAGACTTGATTTAGACGTCCAAGTGAAATTATTAGAAATGTCGAATTAAAATTCATGACCCATGTTAATTACAGTAATTTTACAATTAGAATTATCATTTAAATTCCTAAGTGAATAATTAAAGATTGACATGCTGTTAATAAATATTGGTGCATAAAAACTAAGAATGTAAAAAAAAAGTGTATGCAATAAGTAAAAATGGCAATATGATTAAAAAAGTAAAACATTTGCTGACAAAATTAGTTTTGAATCGGAAGAAAACAACAAGAATAAAAATAAAATGAAAAATAATAATTATGGGAAAAATTCAAATCCACCGATTAAAAATTAAGTTTTTAAGTTTATAAAATTAAAAAAGCAAGAAAATTTGAAACCAGTAAAAAAAACAGTAATTTTAATCGAAAATTAAAAAAATTAAAAACAATAATGGATAATTTTAGAATTGGTGCAAGTAGTTCCAAAGTAGGATTATTTAACCAGCAGATAGAATAAATGTGCAAATAAAGGCTTTTGCGTAATTTTCTTCCGTCAATCGCAGAAAAAGAAAAAAACCTTACAGTGTAAGGAAGGTCAGGGGGTAAGAAAAAAACTTCGTTCAGCTTCTTAGAAACACTGCAGGAAAGCGCCTTTTTATAGCAAAGCCGTAACTTGTCTGGGTAGTTGAATTCACGAATATAAAAGAAAAAAGAGCAAGATCTGAAGAATTAAAATTTCAATAAATACACATCCAATCTTTTTAAAAAACAAAGCAACGAATGGGAGGGGTAACGGACGAAATAAAGACTCTTGACTTGTTTTGTCCACATGTCTACACTAAAAACCTTGCTTTTAATGTCTCCATTCTAGAGAGCTCCACTGTTCATACGTAGAATAATAGGTAACGAGCATACGTCTAACGAAAGTAACAATGAGTTATTAAGATAAAGTTCATATGAATGAATGCATTAAAAAATCTTAAATGTAAGAAAAGATACAAAATAAAAATATTACAATAGATATTTTTATCTTAAAATAGATTTTTAGTTGTTGCCGCGCTAAACGGGATCACTGCATGAATTTCCTTCTTGTAAAATTTAAAAATGATTCTTTTTTGTTTTGTTTTTTTTTTATAAAAAAATCCTTTGACGAATATTTGAATGTTAAGTTGATTCTTCTTGGGGTATCTTTTCTTATATAATAATTTTCATCACTTTTTAAAAACGGTTATATTTCGTATATGATTTTCTAAATGTAAAACTTTTGTTTAGTCCCCATTCCCAATGAATGAAATTCTGTTTTTGTCCTGTAGTCATTTATTTGAATTGGTTTAAAAAATCATCTTTGTATTATTAGATATTGTAAAATAAATGAAAAACATTGATAATAAACATAAAAGAAAACTGGTTATCTGATTTTGAAAAGAAAATGACTTCAAACTGTAAAAAAGATTTCTTTTTAGATTTTTGTATTACAAAAACATTTTTTCATTTTTAGATAAAAACATTCTAACTCAGATTTGAATTTTTTTTATACAAATTTTATTACCAGTATTTATTTGCAATTGTAATATTTATTGCTAAAAATGATTTACATTGCTATTTTTTATTTATAAAACTTTATATAAAAAAAAAAGAAATATAAAATTATGTAAAAATAAAGAGTAACAAAAATAATACAATAGCCTAGGTTTGTTTATTACACTTTATTTGAGGGGGAGTGTTTTAAAAATATTTATTAAAAGAATAAAATTACTAACATATTGCTTAAATAAAAAACTGCTATAATGAATCCAGATGTTTAATAAAAAATGGCTTGAATAAAACTTGATGGGTAAAACTTTGTATATGTGAGGCTCAAATTGATGTTGTAAAAGAAGCACTATAATGAAGCATGGGAGTTTATAAAATAGATACATGTATGGAGTTTGGGTTTCAAAACTTGTAAAAAGTTTGATGGTCTGGTGTCCTGACATTTTTTTTTTTAAGCATATCACACCTAGCAAGGCTGGAAGCCACTAGTACACAGGGGGTTACAGAAGGTTTGGAGGAAGAGCAGATAGGAGTGGTAAAGGAGAGGATGTGGAGAAAGATAGTGGATCGATCAAGGCTAGGGGGTGACAGAAGATTTGGAGCGAGAGCAGATGGGAATGAAAGGTGAAAGGATGTGGAGAAGGGAAAAGGATAGATCAAGGCAGCTGGAGATGTCGATTGACGTTACACTTAAATAGTTGGAGATTGTATTTATCAGGGAAACAGGAATAAGGAAGGGAGTTCCACAGGCGAGATGTGCGAGACATGAAGCTATTGGAGTAGAAGAGATGTCTACATCTAACAGTTTCAACGGTGAAGGGGTGGGAACGGGATACCAGCCTCGTGGGACGTTTAAATTCATGAGGCCTAGGAACCAGTGAAAGCAGCTCCTCAGAGCAATTACCGTGAAAGTATTTATAAAAAAGACAGGGCGAGGCAACATCGCATCTGTGAGAGAGAGACTGCAGACGAGATGACAGATCGGGGCCAATTACATTGCATATCCGTCTCTGGATCTTATCAAGAACCCTAAGGCAAACAGCAGGGGCTCTAGACCATATATGGCAGCAATACTCCATGCAAGGGCGAATGGTCGATTTATAGATTTGGAGGATAGATTCCGGTGAGAAAAATTTCCTGGCTCGGCACAGGGAGCCAATTTTCCTTGCGGTGGATGATGCAATTGACTCGATGTATTTGTTCCATCTCAGATCAGCGGACAGCGTGAGACCGAGCAGCTGCAGAGAGGAGCTCTCAAGAAGTTGGTCATCAGACATTCTAATGGGATGCAGGGATGGATCCTTGTGGTGGTTAATAGAGAGCAGTTTAGTTTTAGAGGCGTTAAAGTTAACAGTCCATTTCTTGCCCCAGTTCACAACCGATTGGAGGTCCTTTTCTATCTGAGATGCCAGGTTAATTTTGTCAGCATCACTGGATTTGTGTTTGAGGCAGGAATAAATTGTGGTGTCGTCCGCATAGATGCCGACTTGGGAATCTATGGCGTCAGGAAGGTCGTTTATGAATATGAGGAACAGAGTAGGGCCTAGGATGGAGCCTTGAGGAACACCTGCATTAGTAGAATAGGAGATGAATCCATTGAGAACGACCTTCAATTCACGGTTTGACAGGAATGATTGTATTAGGTCAAACAATTGACCTGTGATGCCATAACCCTGGAGCTTGCAAAGAAGGCCGGTATGCCAAACTCTATCAAACGCTTTGGCGATGTCAAGGGCCACGGCACGAAGTAGAGCTTGTGAACAGGCATAGTTTAGAGAGATACATTTTGTGATATTTTTAGCCAATGGGGAAGATAAGTTGCAGCCACATAGTGTGAAATTTCTGAATCAAATTAAGAGCTGATTTGCAGCTATTTAATTCAGGTTTGTCTGACAGACAGAAGGATTTCAACAGTTATAACAAAGATGTCAGTTGATCTGACAGATGAAAAAGAAAGCAGAAAGGTTTTGGAATTCACAAGATGTCAGCTGGTTCTGAGATCTGAATAAAAGAAAAAAAGTAACAGAAGAAAAAGAAAATATGAGAAATAAAAGCAGAGAGGAGAAAATTCTATTCTAATTTAGAGAAATATATGATTATCTTCCTATAGTTGTTTGTGAAAGTTTGCCACAAAATTTTGTTGATAATAATTATAATTATTTTTTATGAGCGCAACATAATTGTACTTTAAAACTGTTATCTTGCCATATTCTTCGGCATTGTTGCGGGTGTATGCTTGCTGTGTTTAGGTGGAAAATATATGTCTCCTGGTATATCTATTCCACAACAAAAATGTCAGACTTAAATGTGAGTCCAGGTAATAAAATATATAAAGTCAGAAAAAAATTATATATATAAACAATGATGTATGTATTAACAAAACAAGGGTATACATAGATAATAAAATATTGTTGTGTGTTACAAAACAATGACAATGAATGAAGAAAACATTTAAACTAGTGAATTGTTTGAGTGTGTGAATTGTAGCAGTAAGTCCTAAAGAAAAGTGTTACATGGAAGAAAGTGAAGAGAAAAGTGCTAGTGCGTGTGTGCACTTTTCCCTGCATTCAACCTACATATTACTGTCCCTGGGTGAAATAGGAAAAAGAGCATGGCAGAGAATAGGCTATTTATAGACTTAGGGAGTGTCCCCTACCATTGTTGTTTTTTAGTAAAGTAAGTGGGGTAACTCCACAATACTCCCCTCCAGCAGGGGAGAATTTTATTTTGCCTATATATCCATAAAGTTTGTGTGTATTTGTTTTGTCCTCATAGGCTGAAAAGAAAAAGAGTCAAACAATGTGGTTGCGGTGCGTGTTTAAACATGTCAATGAAAATGTACTTGTCTGAATTACTGTTTCATCAGGGTGCTATATAATTCTCTAGAGGGTCAGAGTCATAGCATGTCCTGGAAGATATGTCAATAGTGTGGAAAGAAAGGTATCATTGGTTGGTATTAAAATTTGATATTTAAAACGTTGAAATGATTTTGTTTGGAAGCCTCGTTCATTTGCGGTGAATGGATGATGTTGGTGCACAAAATTTTAATAGAAGAAGCATCGATTTATAAAGTTGAGTTGATTGCATGCGCTAGCAGTAATTTTAAAAACACAGTGAACACGGAGGGGATACAAGACTTACTTTAGTCATGACTTTGTATGTAGGAAAATCATCACTGACTGACATGTTGTCATGGTAACGTGTGTCAAGGCTGGTCAAGTTTGCTGTGTCATTGCAGATCTGATCCTGACTGTTCCATTTCATATCTGTCCACTGACTGTTCTGTTTTCAGGTCTGTCACTGACAAGCTGTTTTTATCACTTATGGCAAGTCGGTGAACAGATTACAAATTCTAAGTATGTAGGGGGGATGGGTGGAATGTACTAGGTAACCCAAGCCCTGACCTATTTCCAGGTCATTTAGAGTTCAACTGTGCAAACATAGAGAGCACATCACATGACTTTTCATATCCAATCAGGTGACAGAAGACATTTAATTTTGGAGCCATTTTTTGTAAATTTCTTTCATATCTGATTTTTCTAGGATTTATTTGTAGACGCCTCTTATTTGTTTTGGTGCTTCATTTATTGGCTGTAAAATATAAGTAAAACCCCCGCAGATTGATAAATATTGAAATTATTTTTCAATATTTAATATACATATTAAAATGAGTAGGCCAATTTACTTTTTTACCCAATTTTTGAGTGAGGTTTGCTGGTGGGAAAAAAGGTTTGCGCACCTTGGTATTCGTGCATTAGTGTTGACGAAAAATAAATATCTGGTATTTTTATTCCAGATGTGAAATAAACGACATTTCTGTTAAAATTTTAAAAAAACAATTGTGTTGGCTTGAGTTGAATTATTGCCAGGCAGAAATGTTCTAGGTGAAGATGTGTCCAAGTATTTATAATTAATGTGAACCACATGATAAGCTCGAGAACGCATAACCAGATTTTGGCGGTAAATTGACTTTGAACACAACTGCGTAAGCGTTATAACATCTTTCACATATATTAGCCAATCAGAAGTCGGAATTTTAGTCAAAGCTTCTATGATCCACTTCGTGTTTAGTTTGCACAAAATTTGTTGTCCAAAGAAACTATTAGATAGAAAATGCATTGAAATCTTTTTTGACAATAGTATTTGCTGAATCGAAAATAATAATAATATAATACAATGGAAGCAGAATGCTAAAAGTGTGCAAAGTTCAGGGTAAAATGTACGCCAATATGCATGTGTGAAGCACATGCTAATGAAACGTGTTGGTTGTAAAATATAAGCATTTATATCCTATAGTATACAAAGGAAAATTTTGTGCAAGCTTGTTTTATAAATTTTGTAGTCAACACTATTACTTTTTAAGTCATTTAATAAACATAAATTTCTTTCAAATTTCACACCAGAGTAAGAGTCTTGTGTTTTTATTTTCACCATTCATAATACTCAGGGTAAGAGATTCGATGTTTTTTTCTTCCTTTCCCACAAAAATTCTTTTAGATTTGCAATAGTCACACAAATTCAGATTATAATGATACAATTTGACTGTGTTTTCATTACGGTAACACAGCAAAAACAGTACATTGTGGCAAAACTTATTAGGACAATACTGCTTAAACACTCAATTTAAAAAATTAGTAATAGTGTAGGGTCCAATTCAGCAGGCCAGTAGAAATGACTCGCAATAAACTGTTCTTTTCAGGACAACTCTCTTCAGCAACTATCAAAACAGTCCTCCTCATGGATAAGGCTCTTCTCACTCTCTACATGGACATACAGAGATATTTTTTGCCTAGTGCACTGAAACCTTATTTTTATTGATGTATTTTCTTTAAATAAAATAAACTTGGCAATATATTTTTTACCCAAGTCTTTGTTTTGTTTGTTGTTGTCTTCCATCATTCAATATCTGTTTGCAGGCCAATATACCACCTGCAACATGTCTTCCAAAAACTAAGCGAAGTATTAAGAAATAGGAAAACTTTGTAAGAAACAAAGAAAAAAATGATGAACTGCTATGTAATATCAATCAGTGTTTGCCGGAGTAGCTCCTTTTCTCAGCTTTTGCAAATAATATAAATTCTATAAATAGTGACTTGTCATTAAGTTTAATGGTTGCTTTTGGTGGCCTTTAATTGAACACATTCTAATGTAAATTTGCAGTTAACAACATATTTACAAACAGCTTGATTATGTATGACATTTCTGTTTTATCATTTTATAAAAAATTATCAAAATTGGCAACTTTTAATTAATTTAATTTCCACATGCTTAATGCCATCTATTTTGTGACTTTATGCAAAATTTAACTTAGGACTAGGCAAATAATAATGGCAAGTTAAACACTTTTTCTCTTGACACTGCTATAACTGTATATTCCTTTAATCATTTTTTTTGTTTTAAAAAGCTATTTTTAGAATTTTAATAAAACCATAACATATGAAACTGAATTTATACTTTTTCTTGATGCAATTAAACATAATTACCATTTTTACTGTCAACTGTCTAGAAAAAATGTATAAATTCAGTTTCATACATTATGGGTTTATTAAAAACAAAAATATCTTTTTAAAACAATAAATACTACTGAGGGAGGATAGAATAATAGTGTAACCCCCTACACCCCTTTCCCTTTTTTCAACAGTTGTTAGTTCCACTTTGGTAGAGAAATTCTGACTTTACAGGTCATCCAGCTTTCTTTCTCTCAGTTGAAGCTGGTGTGTCATTTCAATAGGGTTGATTTGGGTTTCCAAAAATCTTATGATATTGGGATTGATGCCAAAATCTAGTGTAACATAGTTAAAAAGGAATAATTTTTAACTTACAGCCATGGTAACTTTTGTCTCTTTGTCTCCAAGAACAACTTCGGAATCAGGCTGGAATAAGAACTCCTTCAATAAAATGCACACCACTGTTGATAACTCTAACAGGTTTATTGAATATAAAGAAAAACTGGTTGAATAAAATGTCTGTATTATTTACTGCATAATCAAGTTCTCTATTGTTGGATGGTGATTTGAGAAATTTAGATGTTAAAGTAATAATCAATCAATCAATTCTTGTCATGTCTGTGTATCCATGTTTTTGCTCTTATCATGGGAATTGTGGGTGTGCCCTTTAGTGATGGCTGTTTTACAAGCAATCCTGGGCATCTCCAAGCCAACTTCCTCTAAAGTCCATCTCTGTCTGTGTCTTTGGGACTGGTGAGCTCTCATTTATGTAGAACTCTCAAAATTTGACATTGATATATCTAATTTCTCCATCCCAACTGTCTCAATCTTAAAAGATTTTGTCATTCCCAAGTTCCATTTAGCTGGCGACGGCAAGAGCTTAGTTTTACCAACTGTATCTCTTTATTATACTTAGAGAAGTATTTCTTTGATATCTTTCATAGGATAAGTATTTAAGAGATGGGTTACTGATACTTTTGTTAGGGTTACCAGTTTGTTGTAGTCATGTGGAGTTGAGGGAGGGAAAGAAGATAGTATCAAAATAAGAAATAAAAAATAGGTTTATAATCAAAATAAAGATGAAACTTTCAATAATTTAAATAATAGAGTATAAAAACACAAGAGGAGATCTTTTACAAAACAACACACTCGAATTGTTCATTCTAATGAATCTGAACATCATTTAACTTAACATATTTACATTGTTCGAACTGTTGTTGTCATCTTTATTGTCATATTCACAATGTTTCAGCTGTTGTATGCTCTTGCCTTTCTTCAGGTAATATATGTCACCTGAAGAAGACCAGAGTGTACAACGGCCAAAACGTTGTGAATATGACAATAAAGATGAGGACAACAGTCTGAACAATGTCAATAGTATAAATAGTTACAATATCTCATAGACAGATGTTAAAGAATACAGTTTTAATTAAAAGAGAAAGTCATTTGTTTAAAGTGAAAATGTATAGAAAGTGTACTGATTTCTGAAACTTCTAAACTGAATCTGCATTTAGCTTCATACCATACAAATCTACTGCTATCACAATGTGAGATATTTATTAACAACAATAAAAAAGTGTTGGGTAGCTGTATATCTAGACATATCAGGTATCAGTAATTTAAAATTTAGCACTGCTAAATATTCAGCATCAAAGTATATTTATAAACATTTTTATTTTCACCCCCCCCTACATATATAGAAGTCCATCAATAAGAACATTAGTTAGATGAAGTCCTTTTCAAGGAAAAAAAAGCATTACATAGATTTTTTTTCCTTTGTGTCATTCAGTTATCAATCAAAATAAATCAAGGCTGTGATTACAGCACTTGCCAGAAAGTGATTTGAATTTGATGTGAAGGACTTTAAAATAAAGTTTTAACTTTAATGCTAAAATGTTGAGTTTTCTTAATAGGATGATTGGATTTTACTTCTTTTTTTTTTTGAGAAGGCTGAAGCTTAAAAAGTTACTATGAATGGTGAAATGTATCATAATGAATATCTTAAATAGATCAATAACCTCATTGACTGTGGTTTCAATAAGATAAATTCATTTGTTACTGATAAATTATGAAATATATGTCAAACCAGGGACAGTTGGATCATTGAACATTAGCAATATATAATTTTTAAATTAGAATATATTCTATAATTATTCTTGCTCTTTAATTTCAATACTTCAAAAATAAATTCTGAAAAATAAACATCAAAAGCATCCATATGCAAATTAATGTATGCATTATACAGGGTGATTGACAAATAACTCCTTATTTCATGTATGAGTGGCCGGCAACGAGTCCTGACTTAGCACTCTTGTGACTTTTTTCTTTAGGGTTGGTTAAAAGGTCATGCCTACTATTCAAAACCAAGGTTTTGGAAGAACTTGAAGGATGAATACAAGAAGTTATGTCTTTCATACCACAAGTGTTCCTGGTGAAATCAGTTGATGAGATTCCTGGGTGGCTTGAGAAGCTGGTAGTGAAATCTGGTACCCATATAGAATTTTAAATAAAACCTCATGCTAAATGCTTTCCTCTCATATCCATTTCTTGTAAAATTTATAGTTAATAAGTAAATTATAAGTATTTTAAAAAGGGGAGTTTCAATTACCCTATATAACAAATTCTTGATTATTGCACTGCTGATCTTCCGTACTTGTTTAGGCTTTATTTTTACTTTTTCAGACAGTAAGAGAATGACTATTTCTGATGTCCTTTGACCACACAGTTTAGCATGCATAAATAAAATGTTATTTTCATTTTAAGTAAAAGGTAAGCATTATTTTTAAAAAATAGAGTTAATTAATCCTTAAAATTAAAGCTGGTAGTGAAATCTGGTGCCTATATAGAATTTTAAATAAAACCTCATGCTAAATGCTTTCCTCTCATATTCATTTCTTGTAAAAAAAAAATTTTAAAAAATAGTTAATAAATAATAAATATTTTAAAATGGGGAATTACTTTTCAATCACTCTGTATTTTAATACTTTAAGAGATCAACATGGTATAAAAGGTATGACTTTTTTTATTTGTTTTTTTTGTTACGGTCTATAACACTTTTGCGGGTTATTTTTTTCTTTTAAATTATTATTATAAATTTATTTTCTTAACTGCTTGGAAGAAACAATTCTGATAGAATCCAAATTCCCAGGTGAAAGGAAGATCTTTTAAAGCAATTAATACAAAGTGTAATGAGCACACGTAGAGTGTTTTCATTTTAAGTATTTAAAAATCCAAGCAAGACTGAGTACTCCTGCTAACAGGGCTAGCTAAAGGTACTGGTAACTTAGGGGGTTGCCTGGGGTGCCATCATGCTGCTATGTGTTTGGGATCTTCCAAAACTAAAGCTTATAAAAAACATACTTGTAGTCATCCATGACTAAAGACAGATTAAATTCTTTGGTTATTTTGTCAATAGAAAATGATCTTGTAAAGAAGATAGGTGTAGAAATTGCCATGAAAAGATTTGCAGATCTAAAGTCTAGAAAAAATGTTTTGTGTAGGGTAATGAATATTTTCTTTAGTTTGTATTAAGTTGTATATTGTAATAAACTCCTTATTCTACATTTACAGTTGTTCAACTAGCAACCCTAGGCCTGTCACTGTCTGTTATGATAAATTTCATGAAGTTTAGATGGATTGATTTGTTTTCTATGGTTTATAAACCCTTTGCAAGTTATTTAAAGCCAGAAAATATTTTTAGATTGTAAGCATTTTTAAAGATCATAATGGTTTAGTGATACAATCCATGAATTAACTGATAGCTGTGGGGGAGGGGGAGAACAGCAGGAGTCATAGCTAATCAAAATTTGATAATTATGTGAATATAAAGTGTGCGTGGGGGGGATCATTTCTCTATTACAATCAATATATTCACTTTGTGGCCACAGTAGTTTCTATACATTTATTCCAGAGAATGTAAATAAATCTAAAAGACATGACTGTGTAGTTAATCAGTAGTTGGTTGTTTGTTTCATTCATTTTCTATGGCTTATGAACCCTTTTCAGATTATTTAAAGCCAGAAAATATTTTTAGATTGTAAGAATTTTTTTTGAGATGATAATGGTTTTTAATGATACAAGTTTTACTAATATAGCGTGGAGAAAAGAAGCGGCTTCATACCTTTCCTAAGGGTAATATGAATATAACGAACCCAATGAAAATTGGAACTTTGTTCTCCAGTTAACAATTCTGAGCCATTATCCATTACACCACCCACACATTCAAGATTACAGCATCTTATGTTCCCAAGTGGTCACTCATCTAGGTAATGACCAAGTTCAATGTTGCTTAACTTCGATGATTGTACTGGAACTAGTTTTTTTAATGTGACATGGCCATAAACCTTTCACAGAGTCTAGGAAATCAAAATCAGTTAAATAACATTTAGAACAAACCAACTTTTTCATAAACTTCTACAGTGTAACAGTGGTTCCTATCTTTTTTTGCATCAGCACCCATTTCACATGGAAAAATTTTCCACCACCCACCTGCAGATTAAATATTAAAAAGCATAGTGATGGGCAAATTGTTTTGACAGGCGCTTTTCCTGCCTTGATAAATTCAAGATGGTCAATGTGATAAAAGATTAAGATTGTATCTTTCAGAAAAGTGTCTTAAGTCTAGAAGGCACAAAGATTTCACTCGACAATTTCTCCATACATGGAAACTGTTCATTTTGTTATATTAAGCATTTGATAGAGAAAGAAACAAGGATTATATTTGAACAATGTTTATTGTGGGTATGTCGTACAGAGACGTTGAAGGACGAGTGGAATGTCCGTTTTAGTGGCTGGTTGGGTATAAGGGTAATACCAGGAGTTGACCCAACTCATGTGTGGGGTTGGTGTGAGGTCACAGGGTAAATTCGGTGTGTGTTGGTTAATCAAAGTCATGGTCATAGATTGCCCCCATTGACTAGTAGGCTTGTTCCATGGAATGGAGTTGACGTCAGACCAGCGTGGTTTTTTTTGGTAGGCCTGTTCTACTGAATGGGGCCACGGTGATGGCTGCAAGGGAATGCCTTATACATGTTGGTTATGTCCAGGTAACGGCAGTGGGTTTCCAAGGTGTTTACGAGCATTAAGAGTCAGGAGAAGTCACAAATTTGCCAATGCAGTGGGTACAAGTGTTAAGTGTTGGGAGAGGAGATATTATCATACTGAAACCGGACAGCTGAGGTGACCAGCCAAAACTGGGAGTGGCAATGGTTGGTGAGAGGAGTGGTCATGTTGAGAGGTGGCAGTGAAGCGAGCAGCAGCAGCACTCTGCATAACAGCCGGTGGCTGCAACTATGTTTGGTTGTTCTCAGAGATCTGCTTTTAAGCAGGTCTGGTAGTCCACAGGGGTATCTCTTTTCCTGTGGGAATGTTCACAATTAGCTACTGCCGGAGCATAATGTGCAGAAAACAACTTTTGTCATTTGCTTTCGTGGCATTCACAGAATGCAGAATGATCAGAAAGAGATCTAATTACAACAGAGTATAACAATTTTAATCTCCACACCAAATAAAACCCATTACTCAATAACTACATTAGCAGCACTCCTTTTATTTTTTCTTATGGTCTAAACCAGACACGTCTGCACTTCATTAATCTGAATGTTCTGTTTCCTTCAAATTTCTTGAATATTGTTTTTACTCTTTGATAAGAAACTTATCCTATTTGTAGGAATTTCGAACCAAACCCATTATTTAGTCCATAGGGGTAGATTGTTTTAATCCCATGTACCATGCTTTTGAATATCTCGATTTTAGTTCTGTCTGCTGAGGCCGGGGATGGGTTAAGTCATTTTTTCGATCAATCAATCAAGACTTATCCCCTGGGGCATGTATCCTTGAGAAGTGATCTTTTAGGACTTATAAACCTATTGTCTCCGTAATCATTTTTTGTTTTACCAGAGCTTGTATTACAAATGAATACAATATGTGAACCAGTAATACAGAGAGCTAGAGAAAGGCAACAATAACAAATGAGATGAAAAATATATGAGCTCTGGTAAAAAAAACTAAAAAAAAAAACAAACAAATTGTAGGCTATAAATTCTAAGTCCTAAAAATGACTTAACCCAAAGAGTTGTGAGTTTAATTACTGGCCTCAGCAGAGAGAACAAAAACTTAGAGTAGCAAGTTATTGAAACTGAGATATCCAAAAGGTATGATATGTGGAATTAGAACAATCTACGAGGACTATATTCCAACAAATATCACCTGAAGAAGGCCTGAGCATACAATGGCCAAAACATTGTGAATATGACAGTAAAGATAAGGACAACAGTCCAAACAATGTAAATAGTATAAATGAATTTTCATTTATGAACGAAAATGTAGGAGTTTAAAGGAGAAAGAAAAGGGTCAAACAAGGACACAGCAAATGAAAACAAATATGAAATATAGTTTTGGATAACAAACAAGAATGTTCTGTTCATGTAGTTTGCCTAAAAGTGCAGAAAATGTGCCATGATTTAAGGGAGATAAAAAAAATAACAATGAATTTGAGATTTTTAGTTCTAATATTTTTGTGATAATTAGAAGGCACTGTAAATGGTAAGGCCTTCAAGAAAGTGGGAAGCAGCATTCAAAGAAAGAAGACCAACATGCAAAATGACTTTCACCTTGCCTATCTCCATTTCCATCCATCTCAAACCAACAATTATGATCTTGCTGATTCACTGAATTCATAAACAAAACATACATGCTTCTTGGCTTTCCTCTTTTTAGACATCATAACCAATAATGGTAGTCTTCTTTGTTTTGTTTTTCAGTTAAAATCTCTCAAAACGAGAGGGGTGGGTGAAAAAAAAAAAAAAAGTATGTTAAATGCATTTTCTCACTATCAAACTCCTTTTTTGGAATATCAGCTTTGCTTTTTTTTGTTAATTTTGTTATTTCAATTTAAAATCTCATAACATGCTACAATGTTGTGACACCATGGTTGAAAAACACAGGTCTACTGAAACCAGCTAGCTGTTTTTTTCACCAATTATTTGATTAAACTCTACAGAAAGAGGCAAAGTTTTTTGATCGACTAGAAAACTAACATTTCATGAATAGGTACAAAAATGATCTATTCTTTGTTCTATAAAGTCAGTATATTAAATCTTTAGCAGTATTATTCCCTAGAATTACTTCCCCTTATAATGTATATGACAGCTTCTACAGAAACTCCACTGATGATTTCAGTCAAGATCATTTAGATTTTATCTGATATTAGAGAGGAGTAAGAGAGAGAGAGAAAATAATAAAAAAGGAAAACAAGGAAAATAGAATTATTTTTTAATAATCTTTTTCATTGTATAGCTGTTTTCTCCACTTTTATTGTCACTAACAATGCTTGTTTTTTCATTCAGCAACATTTCTTTACAATAAAGACATTGTTGTCCATCAAAAGCAGAGATGCAATCATTGTTAGTCAAACCAACAAAATGTAGTCCCAGTTTAAAACTGAAGTTAAAGATTAATTTTTCACCTTAATTCAGTAATTTATTTATTATACTGTATTGTACTAATACACTATAATAATGAGGTAACAAAAACACATTTAACCAACCTTTTCTTTCAGTAAGCAAATTTCTATAAAACAAAACAGAATAGAGAACTGAACTCCTAAATTCATAAAAGACTCTTATTGGCTTCTGCCATAATTTTCTTGGACAGTTACTTAAGTTAGAATAAAAGTAATGATTTACTTAATGCTATAACCATTCTTCTCTGAAGAGGTAGAACAAAAAGTCACTGTAACCAGTAGAGGCGACTGAAAGCAGTCAATTGGGTAATGAAGACAGGAATTACTAAGATCCTTAGTAAATAAATAAACATTTTCTATTTAATGGTGTGTGTGTGTGTGTATATATACACACGAGTGTTCCTAAAGTTTTGAGCCCCAAATACAATCCCTTTTACAGTGATTTCAAATTGTTTTATAAATCAAATTACTATAGCATGTTACTACTGCTTATGTTTTCACAAAATTTGAACATTTTTGATTACTTGATATTTTTAATATTATCCATTTCAGAAATAATTGACACTGATCAATTAAAACCAGAAATTAAAATGTTGCATCATTATTGAATGTTTAACTCTGAAACAGATTGCACCACAGGAAATCTATGATTGCTATGTAAACTGTTTACCATGAGACCTTTTCTTCATATGCAACAGTCAAACATTGGTCCATTGAGTATTGCTTGGGGAAGAGTAGAGCTCTTGAAAATGAACCAGGGTCAGAAGAACTTGTAGAAGTAACATTTGTTGAAAAATAAAATTTTCTTTTCCTGCTATCATCTTATTAAGAATGTTGGGCTCAAAGCTTTTGTAACATTCCCATATGTATTTATAAGGAACAAAAATGTAAACAATATGCAAATGAAATCACTCATTCTTCAAATGAAGCAACCATAGATTATAACCATCACAATGAGTAGATGAGATCTTCAATAATGAACAAGCATTTCTTCACAACTGAGCAATTTTAAATATAAGCTGAAAATGACAAATATATTTGTCAGATGATTTCCTTCATGACAAAATTACAAATGGAAAAAGAAAAGCATCAAAACTAGTTAAAAAAATAAATAATGATTTCTTTCTCAGGAGAATGATGGCAATACACATACACACAAAAGGCAACATAGACAATAATATAAAAGAATCTGTACAGTGCAGCACAATTGAAGACTACCAGTCAATTAAAAATAAAAGATGCTTGACTAAAATCCTTGAATTGGATGTGAAAGGAATTTAAATAGTACAAGGTTTCATATGTACTACCAGATTCTTTCTTTTTAAATGATGACTTATTTGTATGTGAAATTTGTTTGTGGCTGACAGTGTCTAGTCTTCATTCCCATTCTCATCACAAAGCATTTTACTTGGGTACAAGTCACTTAGACTGTCCTCACTATCAGACTCTTCATCTTCAGTAGCCATTGAATTTTTAAGAGAATCATCCAACCCATCTTCAACATGTTTCTGCTTTCTTGAGATAGGAACATATTTCTTTCCTTTCTTTTCACATTCTTCCCCTACAAAAACAAAAGTGAATTATTGAGAAAGGAAAAAAAGATTTAATTTCTATGAACAAAGATGTAGCTTGACATAGGATAAAGCAAACATTGTGAAACTTAAGATTTTTTTTACTCTCAGACCCATAAATTACAATCAAGTTGAAATATGGGGTATAACAATATTAATGAAATTACATATAGGCATAAAGTTCAGCACAAATTAAAGACTTGGAAACAGATTATAAGTGATAAGCTATTATATATATATATATATATATATATAGATAACAGTAACAATAAATAATAATAAACTAGAAATCCATTAAGGGTGTGTGTATTTCTTGATCTATTCTCTTTAAAGATGCAGAGAGCAGGTTATTTTTTTTTTTTAGAAATATATTATAACTGATAATTTCATGTGCACATGTAAATAAACGAAACAATACTTACATCTTTTATATGCATTTTGAAACTTACGCCCATTGACATGTTTCTCTATATGTGCAGATTGTTTGTTAATGTGCTTCAAGGTGAGCAAGCAGAAAAGTTGATGTCTAAAACAAGATTAATTTTATTAAAAATTTTTTTTAAAACATACAAGTTGTGAGAGAAAGAGATTTAAAATATGCTTTGTTAAATATGTCATTAAAAAAATGTTTTAAAGTATACTATATTTATAGGTAAAAGTGCACAATATCAGAGAGAGCATATGTAAATATAATGTATATGACAGCTTAAATTAAAATTTAAAATAAAAAAATTAACCATTTTAAAATCTAAATTTAATCTATTAAGTTTAAAATTATAAAATTACTGAGGAAAAAAGAAAAAATACATATGTTATTCTATTTATTTTGTTTTTATTGAAATTATGTTGGAATAGACGTTAAGATCGACTGCCCTTAACTTCATGACAACATGGATAAATTTGAATGCCACGTGTAGGGATGGGGTGATGATATCTTGCAAAAGACAATACATACACACTCAGATTATAATACATAAGCACCCAGACACCTTTTTTGTGTGTGTATATATCTAAATATGTCTGGGTGCTTATGTATTATAATCTGAGCGTGTATGTATTGTTGGTTATTGGAATTTATTCTATATACACCAATCCTATACTTGGGTGTGGGTGTGTGTGTGTATATATATATATATATATATATATATATTGTATGTGCAGTACTTAGTGGAAAGCACTCAATATCAGTGATAGAGCTAACATAAACCAGTTTGTTTGATGATCACAAAAGTGTGAAACCCAGGGTCACAAACTCATATCCATGCAACTGAATATATTATATTCATTCAAAAATTATAACATATTTGTTCTACTTTGTATTGAGTACTCTTATAAGAATAGTGTTTTTGGGGATTGGAATTTTATTCCATCTATACTAACCCTGTGTGTGCGTATATATATATATATAAATAAAAAGGACCTTGAATAAGTTCTGTTTCCCAACAGATGGCATTCCCCGAACTGCATGCGTGTAGGTAATTCATCTATAAGGGAAGTACTATAAAGTGGATGTCATTTTGCTAAAGTGTAAACAACTGTTTTTCACGGCATTAAACATGTCAGATTTTGTGCCAAAGAATTTTGTGGAGCATTTTACTGCACTACTTTATTTAAAAAAAATCTGCAGCTGAAGCACACAGAATTCTTGTTGAGACTTACGGCGACCATGATCTATTGGAAACAACATGCAGAAATTGGTTTAGACACTTAAAAAAAAAATAAAAAAATATCTTGATGTTGAAGATAAAGCACACTTTAGCACACAGAAAAAGTTTGAAGACAAAGAATTGGAGGCATTACTTCATGAAGACTCATGTCAGGTGCAAGCTGAACTTGCTGAATCATTAGGTGTTGATCACACAACAGTTTTGAAACGTTTGAAAGCATTAGGAATGATTCAAAATCAAGGACATTAGGTGCTGTATGAATTGAAGCCAAGAGACATCGAACGGCATCTTGTCATGTGTGAACAGCTGCTTCAATGACAGAAAAGGAAAGGTTTTTTGCACTGTATCGTGACCAGTGATGAAAAGTGGATAAACTATGATAACCCTAAGTCTAGAAAACAGTGGGGTGAGCCTGACCATGCATCAACATTAGTGGCAAAGCTGAATATCCATAGTTTGAAACCTCTGCTCTGCATTTGGTGGGATCAGCTGGGTGTAGTTTATTATGAGCTGCTCAAACTGACTGGAACCATTACGGGAGATTGCTATCAACTACAATTGATGCATTTGAGGTGAGCATTGAAAAAAAAAAAAAAAAAAAATATCAGCTGCTATACGAGTGGGGACATGACAAAGTGATTTTGCAACATGACAACGTTAGGCTAAATAATGAAAACCGACTTGGAAACACTTAAATGGGAAGTCAATCCCACCCGCTGTATTCACTAGACATTGTCCCATTTGATTATCACTTGTTCTGATTGATGGTACATGGCCTGGCTGAGCAGCACTTTCAAATCTTATGAAGAATTCAGGAAAAAGAGTTGACTCCTGGTTAGCCTCAAAAGAGTTGTCGTTTTTCTGACATGGAATTCAAATGCTGCTAGAAAGATGGGAAAAAGTAGTGGCTAGTGACTGAAAATACTTTCATGTTTCTTACTAATTCTTGTAAACATTACTTTTCATGAGAAATCAGTGAGAACTTATTCAAGGTCCTTTATCTATATATTAAAACAAACCGTAATACACCTAAAATAAGAAACAGTAATTTATATTAAAAATTAATGTGGATCAATGTATTAAGCAGATATTTATTTTTATGCCTACTTGTAACCATCAATTCATTTCTCTAGTTTAATAAGCTAGGCTTATTTAAGATAACTAATTTTAAAAATTATATCTGGTTATCATGATGTCGGCATAGATATATATTATACTGGGATGACCATTTTTAAATTAAAAAAATTATATTTGGCATTTAAAATAAACGTGATTTGGATATACATGCGTAAGAAAAAAATAAAATAAAAATTTTAGAGTTGTGAATATTAATTTTTTATTATTAAAGGGAGATTACTTTTTCCATATATATATATATATATATATAAAAACAAACACGTATACATACTGCATATTTTCATTCAAGCATGTATGATTAAATAATTTAGACATGTGTATTTAATTTAGTTTTAATCCTTTCAAGTCCACATATTAATTTCTTGGTTGCTGTAGAAAGTTGATTAAGAACAATTGCAAATTTTTAGTTAAAATAATTTTTATTTTTCCCCCAAGTACTTTCAATCTAATTCGAGACAATCTTCAGGGGGTTGCATATCTATGGATGTATTATCTGTTAACACCGTAAATTCAAATTTATTTTTTTTTTTCCACTATGCAAGGGAGTAACTTAATTTTTTAAAAAGATTTTTTAATTGTAGTATTTTTTATATAACACTTTGCTGCTACAAACATTTAACAACTCTGTTGCTATACTCATAGTTGACTTATTTTTGGCTGCAATTCTTTTATATAAAAGGTCTTCCGGAATTTTCAATTTTTGTTTATTATCATCTTGATGAAGCACGGATGTATTTTCAACTAATATCTGTCTAAAATGTCAATCTGTACATGTGTGTTTCTTTAAATGAGGTTGATCATTCAAGTGAAATGTAAGCCTTCTCACCATGATTGCTGTTATAAATCTTAAAAGAAAAAAAAAAAAAAAAAAAAAAATTTTGAATTTACAGCGTTAACGCATAACACATCCATAGAAGATATGCAAACCTCTGAAGATGGCTTCAGATGAGATTGAAAGTGCTTGCGAATTTTGGAATTTTAAAAAATTTTTCTACAATCACCAAGAAATTAATTTGTGGACTTGAAAGGATTAAAACTAAAATAGACATAATGTCTAAATTATTTAATGATTAGAAAAAAAAAAAAATAAAAAATTATATAGGTACATATTACAAACAAATGTGTGCTGGAAAATCATTTAAACGATTAAAAAGTGTATCATTGATAAGCTGAGAGGGATGGTAAAATTTCCTTAAGGAAAAAAAAAAGAAGAAAAAAAAAAAGGACCAGGCACCTAAGCTCACAGATTAAATTTAAATTTGATTATCAAAATAAAATCTCTACTAATAGTAAAAATTAATATTTTTAAAGCAAGCGAATTATGAATAACTGTTTATCTAATCCATGATATAAGAAAAGCGATTTATTAAATATTGTCAAAATGTTTAAATAGGAAAATGACCTACCAAATTCAGGCAGTGGTTGGTTTGAGTCAATCATAGGTGTATTTAGCATTGACTATATTTGAACCCATCATATAAAGATTTGGGATTTTCTTTTTACTGCTTTCACTTAGTTTTAATTATTTTTTCAAAAAGGAGTGAAAAATGTCAATGAGTTTCAATTTTTTATAGTTTTGAGACAACATATTGTGCATTAGAAATTATGAAGAAATGAATTATCGGAAATTAAGTGGCAAATATTATTGATATAATTAAACATGTTAATTACTGTATTTGATTTCACATATCATACTTAATTTACATATGCTCTTGCACTATCATGAAGTTAGGCTCAGTACAAGTACTGATAGTCAATGGTGTTTGGGTAAACATTACCTTACCAGATAACTAATCTAAGCATATAAGATCTGGTAGATATTTTTGAGCCATTCTTTTGGTGAGAGAAGTATAAAAAAAAAAAAAAAAGACAGAGGGAGGTCACATGCGATCAGATAAGGTATGTTTTAATTGTAATTTTATTTTTAAGGGCTTAAGCTGAAAAGGCACGATAAAAAGAAAAATGACAAAATTAGATAAACAAATTAAAGTGAAAAAAACTGAGAACTGCTTTTGATGAAATGACAAAAAATTAACTAAAACTTTAATTTCTGAATTCTTGGAAAAGCTGATAAAAGATGAAATTTTAAACTGTAAATATGAGGGCACCAAGAACTTTCATACAAATAAGCAATCATGTACTTTTTACATGTCCTTTTAATGAGGACACTGATTTTTACAATTAATCAAAAAAGTAATACTTACTTGTGGAATTTCTTTTTGCTGTCAACAAGGTGCTTCTTATATTTAGAAAAGCTAGAATTATCATTCAATTGCTTCAAGCGTTGACATTTCTTACCATTTAGGTAAGCAGAAATAATTTTTTCATCACAAGACATTTCATGCCCAGATAGGGAACAGTGAACCTGATTGAAGAAAGAAAGCACTTCATAAAGAGTTCTGCATAATGATAATGTAGTAAATAATAGAAAATAATAGGCTAATCTCCAGATACTAAGTTAGGAGAAAAGAATTGATGGTCAGACTAGAACCATGAAGATTTGTACAATATGACAGTTAATCATCTACAAGCATATGAAATACAATATGTGTGTATAACACTTTTCTACTTTATAAAGTAGAAAATACTACTTTATAAAGTGTGTATATATATATATATATATATATATATATATATATATTGTCAAATTTAGAATAACACAATTGGAACTGCCAATTCAATATATCAAGAACAATACTGGGGAAAAAAAATAAGACAAAGTGGGGGGAAAAAAGGTTTTGTGTGATGTGTTTTGTCGTTTAGGACTTCATTGGACTAAATTTCTTATGTCGGTGCGACTACACATGAACAAGAGATGCTGGGAACTTAAAATTTTTTTTTGTACAGTGTAACCCGGATATAAGAGACCCTGATAAGAGAAACCCGGATATAAGAGACTTTTTCTCCAGTCCCGACAACTCTCTTATATCTGGGTTACACTGTATATAATCTAACCGATTTCATTTAGATTCTTTTCCTTTCCATCACTTTTGTTATTAGATAACTCACACTATGATAATAGAAGTTCTGCCAGGAATGGTGAAATGTTGTAAGAGCTAGGGCGCCAATTTATCGTGGATCATCTTGCAATCAAAACACTCTCTAAACATTTTCCTCTTAGTGAATTGTTTTCTCTTTTCATAAGAGTAGCTTTTTTTTGTCAAAATTATGGTCAGTTTCATTATGGTGAGCAACTAATGCATTTAATGTATTGTTTTTTTATAAAAATAAAATGTTCCTTTTGTGTTCATATATTTTTTATTTTTTTTTTATTTAGATTCCTTGAGTTTTCGCCTATGTATTTTTTTGTGACAATTATTACAGGTGATAGTAAATTCCTTCATGTTTATATACTAAATTATATGAATGCTTATTTAAATGAAGTTTTTATCATGGTGTGAGGCTTAGGGGTTAAAAAATGAACAGTTGATTCACCCACACCAAGATTAATGAAGGATGATAATGAAGAAACACATGGGTAATTTTAACAAAAAAAGATAATTTATTCACAAATTTACTCAAAGTAGTGTCGGTAGCTTGTTTCAGGAAAATAAATAATAAAAAAAAGTGAGAAAGATTAAAACACGTTCTTATCTTATGAGCAGTTAAAAAAATGAAATCAAAGTCTCAGCAATAAGAATCAATGCCATGACGATACCAGTCATAAATTGAAGCAGAGATTAGTCATTGAGAAGAAAAAGCACTTGATACATTTTTTTAAAAACTACCTATCGCTAATGGACAGCATAATGTGGAATCAACGAACGTGGCTTGGCATGGATACTATTTGTGGGAAAGGCACGAATTCATCGGTTCCTCCATTAAGCTGTGGGTTAAACTGCGGGGTAGACTTTTGTTTGGGTAACAACTAGTAACTAGTAGTTTCAGGAAAACTCAATTTAGGTGTGGAAGACAACGAAGAAACTTTTTTTAAAAATTAGGTGACAAATTTCCACGATGAAAATTGGAGGGAAAAGGAAACTGCGGTAAAACTAGAATCCAGGCCATAATTCGTGCATTAAAATTTTTATTGTTTTTAAATACATTTTTTTTCTTTTTTTTTTTCCAAAGTATATATTCAGTCAGTCCAATTCGTCCTGGTGCTTGTTGATTACTTTTCCACTTAAAAAACGCTTAGTTAAAGCCAGCAATTCGCTGTTTTTCATGTAAATCAACAAAAAAATTATTAACTTTGTGATTGTTTTTTTTTTAGCCCATTATAAGCGGACCAACCATTACTAATAAGCGCAGAAACTTGTTCAATACGTCTTTTCTTTTTGGATGATTGCTTCTCGATTTATCAGGAACAAATTCTTCGAATAACTTAGGAACTTAAAATAAAAACCAACCACTCAGGATATATTTTCAGTCCATAGCGTATTTAAAAAATACTTTCATTTCTGCGCATGTGAATTATGGCCCAGACTTTTTAGTTTTTAGACATTTTTCATTTTTTTTTTTTTTTGCTTCAACACCAAACAAATATATTGAATGAAAAAACAATAGTTACATGTCTAGTTGACATTCCATTATGAATGCTCTCGTTTTGAATGTTGACTTTTTTGTTAATAACTGAAAAATGGTAAAAGTGCGGTCCCTACTGATCTCAATTTCTAGTGTCGGCTACTTTATTTCCCCATCTCAATCACATTGTGGCCAGGAATCTCTATAAAGTGAAAATTGATTTCAATAAAATTCACAGCGTAACAATGTTGCTTGCTGAAGAATATATATCTTCATTGCTGTTGGTTCTTAGAAATTTGGTAAAAAAAAGTAGTTTCATTCGTACCCATTAATGAGAAATATTGAAGTTTATAAGAGAAAATTAATACAGCTGGTTTAAGTAAAACAAAAGATTGGAAATATTTTATTAGTAGATAGAATGAAAACTGGCAAATTCGTTGCTATAATTTTCGCTAACTGGCGTGTTTTTAAATACAGTGAGGTAGGAGAATATAACACCGTATGTCATAAGGGCTACCATACCACCGTCAAGTGTGACCAACATATAAAATAAGTTTAACATTTGTTCGGCTAGTTTTGAAAAGATTTATCAGTGTATGATACTTTTAAAAGAAAAGAGATATCATCACCAAGAAAATATTTTGCGACGTACTAATTCCTAATTAGAAGTACAACGAAGAAACATAGAATTCTACTTAAATTTGGGCAGCGTGTGTAGTCTATATATACAAGCTCACCTTGTTCTTATCTGGAAGATATTTCAAATGTGTATTGGTAGACAAAATCTGTTGAATTTCTGACGAAAGCTTAATTGAATTATCTTCGTTAACTGCCATTTTTCTTTAATTAAGCAAACTTTTGAAAAATTTGGTGTTACACGTGGAAAGAAAAACTTCACTTGAGCGCCATTTTTATTGCGTAGCGAAGTTTTGATTGCAACTTCCGCTTCCGGTCTCCATGACAACATGTAATCAAAATGATATAGTTGAAACAACTTTTTATTTATTTTTTAGTCTTTGCTTGAAGCCTTCACATTTGTACATAAATATTGGTAGGCAAATTTAAAAAGCAATTGTTGCAATATTACGTGTGAATTTATCTTCTTTTTTCCTTTTTCGAATGTTTTCCTCCTCATTGATAATCTTTATGCGAAAACTTCAAACACTTGTACAAAGATTTTTACGTTTTTAAGTGAAATGAAAAGCAACATTTCTTTCTCTTCTTTTATTCCCCAAGTTTTTTTTAAAAAATACATATCATTTCGCAAGTTGACATAATTAATTCAATATTATTAGTAATATTACATACTTCTTTTATTTTTTCTCATGGATTGTCTATATTTCATTTGATTAATTTTTAATTGGATGTGTTACTGTTTCAAACGTTAGTGTATGAGATCTGTTAATGAATTCTAGGATTCAATATATTAAATTACCCTGATGAGTAGAATTGTGTACCTGTGAAAGATAAGTCATTTGAACTTCTATCTATCTATCTATCTATCTATCTGTGCCTGTCTTAATTTATGCTTTAATGTTGTATAAGATAATGCTTTATAAAATTTAATTTAAATAAGAAAAGTAGTATTGATTTTTAACAAGTTCAGTAAGTTATGGAAATGTTCATTTATTTTTTAAAGATAACAGCATTATACAAAATTAGAACAGTTTTAAGAAAATCTTTTAATGACTTGAATTGAGTTTGACATTGATATCAACATTGTTTTAAAAACTGAATTTACCTCATGAATCTTTAATAATATTAACCATGTGTAGAAACAATCAGTATTATTAAAGTTATAAGATAGTATTATCTGGATGTAAAATAGAATCAGTAAACTGCTTATATTCACTTTGTATTAATACCTATGGGAAAAACATGAAATCACCTCTCTCTGCATTCTATATATGTACTAACTGGAAATGTCTAGTGCTTATCAGCCTCATAATGGAATCAACAGAGTTTAAGTTAACCAAATCCACTTGTGTTCATTTTGCATAATTCTCTTGAGAAAGGTAAACCCATGCATCCTGTCATGTTGTCAAATACTATAATAAAAGTTCTTGTTGTTAGAAAGCAACAACAGTTAATAGAAAAATGAATGGGTGAATAAACATAAGGTCAAACCATTATTATTGTCCAGGTAGTAGTAACAATAAAAATCTGTTACACCCAGTGGTATAGCATGGATGAGGCTAGGGGAGGGCAATTGTCTTGGGTGCTAAATTTTTAGAGGTGTAAAAAATTACTAGAATTTATAATAGCTCATGGTTAATGAGAAGGTGCAATAGTTTAAAGTCAAGGTAAACAAAGCCCACCCTATGCCACGGGTCAAACCCACTGTGAGTCTTGACATGAGCCAATTAATCTATTATCTAAATATGATCAAATTTGCAAGATTAATTATTTGAATATCAATTTTTCTTTCATCTATATATAAAATCCGGTGACTTCTGTTAGACTGTCCATTTATCATACCCTCTAAAATAGCCATACATTGACTGATCAAAACCAAATTTGGGGGAGAAGTGCAAACACGTAAGGTTTTACAAAGTACAGTTTATTTTATTAGGGTGCTTGTTGCAAAAAAATCCTAGTATTTAAAAAAATGTAATTTACCTTTTAAAATAATTATTAAGCTTTATGTAAATAGGTAATGAACAAGATTTGGTTCATTTAAAAGAAAAACATTTTTGTTGGAAAACACTTTTTGGCAATTTCTTAATGGCATTTTAATTTTTTACTCATGGACATGTAATTTTCTTTATATAAATTAATAGCATAAAAAATAAGCAATTAATTAATGGTAAAATGTTTGTTGCAATAGGCAGATGTGTGTTGAAATCCTCCCAAGTATTTAGTATTGTTGAAGTTATCATTAACACTTTTAGTCAAGATTTACAAACTTTACATCTCATTCAATTTCACAATGCAATCTATGACATTTGAATAAGCTGATTTCTTTGGGAAAATACTTTGATTTCTATGGTTTAATAATTTCTTAAATTTAATTTAATTTTATAGGATTTCATGATAGACACTATTTTTTAAGAAAATTTCTTTTTTAACAGCAAAGAATAAATTCTTAGGATTTCTTACTCTTGAGCATGCAACATACAACTTTCTTTCATACAACTTTTCCATATTTCTTTATGGAGCCAAATTTCAACAATTGATGCATTTGGCCTTGTGATTTGTTTATAGTTCTTGCAAATGTAGGGTGAACTGGAAACTGGATTCTTGTATATATAAAAACTTAAAAAAAGATATGCAAAAATTAATATTGCATTTTGTATGTTAAATAGTAAAACTTTTAATATTTAAAAAAAAATTCATGAAAATTAATTCTACTAAGCTACGCACCCTAGTAAAACCAACTGTACTTTGTATGCCCTTATCTGTTTGCACTTCTCTCCAAAATTTGCTTTTGATCAGTCAATGTATGGCTATTTTAGAGGGTGTGATGGGTGGACAGACTAACAGAAGTCACAGAATTTTATATATAGATCAGACTAGAGTTTTTCCTTACATTTTCAGAACCAACTTATCTTCCTTTTTCGTCTTATAATATTCCTTTTCTTTTCTTCTTTCATTTTCTTCTGTTTTGATTTTCTTGGTTGATTATTGCTTGAGGCACATACACTGAAAACAAATACACCGAGGAGCTGCTTTCGCTTGTCCCCAGACCTCGTGAATTTAAACGCCGAACACGGCTGGTTTCCCGCTCCCACCCCTACACCGTGGAAACTGTTAGATATAGACGTCTCTTCTACTCCAATAGCTTCATGTCTCGCACATCTCGCCTATGGAACTCCCTTCCCTATTACTGTTTCCCTGACAAATACAATCTCCAACGGTTTAAGTGTAGCGTCAATCGACATCTCCAGTTGCCTTGATCTATCCACTTCCCTTCTCCACATCCTTTCATTTTTCATTCGTATCTGCTCTCACTCCAAATCTTCTGTAACCCCCTTGCCTTGATCGACCCACTGTCTTTCTCTTTCACCACATCCTCTCCTTTACCACTCCTATCTGCTCTTCCTCCAACCCTTCTTTAACCCCTTGTGTGATAGTGGCCTCCAGCCTTGCTTGGGGTGATACGCTTAAAAAAACAAAAACAAAAAAAAAACAAGGTTTGCCTGGAAAGTACCCAGCCATTTAATATTGATAAAAAATACTTACATTGGAAATGGGTGTTTTAATACTCCTTCATAGTATTCACTGAAAAGGCACAACACCAATTGTTTGTAATTTGTTTTCCTGGCATATGAGAGAAAGAAAAGAACGAGTGAAAAATTTGATAACACAGCAGCAGCAAAATGACTGTAATATCCATTGTCAGCTTTGACACAGGACCCTGATCCCCATGTGTGTGTATTATATACATATAGGATTAATACAAATATAAAATTTGTCACTTAGCTGAATGATGTTACATTCAGCATCTCAGCCCTGGAGTTTTGTAGACAAACCCTCCAGCAATTGGTCCATTCACTTGTCAGGAGATATCAATAATTGACTATTTATTTTCTCGTTTTTCTTTTATATTGCATTGCAAAATAATTTATGCACTTTTCATTGGTGTAAGTTTGATTTATATATATATATATATATATATATATATATATATATATATATATATATATATATATATATATATATATATATAAAGCTGGAAATGAAACTCAATTCCAGTTTTATATATATATATATATATATATATATATATATATATATATATATATATATAAAGCTGAAATTGAGTTTCATTTCCTTTTCAAATGTTTGATAATTGTGTGACTGCTGATATATAAACAACATTGAAACTTTAAGTTGCAGGAAAATTTAAGTATCCCTCCCTTTTTTATATATTGTATTTTGCATATATATATATATGTATAAATGATAGGCTAAGGAACAAATGGGAAACATTTATAAATCTAATACGGAGGAGAAAATGAATATACATTATCATCTGAATCTTGTATAACCAAATGAATTGTACACATGAATGCTGCTTGACAAAACAGATGCATGTGAGGTCTACTTAACTGATGAAAAACAAAAAAAAAATGAAAAATAGAATTTTCTTTTTCTCCTACATATTTCATTCTCTGATGAAGCTTTAATAAAAGTGAAACATGTTAGATTTATAAACATTTACTAATTCTTCTTTATCCTATCTTTCCGTCTGATTTTAATCCATATTTGATCCCACTTCATATATATATATATATAGGATATTAAAACAAAAACATGTTAAAAATCGCTACACAATAGCAATTATGTTTCAATACTACAAATGTGTCTCCTTGGGCAATGGTAAACTACTGCCAAGTGAACAATTCAAAAGCAAAATACTTCTTTTTTCGAGAAAAAAATGAATTAAAAATAAGCTTGTGAGCTTTACTGTGATTAACCAATCGAATGTAACCCATGGTAAATTCAAACACACCAAAAAAAATTGTTTTAATATATAGGTCATGACACAAAATTGTCTGCATATAAATCCTAGACAATTTCATTATGAACAGCTACAAATGTTTACATTACTTCATAAGATGTATAGAAGTCTGGTGTTCAACTTTCCTTAGAAGTAAAATCAAAAGAGGTAGGGAGGTAATTTAACATAATGCTAACTAGTGACATGCTAGAGCAGCTTCTTACATAAAATGTTGTAGTTGATAAATAAAAGGACCCTTTAAGAAACTGGTAAATATCTGTTTGGAAAAAAAAAACAAAAAAAATACAGATCATAAATACAAAACTACTTTGACAAATTAATATGCAACCGTTAAGTAAAGAGAATCCATATAAGATATTAATAATACCAACTAATCAATGCAAGCTCTAATAATACTAACTAAACACCTGTACATCCATATAAGATATTAATAATACTAACTAAACATCAATTCATAGCTATATGAAATCAAAATGAATCTTACAAATAGAATAGTAAGCCATATTGTTGAAACATGATTGCCATTGCGTAGTGATTTTTAACATGTTTTTGTTTTAATATCCTAAAATAAATAATATTTAGCTCTACTCTGTATTGAACCCTCTTTTAATTAAAGACAGTAGAATTATACTCCATTTGTTCTCATTTTACCTGGATATATATATATATATATATATATAATTATATGGGTAAGTGAATGACAAAATGGATAAAATCCTGAGTGAGTTAATGTTAAGCCTTCAGTTGAAGCTAACTAAATCAACTCATAAATTTTTTTATTGCCTAAGTTGGCTATTGTAAAGTTGACTTTTGAAATCGGATTTGGTAATTGACCTCTGGTAAAATACTGATTTTTAAATTGAAGAATCCTTTTCTTTTTCTTCTTCAGGTGACTGGCACTATACAATCTCTGGCAGTTAGTCCATGTATATACTTTTAAAATGTACAATTCTTATACAGCATAAATATCAAAGTATGTAATAATTTACTTTATGAACAGTAAGAGTTATTTAACATGTTTTTTTTTATATTATTTAATTGTTGTTTCTACTCATGTCATTTGTTCATAACTATTAAGAAAACTTTGTCATGCCAATGTATTTTTGTTTAAAAATAAGCATAACTTTTATGAATGTTGTTATTTCTTGTTAAATGTTCTAAGAAAATTTGTTCTACTTGTTTCAGTCAAAAATGACGACGTTAGAGACAAGTCCAAAGGAGAATAATGGCAGGCTTGAATGTCAAGGTAAATCATTAGTTATTATTTTAAGGATTTACTTTAATCACAATTACCTTTTAAAATTTACAAATAAATTAAATTTTTAAAAAGTTTGTATACTGAGTTATCTCCCTTTGGCAACTGAAATCTAAAAAATTGCATGCGTTGTATATAACGAACTAGCTATGTGTTAGCATGGCAGACTGGGAATTGGAGAAATAGAACAACATCAGTAGTTCATATCAAAGATGTAAGTACAGTTTCTGCTTTGAGGCTTGGAGATTATGCCAAGCTTAAGATAAAAATATGTATATTCACTGACTCACTGACTGGTTAAGAAATTATAGAAGCCTAAAGGGGAAAAAGGAAGTGTAAAAGAAAATCAAAACTGATGTTAAATATAAGAGTAGAAGTAAAAAACCATGACAATTGATATTGTAAATAATTTGCCAGGAAGTTTTAATTTTTATTAGTAGGGTGTTGGTTTTTTCAGAATTAGTGGTTTTATTAATTATTTTATAGTAATTTTTATATAGTAACAAACACAAATAAATATTCATTTATCTGCCCCTGCTCTAAATTTTACAGAAGTTACACTTGTCAGGGTGCTTGATAGTAAAATTGAATTTATTTACATAAATCATATTTTTATTTGTTTATATATATATATATATATGGGAAATTATATGGAATAAGTTTACTTGTGACATGTTTCATCATTCAGGACTTCATCAGACTGAATATTTTGATGAAGTCCTGAAGGCCAAAATGTGTTATAAATAAACTTTTTCCACTTTGTCATACATTTTCCCCAATACTGTTCATAATATATAAAAATATATATTGTTATCTCATATATATATATATATATATATATATATATATATATATATATATATATATATATATATATAAAATTAGGAACTCAACCAATTCCACCACCTTGGTTTCAATTTTTCAATATATTCAGGTGATTTTAGTCAATGCTTTATTTTTAAAAAATAAAATTTTTTGAATGCTATTTAAAAAAAAAATAAATGAATACGCACATGAGGTAAGGTGTGGTAGAAGGCGAGCATGAGAAGGAGGGTAAAATCAAATGTATTGGAAATGTATCAGTAGGGGATTAAATGAAATATACATACATTCTTTTTATCCCACTTCAAATGAACTCAAAAGGAACTTTTTAGTATGAATACAATGGGACATAATTTCTTATAGTATTTACATTAGTCGGACTATTGTCATCATCTTTGTCGCCATATTTGTCACAACGTTTCGGCCATTGTACGCTCCGGCCTTCTTCAGGTGGTTGGAATTTCGAACCGAACCCTTTATTTCGATCACTGGGGTAGACTGTTCTAGTTCCACGAGCCACAGTCTACCCCAGTGATCGAAATAAAGGGTTCGGTTCGAAATTCCAACCACCTAAAGAAGGCCGGAGCGTACAACAGCCGAAACGTTGTGACAAATATGGCGACAAAGATGAGGACAATAGTCCGACTAATGTAAATACTGTACATAACACCTCATCTCAGAAATATAGACAGATAATTTCTTATCTTTGGTTTAAAAGTTTTTTTGATTTGGAAATGTTATTATAGCTAATTTCTCTTGTTGACAAACGTCACACATGTTGCTATTATTGTTGTGTATATATATATATATATATATATATATATATATATATATATATATATATATATATATATATATATCATTACCATAGTAACCATGCTGTATAAAAATGATGCAGTTAGTTTGAAAAATTATCTAGCATGATAAAAACTTTTCCTTAGATTTTTTTCAATTAAGCTTTGATAATGCTCCCACTAAAGTCATGAAATATCATCAAGAAAATAAAAAATTTCAACATTCAACTAGTATTCATGTATTCCATCTTACACCTTTGTTTGGATAATTCAAATCACTTATATATATATATATATATATATATATATATATATATATTTCTATTTTTAGGAATGGATTTTCCATTTATTAATTTTCCATTTTAATTTATTACTAAATATATTGCTAAGGTTTAAGCAATAAATTAAAATATACATATCTATCTATCTATATATATATATATATATATATATATATATATATGACAAAAGGAAATCTCTTCTATACCGATGTTTTTCATCCCTTGAGAAATACTGGCTCCATTTTGATCCATTTAAGAGATTTGTACTTTTGGCATTCTTTTTAAATGATTCTATAAATCTTCTGTTTTTTTTAGATTCTCTACCTAATATTGGAATATCAGCTGAAGACAGTAAAGAATGTGATTATGTACCAAAAGAAGTTCTCTTTGCTTTGACTCGTGTGCCTTCCCCCAAACTAGCAGAACCAAGCAAAAAGCAGGCAGATTTAGAGGCATTGATTGTATGTATAATAAGAAAAAATGTATTTTTTAAAGTTAAAAGATAAATAGTAAACATTGTAGAAAATGATTTTCTTTTTATTCAGAGACTATTTTTAAAAGTGATAATTTATGAGTTACTTTTATAAAATTTAAATTATTTAAAATCTCTTTCTTTATCAGCTTCATTCATTCAAACTCACCATGATTAGTAAATTTTATTCTCTCCATTCATCTCTTAATTTTGTTTCTTATTTTATTACATCATACATAAAAAAGTTAAATGTAAGTTTTTCTTTTGTATGGCCAGCTTGAACAATCTTTCTTTCAAAATGAGCTACGAGTTTATTTTTGAAATAATTGTAATCAGTCATGCACCACATATTCAATTAACAAATATGAAAAAACTACAAATTGAAGTATGTATCTAACTTTTCAGTTTTTGATCAATGAAAATTTGAAATAATTTATTCTCCAAATGGTTAAATGTTTCCTTGGACTAGAATGTATATATCTGTGTGCATAAGTGTGAGTGATTTTAAGCAACTATTCTTGAAAAATGATTTAAAGTAAAACTTAAGGATAATTTTTTATTAAAGTTATCTTTATATTTTTATTAAAAATATTATATTTATTTTTATTATATTAAAAAAAAACATATCTACCATATAGCCTGAAATGTAAATAACTCTTTTAAACTTATTTCTTTCATTTTATGTAATTGATTATGGATAATTTTTTATTAAAGTTATCTTTATATTTTTATTAAAAATATTATATTTATTTTTATTATATTAAAAAAAAACATATCTACCATATAGCCTGAAATGTAAATAACTCTTTTAAACTTATTTCTTTCATTTTATGTAATTGATTATTTTAGGTTCTGTTCCAGAGTTTATAAGTAGTATATTTCCCCTTTTTTAATTTGCAATCTTATGATGTAATGGGTTAATTGAGTGCGCATAATTGTACTAATGAAAATAAGTATACAATTTTTGTATAAGTGTATATATGTGTGTGTTTGTTAAGTATTAATATTGTTTATAACCAAATACATGTATGTTTTTCTGATTATTTTAAACTGATATGTGTTTGCATTGTTTGGCTGTATATAGTTAAATTTAAAAAAACGACACACCCCAATGCCTCTGATATGTGTGTGTGTGTGTGTGTGTGTGTGTGTGTGTGTGTGTGGGGATATATCGGGGGCCACATATACATGTATAAGTATGTACAGGTATATATATTAGAAATAGTTGTAAGTATGTATATATGCATACAAGTATTCATTTAATCACTATGTACTTTTGATTGAATATGCTTGAGTGGTTAGTTATTTTTACAGGACAGTGTTAATCCCTCAATAGAGACCCCTTCTTATTTTATTGTTCAAAACTAATAACATGAAGTTAAAGTGAAAAAATATAGAAGTATATTTCTTTTTTTAACAGGTCCCTGGCAGGAAACGTTCAGGCAATGTATGGTACCATAAGAGACGAGAAAAGTTAAAACATCTTACAGATGATACAATTTGTATTTGTGGCGCTGGAAGGTTTGTGCAGACTAATTCTTAACAATGCCATTTTGATGAGAATGTCGTAACAAAAGGATCATCATAAAATGGCATCCAATTGTGCTTGATGTTTTGTAATTACTTTTATATAAGTTAAGCTCATTTATTAATGAGTCAGCTCTAAATATTTGGTCAAAGATTAATTAATTCATGATATGCTACTTTTTGAAGAGAGTGAAACAACAAATTAGTGCAAGAAATGCCATATATGTAGCTGCTTCTTGGGCTTCTGGGAAGTGTTTTAACAGAGGATGGAAAGTTTTAACTGAAATCCAATGGTACATGCCAAAAGATGCCTTCCAAAAGCTAAGCAAAATATTAAGAAACAGAAAAATTTCATTAGAAACAAAGAAAAGAATACTGAACTGTTACATAATAACAGTCCTCCTATATGACATGGAATGCTGGACAATCTCTGTGCAGATGAAGAGGCTTGAAGCAACAAAATGCTTCTGTGGAAGGATTCTGAGACCATAGACTGAACATGTGAGCAGTGTTAAAGTTTTATAGAAGTTTTTAGAGCATATAATGAGGAAAAGGGGCTTGGAAAATTTGATACTCACAGAACAGATGAAGGGCAGGATGGACAGAGGAAATCAATGCATAACCTACCCAGCGAGCTTGAGTAAATGGATGGTGCAATAAGATTTAGGAGAGATAACAAAAAGACAAAATTTATTGAGCTACAAAGGATAGAAGATTGTGGAGAGCCATGATCGCCAACAACCTGAAGGGACACGGCACATAAAAGAAGATCAGACAGGAAGTCTTTCCTGGTAACACTAACAAAACTCAGGCATTGCATATGTTAATATTTGATATAGATTATGATATTGCTAGTTATTCGTTGAAATATATAAGATGATTTTTTTAAATAGGTAAAAAAAAACGTTTTCAAAGATTGCAAAAAGTTTCAAATTTAATTTTTCTAAATTTTGGAAATACTTAATTTAATATCTTTCTTAATTTTTATTAATAAACATTAGGATTAAATAAAAGAATATTTTCAGTTTATATGAGCACAGCCATATTCACATGGCTTTTTTAAAAAATAAAATGTTAGAAAAAATTCAAAGAATGTTAAATTTAGTTTTTGCTGCTTTAAATGGAGTTTAATGCATCAGTAATTTTAAAAAAAGAAAAATTAACTGAGAAATAATTAAAAACTTTAAACAAGTTAGTATTTCAAAATACAAAGCTAATTTTATCCAAATATTTCAGTAGCAGCTCATTTTGGATGTGTAATTTTATGGTTAGTGAGTGAGACTGAGAAATCATTGAGCCAAGTTTTAATTCCGGTTGAGTTTGTTACATTCATTTTCCCATAAATAATTTTGGTATAGATTAAATAGCAAGACAGACCAAGTTCATTAGCCTTGATTGGTAACCAGTCTTAGAGAAGAACAACTCTAAATTCAGAAGTTATTGTTGTGCTAACTCTTCATTCTTGGTTAGCAGTCCATCTAGAGATGGTGGCAATGATAAAAGCACCTGTCCTTGGACTACTTTTAGGGATGTTATGGCCTGAAAACCCCCTGGAATTTTAAAGTCATGTGTGTTTTTCAATTTGCCATAGGTGGAATTAGCATATTTTTTTCTATTGGTATGTGGTTTACCTGTTTTTCTCCAGATTGTATGTTCCAGATGAGGGCAGAGTTCATTTAAGTTTATATAACTGTTTGCTTTAACATGAGAAGGCCAACCAACTAACAAATAAAAATGATATAGGCTTTTATATAATAAGATACCAGAAAGATTATAATTATTTTCTGCAATGCTATGGCTGCTCTCATATTGTATATATGATAAGTTAGACTGCGCTAAGAATTTTTACATAGACTACGAAAAAGAATATTGTACAGTATGAAGTTAATGAGATTCATTTTAAAAACACATTGCATGGCTTTTTATTACTAAATGGTACATATTGTATGTTGCTATCATTTGCTGGAATTAATTGATGACTGTTTTTCAAGCCTGAGTGTATTATTTGCTTCCATTGTATACAGATTTCAATCTATGACCCACATGTAGGTGGTACCTAAATTTCTTTATCTAAAAGTTGGTCTTAATAAATAGACATACATAAATAAATGGATTTTATTTTTCAATCTGACATGTTTTTATTACTTCAAATGTTATTTTTAGTGGATGCCATATTTGAGTAGAATCTCCGTTCATTTATTAAACAATATTTATTTTGTCTACTGGTCTGAGTAAACAAGAAATCCAGAGGGCACATTTTATTATTAAGTTTTCTCAAGTACACAGAGTGGGAAAAAATAAATACTATTTAATAAATAAATGGAGTGTCTACTCAAATATGGGTATCCACTAAAAATAACATTTGATGTAATAAAAACATACATGAATATATGCAATATTCATATTGTGACTCCTTCATATTTTCTCAGTCCAGCAGTAGTCATTAATCTCACATATTCTGCACCTCCCCTTACTGCTTGGGCACTTATATAGTCTCTCTGCCTGGCTATGCTAAGTAGGTAGTCATTTACATATCACTACACATATAACAAATGTCAAGGATTCTGCTCATTTGTGAGATGGTTAAACTCAGAAATTTTAAAACTATTTTAAAATAAATTTGGCAGAAATGATTTTTTGTTCATTTTGTAGATGAAAGTTTAAAAGATGAAACTCATAAAGATTACAGTTGAAGCTTTATTATTGTAAAGCAAGAGAGAGAAAAAAGGAATTTTTTGGCAAAGTAAATATGAAAAAAGAATTTATTTGACCCAATGATTGGGATGACATTCTTTAATGGATAAAAGTACTATAGAAAAACAGCAACTGCAAGAACTTAGGAAAAACTCTGCATTCTATGGTGTGAATGCCAACTCAGACTGATAAAACTTTTTTATTTGTTTTGTAAATAATGGCAAAATCATAACTATTTCCTTCCTTATTTAATCAACATTTAAATAGAAAATACATTTAATTGTAAAGTACATAATTAAAATTACAGCTAACTTAGAGGAAGCAAATCTAATTTTTATTTAAATTAAATTCAACTAATTTCTAACCATTCATCTACACTGTGAATGGTAATAACCATTTCTTTATAAGGAAACATCTGGCAATCATTGACTGAGCAGCCAGTTACTGTAAGTTAAAATTATAACATTTTTCTATTAAAACAATTTTTCAAGAAAACAAGTTCACTGTTATCACTCTTTCCAGTACTGATAGGGGATTCGTTCCTAACCTTTTGTTTAAAATAGTGTGGAATGCCAGCATCTTCATTATGCCATTATTTTCTCTTTGATTTAATGTGCTATCCATTTTAGTTGTTGCCACTGTTGAAAGTCCTCAAGTGGTGTAGCTTCTGTTATTTGTTACAGTTCTCTGCTTTTGATGGGTTCAACAAAGGATGGTCCTCACTAAGACCTACATGCTTCATTTGCATTACTTCAATTAATCTCCAGTAATTAATCTGAGCTAATTTGGCAAAAAGGTGTCAAATGAACAGTTTTCTCCTTGACACTGCTATTATTTTAACTACCTTCACTCCTTGGCAGTGTTTATTGTTCTAAGAAGCAATGATTAGAATTGTCTAACACTTTCGCCCCAGCCCCTCAACCTCCGACGTCTTACTCTGTGGGTTGAGGTGTCTACTTAGTCTTAACTGAACTTAAGGCAGTGACCATAGGTCCCCTGAGCATCCGTAGATCATTTAACCAGTCCACTGGTTTAATCCTGCTTCCTGCCCACGTTGTGTTTGGTTTGATCCAGAAGGCAGAAGTGATGTTCATCCATTCACAGTTGACTGAAGATGTAGACACGACTGGAGAGTTTGTGCTAAGAAATTTAGAATGCACAAAAAAAAAAAATATATATCTGCAGAAAGCCGGACAAACAACTATTCAATGGTTGAATTGTTAATGTCTTTTATATAGCAGAAAAGAATAGTATAGAAAAGAAACAGGTTACAGAAAAGAAAATAATTGACGTAAAAACTCATACACTGGATTCTAGACAGAGAGAGAGTGGGTTGTGATTAGCTTGTGAAATCATCTCAGAACGATATACGACTCATGCGATGGAGAGATAAAGATTTCTGTGTGCTGCTTAAAGTTTATAGTTGCGTTCCTCCTCAGCGGTAGTAACAGTAGTAGTAATCTTTGTGGTAGCAGAAGCATCGGTACTTATATTAACAGTACATGTTAGTGGGGGTTTTGTTCCAATCCCTGACATCACTTCCAGTCTCCGATATCTCTCCACCCAGCTTAACAGCACTCGATGACAGACGAGCCCATAAACAACCTTTTGATTATTGTAGCTTGTTTGACGTTTCCGTTTCCAGTGGTAGTAATAATAGTAGCAGTCTTAGATTGTTGGAGGAGTAATTCGCTTCTTCGTACTTATATCAACAAAATATGTTAGTGGGTGTTTGGTTCCAATCTCTGATGTCACTTCCAGTCTCCGACCTCTCTCTACCCAGCTCAACTGCACTCGACAGCAGACGAGCCAACGAGTCTGTCAACAGATTTCTGTGCGCATTTATATAGATAAACCTGGCTGATCATAAATCGACCCTTTGCCTGCACGCGATTATCACGAGTGCTGCCTTCAACCCAAAATCATGTGAATTTCAAAGTTCCTCATAGCTCTAGTAAACTCTATTTCAAATTTTAACCGATAAAAATTATCTCGATCATCTTCCATTGTCTTCCTAATGACCCAATTCCAAATGTGCTAGATCAGATTCCCATCAGTAAACAAAATTGGTCTGATCTAATTTTGCTGTTCAAATCTACTCCAATTTCACTAAAAAAAATATATATGTGTGTGTGTTTGTGTGTTACAATTGTAATAAAACTTAAACACATGATGAAAATGAATTTATACATTTTTTTGTTCTTGAGAATTACAACAAAAATATTAAGTACTATTTTTTATTAGATTGTTTGTTTACAAGAATAATTTTATATTTACATCATTTTAATACAATTAAATCTAATGCAATGCAATATTTATCATTTATCAATTTATAAAGAAATAAATATAAAAACAATTTTTTATTCATAAATTTGTAAACATTTACTAAATTGTTAAAATATATGTTACCAGCTATAAGGAAATCCTTATTATTTACCATTTTATAAAGTTTGAATCATTTGGTAATTAGGCAACGTTTACCAACCATTTCAATAAACAATATAATAAATAGTTATAAATAAACAATCTAATAAATAAGTAATGTATATTATTTTTGTTGTCAAATCTTAAGAACAAAGAAAATGTATAAATTCAATTTCATATGTTTACATTTTATTACAATTTTGATCATTAATTTTTAAAACAATAAACATTGCCGAGGAGTGAAGGTAGTTAAAATAATATTGGTGTCAAGGGGAAAACTGTCCTTTTGACACTTCATTTTTTTCAGACACAAAGGTCCAAGTTTGTCACTAATTCAATTTGTCTCTAGTAACTCATGTCAATGAATTACTATTTGTTTGTATAAATTTAAAATGTGTTTACATTTTTCTTTTACTGATTTTAGGGATATTTCCTTCCTTTATGATGTTCCCAAAAGTGACAAAAAAATTGAAAAATCCAGTAATTTTGATGTGGGTGTTATTAGAAAAAAAAATGAGAAAAAAGATTCAAAGGTAAATAAATGTTTTCATATATACAAATATTACTTTGAAGCAATAATTAAAACTTTTCTCTGACACTAACTCAAAATATTTTAAAATTTAATGTGCTCTCCAACAGCGATCGAACTTTCATCCCTTTGATCCTTGCTAGAAAGAACATTTTCTTTATTAATATTTCTCAAAAACACAGACTGATAAACTTAAAATAAAAAATAAAAATGCGGTGTCTATTTTAGATATGAGTATCCACTATAATAACCTTTGAAATAAAATATATATGTATGTATACTTTGACAATTAAATCAACAACACATACTTTACCAGCTATTAGAAGTTATTTATTTTAGTACAATAATTAGTAGTGCTTTATAAAATGTGTTACTGTTAGACCAAGTTAATCTTTGAAAAAATCTATTTACATATATATAGAAATGCAGACAAAGTTTGCAGCAGATTGTTGTAGCAAATTGTTAAATGGTTATGTTTCCATTGCAGGCAATTCAACTTCCAAATACATTAATACCAGAGGAGTTTCATTTGGTAAGGAACCAAGGTGTAAAGAGTTTGGAATTGAAAGATGAGTATGTATTTTAGCAGATTATTTCAAATACAATGTTATTCATTTGAAAATATCCCAATTTTAAATAATAAAATTTGGGAAAATATTCAGTACATTAATGATAATATATTACCATTTTTTCAGTATTATTTTTTATATTTATCTGAAAATTGTACAGATTTTTCAAATAATACTGTAAATTTTTAAAAAAGAAATTTTTATTTTATTGGTAAATGGAATGGCTTTGTAAATTAAAGATAGTAAAACTTGTTAACCCTTTGTGAAAAAATGAGAATTGAATTGTCACGCGAGTATACTTGATTACCTCCCTTGCTATATAATACATATTTTGTTTTTTTGCATTAAAATTTCTTTTGTATGCAAAAAATCAAAAAACAAAACAAAACACCCCGGAAAACAAAAACCCAAAACAAAAAAAAAGAAACTTGATTTCAGGGCAACAATAAGATTACTTTCATAGTCTATCCCAGGAAACTGGGACACCTCAAGGTGGTGTAATGGTTAGCAAGCTTGTCTCGCTGAAACATTTACTACTGAGTAGTGAGTTCGATCCTTACTGGGTGCCCCCTACTTTCAGCCAAGTGCCACATCTATGCTTGGAAAATCACTATTCCAGGAAACTGAATGATGCTAGTTGAAAATTGCTAGCATTTGGTGTTCAATGCATTCGGTACTTATTGCATTATGAATATATAATATTAAAAAAACATAGCATTCACTGCAAGGAAAGAATATATAATATTAAAAAACAAAACAATATATATTGTTAAATATATGATATAATATGAAATTATAATATATAATACGAAATTAAAAAATAAAACAAAACAGACATATTTTCTAAAATATTTCATTTTGAAACTGACTGAAACTTAACTGTTTTAATTGTATTTTATTTCCAGTTCAACATAGAAAATCTAAACAATTTCACAGAATTTATAAAACTATATTATGGGTAATAGTAGTTTTTGTTATCATTGGATAAAGCCCAGTAAATTGTTAGATAGTACATTTTTCCAGGGTATATTCCTTGAAGAATAATTTTAAAAATACTGATAACATCTTAAATGCCAAAAAGTTGTTTATATCTAATATCTAGTTTAGAAATGCAATTTATGACAATGATGAATTTAAATGTTATTCTTATTTATTCTGTGCTTAAAACATATACCTTTGGATTTATAATTCTAGAAAAATGCTCTAAAAGTCAATTCTTAGTTCTTTAATAATGTATGTATATGAACAGCAAATATTTTTTTTAATTTATGTAACTACAGTGCTGTTCGATAAAAGTGACTCACCTGATTTTTTTTCTAAATGTTCTCTTCTCCAATGAAACGAAAGTTGAGCTAAATTCAAAGGATAAGCGATCTAAAATCCGAAGAAGAAGCTTTGAAAGCTCTTTGAATTTAGCAGCAAGTACTGTCAAGTATCCGTTCAGTATAATGTTCTGGGGATGCTTTTTTCATGGAACTGGTTTCTTAAAACCTATTGAAAAGACCCTCAGGAGCGAGCAGTACAAGAGAATTTTAGAGTCTTGTCTGCTCCCTTCTGCTGAAAGGGTGCAAATCGACCAAACCATGCTCATTTTTATGCAGGATAATGCTCCCTGTCACAAATCAAAATTGATGAAGGAATACTTTGATAAGAAGCAGGTGAGTGTTATGACATGGCTGCCCCAATCTCCTGACCTCAACCCTATAGAAAACTTATGGAGCATTATAAAGTACAGGCTCTTGAGAAAGCAATTGAGCAACAAATAGGATTTGATTGTGAATTTCATATCTGAATGGAATTCAATGCTTGGAGATGAGATTTCCCAGAACCTAATGAAGTCAATGCCAAAAAGGGTTGAAAAGGTTATTCAAAATAAAGGAGGACCCATAGATTATGAAATATTTCGAACTATATTACCTATTATAAATAAATTCTACCTCTATTATTCTTTATTTAAAGCTGTTTGGTTATGTTTCTATTGATTACTAATTGCAGGAAATAAGTGAGTCACTTTTTTAGCACAGAGTTTTTCCCTAAATCTCATTTATATCCAAAATTATAATTATCAATAGAATACATTAGGGTGAGTAAACTTTTTTACTAGGTGGTCGGGAAGGGGTCTTTATATTAATAAGATTAAAAATTAGTTTGACCCCAAAAACAATAGGCGAAAAAATATTTATGTAAAAAAAAATCAGTTGAGTCACTTTTATCGAACACCACTGTATATAGATTATATTATAGTGAAAAGATAAGTAAAAAGTTATCTTTTAACTTGTAGTTTGGCAGATACAGATATGCTTATCAGGGCGAGATAAATCTGTCCTGCAATTATTATTTTGAGACAATATGTAAATGAAAAGAAAAAGTTTAAGCATATTTTATATCTCTTTATTCATCTAATACTACCAAAATAAATTCAGACCTAAAATGAAAATAGTAAATAATTTAGTATTTGATATATAAATTTTTAATGCATTAAGTAAAAATAATAAGTCAGGAGACTTTTGGTATTGTGCATACAAAACTGCTATACAGATATTCAAGAGGCAAAGATGTTGAGTCAAAAAAGTATACAGGTCACAAAAAGGATTTTAATCTCTCATACACAGGAGTGAGGGATTTCACTTGGGTTGAAAAAGTGAGCAAATGGAGTGAATGTATATACGAGTAAAAAATTCTGGTTTAATCAATTTTTGCCAATTAGTTCTGAAATTCATGTGTTCTCTTAATTTTAATTTAACTCATATTTGCTTATCTAATTATAAATTGGTGAGAAAATATTTCCTTATAAAATATATAAATTGTGCAAATTTTATTGCTTAAAACACAATGAAAATTGTATAAGTCAGTCACTACAAAACATGGAGAACATAACAAAAAAGGTTTATTTGAGTTGATATATATACAATTGCTTATTATATACAATTGCTTATTATAGTGTTGTAATAGTCAGCCAAGTAAAAGTTTAATTCGGTTAAACTCTTCGCACAAATTTAGATACTTATCTTGTTTTAATACATTTCTGACTGGGAACTTTTTTGCTGATGGATATTTATTTACTTGGTCAAAAAATAAAGGTAAATAAAGAAACAGTAAATTTGAATTTATATTCATTATTTCGTGAATCAAAGTTCCAATTCAAGGGAGGCAATTCACTCAACTAGCCTAAAGTTATTTTCAGAACTAGTCTTTTAGACCCTGTACATCCAGTGATTATCAAAATTGGCAGCAGAAAACAAAAACATATTTAAGAAGTATAAAATCTTTATTTATTTTTCAATAGACCAATTTAAATTTATTTTTATCTCTTTGACTTCCAGACTATACATATATTTGAATCAAATGCATATGTATTTTTAACATTCACTAATTGGAATTTCTATTTTATTTCCTTCATTTTTCAACAGGGAATACAGCACATATTTGCAAGAACATGAAAAACATTTGGTTCAGTTCCCTTCATTGTAAGTCTGATTTCCATAATTCAAAGATGAATGGTAAAGTATATATTATAAATATTTGTACCTGTTTAGAAGAAAACATATTCAGTCATGCCTCTAAGGTTGTGAAAAGTGACAAAAAAAGTCAGTCATACTTGGCATGCATTTATCAATAGAAACATTTTCTATGCAAAATAAAATAATATCTGGTTGTACATGACCACTTCAGATGTTAGTATCTTTCTTTTTTAGATAATTTCATGAAAACTATGACAGTTTATATGTTCCTTCATTACTCAATATATTTTAATTGTTCCTTCGGGTTTAGATAGAAAAAGATCAGTATAAATATGCATGATAACCAAAGAACAGTTTGATAGATTGTGACAAAATTAAATGCTTGAAATTGATCCAAATTTTTTTTGCTTTAATTTTTGGTGAGGATTCATTTTCAATAAATTATAACATTACAAAAAGCTCAAATTCTCATCCTTGTTTTGTTGTTTTTAATTAGAGTATTTCCTACTCTTTACTTAATTTAAATTTTTGGTTGTGGATATTTATTCAGATCAACAAACCCTGTGAGAATAGCTTTTATTCAATACCTATAAAGAAATTTAAGGTGGTTGGAAAACTTGATGTTTTTTATGACTATAATTATTCAACCATATATTTCCGATTTTTACTGATCTGAGAATTAATAGCAGCTGATTTTTTTATTTGAATAATTATCATTATTATACACTGATTTACTTAGATTCATCTTGGTTGTTAAAGTTGTAACATTTCATCCATTGTACCCTATGACCTCCTCGGGTGTCTGTCATAGTTGGTTACTGTAAGGTTTGGTTGTTGTTAAGTATTGAGTGAAAGGCAGAGTTATATTAATATATTTTATTAATATTTATTTCCAGTCAATAAGCTAGGGTGCACATTGGCTATTCCCAGAATTCCAAGTGAAGTGTTCCTTTAGTTGTATTCCTATGCTAAGTGGTTTATATTGAGTGTGCATGGGGAAGTGGTTCCTAAGTTACTGTTAAAGTTACTTTCTGGGAATTTCAAATCAAACCCTTTATTAAATTCATTGAATTTTCTTCTTCTATGCATGTTACATAAAATCTCATATCAGTTAATTTTTTCTAGTTAATTTGTCCTTGGGATATTATATCTCTCTTGCACTGAACCAGGGTACATATGACTTTTTGCATTTCCTAAACCAACAACTAGATCCACTTAACCAGTGCTTTTATCCACTAGGCTAGTAGTTCCCAAACTTTTTTTCTCTGGGACACATTTTTAGAATGAAAATTTGCTTGCACTTCACCAAAGAGAAGAACCAGTTGAAAGGAGCAAGCAGCCCTACAGCAAAGAAGGTCAAGAGAGAGAGAGAGAGAGATTTAAAGGGAGATAACCACGGATTTGAAGCCATAACATTATCATTGATAACTCCCTTTGCCAATTTGCAAACATTGTGTTACTATATTCTTAATACTTGATATAATGCAAAAATATCACAATGATAAAATTGGTCAGTAATTATTTATAACTATTTATACTGGGACTCATGCATGCAATTACAAGTAATCGTTAATAATATTTTAAATTTTGAAATCGTATTTATTTTTGGCATATGAATTTTTTGAAACTTTCTAAATCTTTGATTGTCTTTCAATCATTCTGCTGCACCTACTATCCTTTTCTGCTGCAGCTATGAGGCATGCCACACTGTTTGGGCACCACTGCACTAGACCTTGTGTCCTGAAGGTCAATTCAATACAAGAAACTTGGAGTTTTAAACCTCATGTCTCTTTAACTGAACTAGAATAAACAACTTTTACACTACCTTTAGTGTAATTAGGTAGTGGAGTTTTTGAGTCTTGAGCCTAATGTTCTTTTTTAGTTAAGTGGATAAGTGTATAATATTGATACCAACAGTGGCAACCAAAAGCAATTAACTACTTAACCCAAAATCAATCAGACTATTTCACTGTGAATGTGACAACTTGTACTACAATCTTGAATGACTACAGATACTACTCCATCTTTTTTCTTTTGTTCATGAAATTCTGCGATAATTCATTATTATACTTAACAAATCCTGGAATGATGATAATGACTCTTTTCAAACAATATTTATCAGATCAAATCTTGGTGAAAGCAGTGTTCAATTTGTTGTGTCAGAGTAGATATTTTTGTTTGATCACAAATCATAAAAATTATCAAAAAACTTTGACTTGTTCCTAACTTTGTTAAGATCACACAATATGACCGTAATTGAATTCTGAATCAGAAGAAAATGTGCTGTTCTTCTGGATTTTAGCACACATCTACAGGCAGGTAGAGCTCTTTGTTTAAAAAATGTTTTTCATTCACATTTTGATAGAAGCTTAGTGACAGTTTCAGTGCACATTTAATATAAAATGAAGGAAAGTTTGTTAATGATTTAATATAATTTTGATTTCTTGTCTTTTCTACTATTGTTTCTTTATGTTCAAAACTATAAGCATTATAATTCCTTTGGTATTGTAATTTATAACTTATCACTTAACTGACATATTCTGACAATGAGAGAAGTAAAATTAGATTTGGGTTTCTTAGAAGTGAATGTAAATATAAAATAAAAAACTATTCTGCAGTAATGTGTACAGTTTATTTAAGTTTGTTTCATTTATTTCTATTCTTTAATGCTATCATTTTCTTTTAATTTGGACAGTACTAAATAATTTTGCTGGTAATGAATAATCATTAACAATGATGTTTCTTGGTTAAAAAGTAGATTCTGTATTGAGAAAACCAACAGAGTGGTGTTGTGTTCTATTTCAGGAAACCTAATAGTCGATATGAAGTGGTCCAACTGAGGAATACAATGCTTGACATGTTGGACAAAGCAGGAATCAATAATTTGAAAGTGGAAGTCAAAGGTCCAACACAGGTAGGTCAAGATAACCTGTAAGTCTTATAATAAAAATGAATAATTTTCTTTGATCTTTTAGCTGTATATGTATATCTTTCTACTTGTATGTCATTCAATTTTTAAGCTACCATTGACATAATCAGTGATATCAGCCACACCAAATATATTCAAGAGATGATAGCCAGATCAAATATTTTGTAATGATAGAGGACAAAGTATCAATCACTACACTTATTAAAGTTGAAATTTAATTTGGAATAAGTATGATGCGGAGTGATTTTTCTGATTATCCAATATAAATGATATCATTTGATCAAAAACTCAAATGATATCACTCATATTGTGTAATTGTTTATTGTTTACTGAGAAATTGCTTATTAATTTTGTTGTCAATTCTCAAGAACAAAGAAAAGGTATAAATTCACTTCATATGTTTATTTTTTATTAAAATTCTAATGATCTCTTTTTAAAGCAATAAACATTGCTGAGGAGTGAAGCTAGTTAAAATAATAGTGGTGTCAAGGGAAAAACTGTCCATTTGACACTCCAATTTTTTTGCAGACATAAAGGTTAAAGATTACCAAATTTTTTTGTTTGTTAAATTATGAAACATCTAAACATCATAGGAATTCACATATCCACATGTTTTCAATTTTTTTAAAATGCTTTACAGTGCTCAAATAAGATATGTGGATTATCTCTGCAGTGTCTTATGTTAAGTGACTGGCATTATATTTAATCAGTTTTGATTTGGTTTTCATCAATGACTGCAGGTCTGTTGAAATAATCTCGGTCTTCCAGGTCAAAATCTTCTGAACCTAGTGAACGACTTACAAACGTTACTCTCGACTATGGCACCACCTCCATAAATAGCCCATATGTTTTTGCTATTTGTACAGTATTTTTCCCATTTCAGAAATAGGAGAGCATCAAATGATAAAAATGAATTTAATTTTCCTCCATTTTCACTTTTAACATAAAACCATTTAAAATTCACAATCCATACATGAATCCTATAGGAAGACATGTTGGAATTTCACCCATCATAATGTCATAATTTTCTGTCAAATGTGAAACAAATTCAATTGTTCAAATGTGACCAGTTGAAAGATGCTACAACCTTTTGTTCCAACCCAATATAAGTATATAATCTTATGATTATATTCATTTTATGATAACATTTTGTAAGGAATAGACAATGCTGAATATCAATTCTAGAAGCTTTATTCTGCTAAACTGATTGTTAGTAGTTAAACAGCCTTTTATACAGAGGGGGGCTAGTATTGAAAGGGGTAGGATGGGTATGTTCATTATTATTGCACATTTATTAATTTTCTGTTTTCAAGAGGTTTTTAAACTATCAAATAAACTATTTTTTAAACTCAAGTCAAGTCAAGATCCAGAGCTTTGATTATACTGCTGTGGATTTCCCAGTGACTTGGATAGGCAACAGTCAGCTAGCTCTCTCCTCCTTTCCAAGCATCCCTGTAAAGTGGGCTAATGAGAGCAAGGTTACACTCCCGCACATCCCTCCTAATGCAATCCTTCCACATCTTCTTAGATTTACCTCACCATCTGTGACCAGGAACCCTGAACTCCGAGACAGTCCTGATTCATGATGAAGTTTGTTGGATGCGATCAAACCACCCAATACTGAGCATTGTTAACAACTTGGAAGAGGGGGTTTCATGCTGAAGATCCAGTGAATCATTGAGCAGTCATTGCAGTGGGGCCGCCATAAGACTGATGCACTTGGTGCCCAAGGCTCACTGCTGTAGAGCAGTGCAGACCATACACATGCAGAGAACAATTTTCCACGAGTTTTCAATGATATGTTTTTGGATGTGAGAATGGGTAGGAGCTTTTTGAATTTCCCCCAAGTCACAGAGCACCTGGTTATAATAGTGAGCTTGCAACCTCCACCTGCACAGAGTATATCCCCAAGATAACAAACAGGGCTCAATATCCATTTTTGACCTGTTCAAAATGACTTGGGTAGTGGGCCTGCCATCAATAGGGCACACTTCACTACAACATCTAGGGCAGATGTAATCTGGTAGTTCTGTTAGCCTACCAGTGATGCCACATTTCTTGTGCACCCAGGTGTTGTATTTGGAGCACAAGATCAAATTCGTATCCACTCCATTGCAGCAAACAGCACAGGGAAATGCATCAGATTCTCACTACTTGTCCAGGTCAACATCAGAAATCATAAATTTGGTCTTTTCATGTTGACCTGGAGCCCCTTGTTTTCCATGCCTGCCTTACAGGTTTTCAGCTTTGCAATACATTATCCAGAGTGTCAGCAATTAACACAAAGTCGTCAGCATATAGAAGTTCCCATGGTACACTAGTGCAGAACTCCTGAGAGATCAACTCCAACACAAGAATGAAGTGCAGTGGACTCAAGACTAAACCTTGATGAACACCAACACCGAACTCCCTGCCATATTGACTATTGACACTAACTTGACTCTGGCATTGCAGTACATGCCCTGAACCATACAAATAGCCCATTCCTCAGCTCCAAGTCTTCTCATGACCCACCAGATCACCTTTCTTGGAACATGATCAAACATCTTCTCCAGATCCACAAAGTTGAAGAAGAGAGGTTTCACAGCTGCAATGAATTTCTCCTGCAGTTGATGCACAATGAAAATTGCGTCAGTGGTGTCTCTCCCTACCATGAAACATACTGCATTCCAGCAGTTTCATCAAATGATCAGTGAGCTTGAGATTTCTGTAGTTGCCTCTGTCCAAGTGCCACCTGTAGCATGACTTTTTCTCAGTGACAGCATCATCAACTTAGCCATTCCATCACCAGGTTTCCAGTTCCCACTGATGGTTTTTGGAGGTGTCACATACCCCCAGGAAAGATGTCTTCAGCTTAGACCAGATCTCTTCCACATTTGGTACAGCATCAATGCGAGTCTGCAAGGCCTCCAATTTAGCATTGTAGGCTGTTTGGAACTTGCTTGCAATAGATTGCAAAGCCTCCAGGTTCAAAGGTGCAGTTTGAATGTGTGTTTCCTGAGTTTTGGTACAGAAACTTTAAAGTTGTAAACTAGCAGGTGATGTTGCAATGTGCACTCATCACCAGGTATAACTCTGACATCCAAGACCAATTTGCTGAAGCTTTTGTGATATAGGATATAGCCAATCTGTGATTTATGACTGCCAGAACTGAAGGTGACCAGGTGTGACTCTTTTTTTCAAGAATTGAGTATTGCCAAGGATCAGATCATTTGCCAAGGCAAACTGCAGTACCCTCTTGCTTTCAGTGTTTTGTACTCTGTAACCATGACCACCATGAACCTCCTCAGTCATTGTCACAGGCACCCACATGTCCATTCCAATTCCCAATTAGTATGAGAATCTTCGATGTGGGAACTCCAACAACCAGGCTTTGCAACTGGTCATAGAAGTACTCCTTTTCTGTGTCTGGAGACTGACTTGCAATGCATAGAGAGAGAGAGAAATGCGAGAACAGCCCTGCCCACAACCAGACTCAATAGTAGGATTCCATCAGAAATCCATTGAACATCAAGGACCTTTACCACCCATCTTTCAGTCAACAGAATGCCAGCACCACCTCGTCCATCCTTGTTTCCACACCAGAAGAAGTGAGGCAACCTGGAACTTGGTCAGGTGCTTTCTGGATTTGCCATGATGGCCGGACCCTCCCGCACCCGAGAGTCAGCCAAGACATTACCAGCACAGCCTATCATTGATTTTGTAAGTGAACTAGCCATATTATTGGTTTCAAAGTTTTCATGGGACTGTCTGTCCTAACTATCATCCTAACTCAAATCTTTGCAGCATTTGAGAAAATCGCCATTCCCACATCTGGGCTGTATGCCTAACTGGGTGGATTATCTGATGAACTACTGTGGCAACAGTACCAGGACATCTGTTTGTCAAAGACTGCCACCAAAGCCAACTACCACCCAGGTCATGGCAAGATTTATTTCAAGTTTTACTCCTCCAAATCCGTTGTTTTCAGCAAATAAACAGGTGAACCTCGGGTTGAGAGCAGTAGGACAATTATATTTCACTATAAAACTATTGAACTATTTAATAAAACTATTAAAGTATTTAATAATTTGAAATAACATATTTACTTTTTAAGTAAATATGTTATTTTAAATTATTTTCAATATTTTCAATATTTGTTGAGCAATTATTTATAAGTAATTATTTAGTAATTATACCCATGTATGAGATTTAATAAACTTGATCAGAAAGTCCCTCAGACTTCAGCTAATTCTTGTTATAAAAGAAAAATAGTAAACAGTTTGAATACCAGCGACTGGTATAAATAGATTGGTTTAGATTAGTTTATTTGTCTGTAGACAGTGTTACTCCTGATATTGTGCTTCTCTTGATATTCCCTTTCAATTCTATCAACACTTTTGTCAATAAGTATATATTTTTTTAAAATCTAGATTCACAACCTTCTGGAGCTGATAAAAAAGGAACAGAACATTTACAACGTTATCTTCCATGAATTGATACGGCAGGTCAGAACCACCAACTATTTTTTTTTCCTTTTATATTTAAATAGTTCTTATCAAATATTTTAATTCTTCTGGAGACATTCTTATTTCCAGGTAGAAAACCTTTACTGAATTATGAATAAGAAGCACAAGAATATACTAAATAAACAAATGACATTCAGTAAGTGAACATCTTGTAAAATTAACCTTATTTTCTGCCATGAATATAAACTTGCTTCTCACATGCTTCAGTAGATTGCTTTATTTCTTGACACTTACTATTGAAAGTTAAGAACCTGTAATTAGCTGATTTAAAGTAATTGTGAATGGCTTTCTAAAATTGTTGGAATTGATAAAACACTCTGAAACTAGTTTTCAAATCTTTTTATCTGCTAATCTCATATTGTCTTTTAATTCTCTCCATTAAGGTACCATGACTTGATTTGGGTGTTAATTTTTTAAATGTTACAAAACTTTCCAAGACACTTAAAAATAATCTGTATAAGAAAATTTACAATATGCAAAACTACTGTAGAACAAAACATTTTTAACTAGTTAAAAGCATGATGCTATGTTGGTAAAATATATTGTTATCTGCTCCAGAACAATCATTTCTTTCACTACTTTCATTACCATTTATGAAATGTCTTAAATTATTATCAGATTCACTACTTATCTAAGAAGACCTTGGTCAAAGAAATTTCTTACAAAATATGTCATCCACTGCTTCCAAATGTTTAAATAGTAAAATAATAAACCAGAATAATTTTAGAATAAAATTTAACCACCACCACCACCACCATCATCATCATCATCATGAGTGCCATGACTAGCTACGTGCACAGGATTTCTGCACAGTTGAGCACCTGATCAGCACTCTTTACATCTCAGTTGTATACCAATGTCTGAATTTCTGTGAAGGATCTACTCAGTAACATTGTCAGCCTATTTTTTCCTCTGTCTACCTCTTCTGGTAGTACCTTGTAGGATTACAGTGAACAGATTGTTGACTCTTGTGCTGTGGCCATATCATTTCAACTTCCTCTTCTTGGCAATGGTTATAACGTTTTCATAATGGGCCTGTTTTTTGTTTGATGTTGTCTCACACTGTGTCATTTAAGATATGAACATTTAAAAAGAAAATTCGTTCCTTGATTAAAAAAGGAAACTAAAATCACAATTCAATAAATCTTATATATTTATTTCTTAATTAGTGATTTTGATTTGATTTGTTTACTGGAACTATTGTTCATAGGATCATAAATCTTAAAAGATAGTAAGAATTTTTCATATAAGGTTTGCATCTACTGATAATTACTTTTTTTTTTATTGTAACTGTTTTTTTTTCATTTAAGGTCAGTGTGGATTGTCTTGAACGTGGAGATCTTCTGGCAGAAATCAGAAAACGTTACAGTAATCTTCTGAACAGGGTCCCCAACCAAATAAAAAGGTAAAGGAAAATATGTGCTATAATTCTTTGGTCACCGAGCCAAGTTCTAATTATCATAATTAAAGTATATATATATATAAATTGTTTGTTTTTTTAATTTTAAAATACAACAATAAATATATGGCAATCCTTCACTTAAGCAGTGTAAAATAAACTGCTATTCTCTGAACAGCATAAAATCAATAAGACCAAGATATATATGTTTATTACAATTAAATATTATTATAATAGTTAATGGTGAACTACAAAGTAAATAAATGCTGAAAACATGGGATATTTGCAATTTCAGCAATAGACATAACAGATCAGTTGCGTTTGTGACACCCTGCGATTAGCAGACAATGAATCTTCTCTGTCACTTCAATGATGTTTACAAGATTTGTAATACCAGCGATAACCATCTGTTGCTTCTTGATAGGCATTTAGCCTAAATAGTTGATTGCACAGGTTGCAATGTAGGCTGTTTTCGAATGAGGCGTCGTCGTACCTAACCAATGCAGCATAGTTATAGGCTCCTTAAGATGATTGCTGAGTTCCAATAAGCACCAATCTTCTTGCAAAATTTCTTCATAAAAATTCATTTGGATTGACAATTGACTGTGGGGCACTTGGTCTATCATGCAACATTAAATTACTTTAAGTAAAGAACATTTTTAAAATTAAAACATTTAAAGATATAAAATTTATATTTTTATTTTATGCTGTTTAAGTGAAGCAGAACTTTGACATAATTTTATGCCACTTATGTGAAGGATTATCAACATAGCATTACATTATAGCAAATTTGAGCCTCTGTGAGTGGGGGTGCATATAATATATATATATATATGTATATATATATATATATATATATATATATATGTATATGTATATATATATATATGTATATGTATATATATATATATGTATATGTATATATATGTATATGTATATATATATATATGTATATGTATATATATGTATATGTATATATATATATATATATATATATGTATATATATATATATATATATATATATATATGTATATATATATATATATGTATATATATATATATATGTATATATATATATATATGTATATATATATGTATATATATATATGTATATATATGTATATATATATATGTATATATATATATATATATATATATATGTATATGTATATATATATATGTATATATGTATATGTATATATATATATGTATATGTATATATATATATGTATATATATATATATATGTATATATATATATATATGTATATATATATATATATGTATATATATATGTATATATATATATATATATATATATATATATATGTATATATATATATATATATATATATATGTATATATATATATATATATATATATGTATATATATATATATATATATATATGTATATATATGTATATATATATATGTATATGTATATATATATATGTATATATATATATGTATATATATATATGTATATATATATATGTATATGTATATATATATATGTATATATATATATGTATATATATATATATATATATACATAATCTTGTGGTCCACAGAGGAGTCATATATTACCATCGATTAAACACTCCAGATTAAATTAAAAAAATCATTTTTTACATTTTCAGAAATCACATTGTATTGTAAATTAGTTGTAATTAAAGATATAACTGAAACAAATTTCAAGGTGCATACCACTTTCCCATAGCATTATATATGTATGATATATTAATCATATATTTTTGCTGGTCTTATGTGTTTTTTCTCATAGAATAATAGAATATCTCTTTGTTGCAAAATGTTGGTTTTATATTCAAAATGAATGAATACTTGGTGAACATTGTTTTGGAAGTTTTTTTAAAAAATACAAATACAAACTTGTATCCTTTTTGTAAGATAGTTTATAGCTCATGATATGTTGAGACAGAGAGAAAGAAAGAGAGAGAGCTTTCTTCTTTTCTTAACTTACATAAAAAATTTTCTCATAGTATATGTATGCAAAAGATAATACAATTGCTGATCAGCTAAATTCAACCTTCATTAGCTGAAAGTTCAGCCAGTCTTATAAATATGTAAAATACTGTACATGTGTGTGATAATAAAGAAAATGAATCTGTCCTAAAAGCATTAAAAAAAGATATTTATGTCATATCTCAGATTTTGAAATCTGTTTTTCAGTTTGCACCAAGAAGTTATTGCACAGAGAGCACTCGACCGAAGACTTACAGAGGAACTGTTCAGTTTTAAGAATTCCCTTAACAACCTGACAATGTGAGTAATGTTATTGATTCTTTCAAATGCTTTTTATCAGTTTTATATACATCTGTTGTTGGCTATTTGTATTTTTCATTAATGTTATCACTAAAGAAGCACAGAGTGAGGAAAAATAGATTATAAGAACTGATTATTCAATTTTATCAAAACAAAACAACAAAATGAAAATCAATGCAATTTTGTCTGTCTGCCAAGTATTGCTTTAGATTGTATTTCTCTAGAAGTTTTTCTTTTGAATACTTTAATGTTGGGATTCTCAAAGTGGATGATACCTTGCCCCTGGGGGTGCTGGTAAGAACCAGTGTTTGGTGAGGAAAAAGGGAGGCATTAAGGGGCACTAGGGTGGCATTAAAATCAAATAATAATTTTTATCCTCTTATTTACAAAATCTATATGACAAAATCTTGGTTACACTTAATGGACCCATTCGCTTTAATATAAAATTAACATTGGTAAGATGTATGTTCCACTTGAGCAGCTTCTTCCCATGAACTGCTGCTTTGTGGAACCAACTCTCAAGAGGATGCTTCGCTGATCACTACAATATTTTGAATCTCTTCAACTCTAGGGTCAACTGCTATCTTCCCCACATATCTCCATAAATTGCGCCTCTTACTGAGTAACTCTCTACCTCACGTGGCTTCTGGGCTTTGTACTGGGTGAGCATCAGTAAAAATGTGAATTTTTGTTCATATCTTTTGATGTTATTTCAACAGGATGCACCACATTTTACCAGACCAGACAGCCAATGTAAGTAGGGACAATATTCTAGGTTTGTAGCTACAACCATGAATGTTCATTTGGCAATATCTTATCTAAGGAAAGCTGAAATGTACAAATGTATTTACTGTATTAGATTAGTTGTTTTGCATTATACATAATAACAAGAAAGAAGTGTCTTTATATAGGTGGCACTAGGGATATAGCCTGGGTATCAAGTGGGTGGCGGCTAGAAGTTCAGGGACCACAACTTTACAATGTTCAGCCAAGTCTGATACAAGACTTTGTTGGTTTGCTTGTCATGAAATTTGTCATTTAAATCTCCTTTATTATGCTGAGAATTATTGTGGACTCATAAATAGTGTCAAGAGAGATTCAGAATTTTGATTTTTAAGAGATATTATGTTATCATCTCTAAATAATTACATATCTATCTATCTATCTATCTATCTCAGTCTGTTCATATGTATTGCTATCTGTCAGTCTATCTACCTAACTATCTATCAATGCAGTTCATAAAGGCATTAGGTTCAACATGAAGAACTTCTTGAAATGTTAGAAAAGCATTATTCACTTGGAAAGTATATAAAATAAATTACAATATGTATTGGAAACAAACAAAATGCCGGTGTCCCCCAGGGCTCTATCCTTGGTTCTACTTTATTTTTAATTTTCATTAACTACCTTCCTGATGACATCAGCTCACAACTTGGTATCTATGTTGATGACACAACCATTTACTCCTATCTCAATGTTAAATCTGATCAGTTCAATTAAGTCAAATTGGTGGCTGAACTAAAAAATGACCTACTGTCTGTTGTTAACTAGGACAAAGAATGTCTTGTTAATTTTAATACCTCTAAAACAAAACTGCTTTTTATTAGTCATCTGAGAGACCCCTTTCTTCCTTCCAGCAGCATGGCTGATGCTAACCTCCAGGAGAGTAATTCATTGCACCTTCTCGAGTTAACATTCTTTACTGACATGAAGAAAGACTACATTGAGCCCATTGCTAGGTTGTTTTTTTTTAAAACAATTGACATTGCTGAGGAGTGAAGGTAGTTAAAAAAAAGTGGTGTCAGGGGCAAAACCAACTTTTTGACACTACATCTTATTGTGGGTACATTTATTCATGTTTGTGGCTTTTTTTCATATATTCTCTCACACTAAGTAACTTCTTGCATCTTCGTGTCTTTATTGCTTTGCTTGGAATGAAATGATTAACAAAAATGTTGTTAATAAACCAGTGTTCAACTAGAAGTATCATGAATAACCCTTCCAAAATGTATTAATCAATCTGAAGCTGACCATACATAAATTGCCCTTGTTCTTTGATATCTTTCATCCTCACAATAACCCACTTACTTGCCTCCAATTAATGCAAGGCTACATAATGCCAAATTTAGGGAAATGTTAAAAGTGTCTTTAAAGTTTACTCAGCACTTTCTTGCTTGCACAATCAATCAGCCACAGAAGAAAATAGACAAAGTGCCAGATTTGTGGTTCTACTGATGAATACTGAGAATACCATGGGCAGAACATGTGAGCAATGAGGAAGTTTTAAGGAGACTAAGAACTATAAGGAAACTGATAATTATAATCAAAAAGAGTCAGCTGCAATTTCTAAGCCACATAATAAAGAAATCCTGGAAAATTGAATACTCACAAGACATAGTGAAAGCAGGTGAAGCAAACGGAAACAGTACGTAACCTACTTAATGGGTTTGAGTGAATGGATAACAGAACAGGGACATATTTGGATGGTAAAAGGTCAAAGATTATTTAGAGCAGCAGAAAACAGGAAGTTGTGAAGAGCTATCCATGTCCTAAAAGACATGGCCTATGAAAGAAGCATGTGGATGGTAGAACAAGGACAAATGAGGATGGTAAGGAGCTGAAGGTTACTTAGGGCAACAAAAAATGGAAGTTGTGGAGAGACATGATCATTCATATCCTGAAAATACATGGCACGTCAATGAAGAATCAGCTAACTGTAATACATTATTTATAAGCCTGAAAATTCTGAAGTTTGAAAAATAGGTCTAAACAGTTTATCTTCTTGCCCCACAGAAAAAAAATCACTTTTGGATAATGACAATTAATTTATTACAAGAATTAAAAAGGAAGAAAATCATAGCTAAACACAACTTCAATGGAAACAACTGTAAAAACGTTTATAGGAAATTATTATAAATTGCTGAAATTTGGCTAAACTATTACTATGCAATATACTACAATGAGCAATTGGCTTGTTTGAATGATGCATTGGAAAATAAGACTTTTTTGTGTGGCAAAAGAAGTTGATTGGAGTTTTTTCCACTTTGCAATACCTGTCCTTATTTTGAAAACATAATGAAGCAAAAAGTCATGAAGCTAAGTTGGGAAGTTCTTCTACATACATTCACCAAACGTTATCTTTAGATGCTTGTTTCACTCTATGCAGCACTTTTTACTTAGTTAGCAGTTCCAACAACTTAAATGTATAAAAATATTCTTGAAAAATACATTAAATCAAAACTAGAATTGTTTTTATGATGGAATATGCAATTTACCTGAAAGGTGGTGTCATATCCTGTTGACACTCCCACATTTTTAAAAAACAACTGAAAGAAGAAGCTTAACTTTCCAGGACCAGTGATTGTTGTAAAACTGATTCAAAGGCCCCGAAGCTTGAAAAGCAGCATTACGTGTCCAAGATGACCAGGATCAAAGTTCCAGCCAACCATCATCATCATCATCGGCCACAGCTCCAGCTTGCCATAGGCCTCCAGCCAGTCATTCTGTCATTTTCAGGACAACACTTTTCAACAACCACAAAAATATCCTTTTCAGGACAACACTCTTCAATGGTCATAAAACTGACCTTTTCAAGACAACACTTTTTGACAACTAAAAAACTGTCCTTGTCAATGTATTTTCTTTAAATAAACTTGGCAATATATTTTTTACTCTAGTCTTCGTTTTGTTTATTTTTGTCTTGCATCATTCAATATCTGTTTGCAAGCCAATATACCACCCACAAGAATGGCATAAACTCATAAAAAGCTAAAGAAAATACTCTAATGATTGGATAATGATGAAATGATTTTTTATTAATAAAAGATTTTGTCAAAAATGCTGGCAACATTTGCCTCAACCTAATGTAGTTCCTCTTCAGTTATTCTTTATTCATGAGTAACTGGGAACTAATAATTACACATTCCCTGTTAATGTAATTCTTAAATTTTTTTCAATATTTAAATCAGTAAATATTCAATCATTTGCAGGTGACAGTTCTGAGACTGAAAATTTGAATTTAATACTTATTCTGAATTACTTTTTAAATATGTTTCCAAAATAATTTCATATAGAATCAATATTTTGATGCCAAAAATGATTTAATAAACAAATATAAGTGAATAAAATTGTGTAATTTTCTATGATGAGCCAGCAATTTCTCAAACTTAAAAATTTAGTGTAATTAAAAAATTAATCTTAATCAATAAGCAGTCCTAAGCTGCTTTTGCTTGGCAAATCCTGCTGAACAACTAAATACAGATTTAGACAACACTTTCTGCTCTGTCGATATTTTTATATCTTTAAGCATTTTCAATAATATTCCTGTTAATGCTTTCTTTTTCTTTTTCTTTTAATCTTGTAGGGAATTGGCCAAGGTAAAAGAGCATGATTCTCAACTTGCAAGAGAAGTAGACAACACTAGAAAAGCTGTAAGTTGCATCAGATTGTAGTCATCTGTAATTCACCAAAATGTGGGCGCTATTTAAACTGACTGGCCCACTTATAAAAAATAGGGAAGAATTTTTTTAACAATTTTTGTAGATTAACATTCATTAGACCTTTCCTGAGCCATGGCATTTGTTAGAATAAAAAATATTGATTTTTATCATTTTAAAAGAGGGAGTCCTGTTCATAATATAAATACAGTGTTAGTTTGATCCCTGACTTCTTAAAAAGTTGTCTGTACTGTGGTTTTATTTACAAACAGCTGTCTGACCAGCTTTTGTATTCTGGCACTCTTATATGTCTTTTAGTGTAACAACTGGTGTGACTACTTACAGTTATATCGTGGTCATTCTATGAACTTTCCAGCTGACCATCATACAAGGTGCTGCCCAAAATTAAATGGAATTTGAATAGTGCACAAACACCAAATATTGTACAGACTTTTGCTGCTCCCTTTTGTGAGCAGTATCCTTTAAGATCAAGTATACAAACATTCAGAAGGACTATTTCAAAGGAGATGGTGGAAACTAGGTGTTAGAGTAAGTATCTTCTTAAAACTTTTGAGTAGTCTCTGGCTTTTGTCAAGATTGGCAATAAGTGAAACAGCTTTTGACAGTCATTATTATTTGGGCACTAATTTTATTCAGCGATGCTCATTCACCCACTCTATTGTCTGACAATTACTCCACTTATCTTTCCTAAAAATGCATGGCAATTGACAGATACTAAAGAAAATGAATCTGTTTGCCTACATCTTGAACAGACATGGCATTAAAAAAAGTAGAATAAGGCCAAATGACTGTAAATCAGAGGAGGAAAATTATGTTGTACCAATATTCTCTTCAAGACATGCTTGCTGTGAAAATCAGAAGAGGTGGAAAAGTAAAAAAAAGAAGATTTCTCAGATACAAAACAGGCTCTAATTATTTTTAGTTCTTTCAAGATAAAATTATTTGTAATTATGCTAATCTCTCCATCTTTGATTTATATTTTAATTGTTTTCTTTCCCTTTTTGAAATTCTTTATGAAGTTACAGTCATGTAGGTTACCCCCATTTGGCTTTGCCAAGTTTGCCAAGATGCTGTTAGATGGCACTGTTAAACAGCTTATAAAAACAGGTCACTCCCTGTTTCTGTCTTTTTTTTTCTCTTTTTCCTTTTAGCATGTGGTAGTGTCAACACTAGCATGGGATCTTCCCTCAGACATGGAGATATCTTTCCTATATATGCATTGATATCGCTCACACATACAGACAACCACAATCTCTAATTGCTAACTTTTCATGCCTTCTTTCTTTTCAGCTAATTTGCATGCATACTAGTGTATTTTCTCTCCTATGTTAATCAATGGTTATATAAAAACATGAAGATATAGCCTTGTTTAAATTTATTCCATTTCATTTCACCTTTACTAACAATGATGACCTGCCATTTACATGTGTATATAATGTTTGCCATCACTTTTAGGCTAGGGGCAGTATCACCATACCTGAAATTTTCATGCAAAATAAAATGTGGCTGTTTGAAGTATCTACAAATTAGATTAAATGCTGGGATACATTTAGCAGTAGTCAACAGTGATAATCACTACTTTAAAATGTATGATTTATTATAAAAAAAATTAAGAAATTACAAATCTTTTGATAATTAATTATCAAATCAAAATAAAAGGAAAATAAAGTAGGGAAACACAGGCATTGATGTTATGATGGTTGAAAATGGCAACCTGAAGAGTTGAATTCTCCAATAACTCTTTCAAAATGTAAGATATAAACTATATGTATTTGTGTGTGTGCATGTGTGACTAACTTCTTTGTTTAAGAGTAACAGGTAAATTTTTCATTTATTGAGCATATGGCATCATTTCAAAAGCCTGAATTGTATTTTTTAACCAATCACAGTTGACAAAATAAAATAAAAACTTAATTTATGAATCTGTTAAGTATTATAAAAAGAGATTTTGGCAAATTTTAACAAACATGCCTCCAAAAAAAAGAAAAAAACGTTTTTCTCTCTTGACACCACAATTTATGTATATTCCCTCTTCAATTTTTTAAAATAAGGAATAATCTGAGATGTAAAATAATCTGAAAAGAAAATGTATACTACCTGGAAAATATTTTTCAAAATTTATACTTACAGTTATTTGACATTATGTGTTAATTTAACACTTTCACTGCTACTCATTTGCCCAGTGCTGCCCCCATCTGGCCAGCCATTTTTAAAGAAAATGCCAAATTTCAACCTACATATTTTATTACACAGAAAACTGGCACCAGTGTGTTTTACAGCATTCCATTTTCATGGATATACCTGGGAATGACTTACCAGATCAGTAATGGGTATACACATGATATCTTTTGAAGCATAGTCCTTTGTGGAGTGGGACTTCACACTTTTTGCAGAAGTACCTTGTTTCTGAGCGTTTTCCAGCTTTTTTGCAGACTCTGCATGGCTTGGAAGGGTACCTTTTCTTATTGGTTGGTGGAATTTCTACCAAGTCATGAGCTTTCATTCCACCAACCAGGTGATTGGCAGGATCAATTTCAGGTGCCCTTGGACATACCACAGCTTGAGGAGCTTCCCCTTCATTTTCAGAGTCAGAGGAATGATAGTCGGGGGTGGCATCCTCGGCCTGACCAAATTCTGCAAGAATGTCATCAATCAGTTCCATCCTGAAATCCAGCAATGCAAGTTCTTTCTGTGGATTTGCCTTGTTGTACAGGATGTGGGAGTTCACAATGCACAATTCAAACAAATATAGCACAAATTTCTTGCTCCACTTGATGGTTTTGTGCGTACAGGGATAATATTTTGACATCTGGTCCAGTTTGTCAACACCTGACATATGTTTGTTGTAGTCCAGCACACATGCAGGTTTTCGAATTGGCTGATTGTTCTTGTCCTGAGTACCAGAATCTTCCATCCTAGAGTCATGGAGAGTGGAGATCATTTTCACTGGGCGTTTGTTCTTCCACACGAGCACTAACACATCTCCATCCCTACGAAATGCTGCCCTGCTGAACTGATGCACATGTGGAAGTCTGTCAATATTTGTCCAGTCCACCACCTGATTTTGATTTCTCCTGCCCTGATTTCATCTACCATGGGCTGGAGCCGGCTGTGGAGCATTACCAGGATCAGCAGGGCCAGGCCTATGCACAGCAGGTGCTGCAGGCATTGCAACAGGCCCACCAGGTGCTGCAGGCATTGCATTATTTACTACACCGGCGGCGCCTACGGCTACGGGCTGACCATCACCTTGGCCATAATGAACATTCATGTCAACATCACCGTGATCGCTCAAATCATCGCTAATATTTCTGTCAGTTTCACTTTCACGACCATTACCATCCTCCTGCACGTACTCGGGATCATCAGAATCAGAATTTTCGCTAAATCGATCTGATTCAGAGTCATCGTCATGCTAGCCACATTTTCGTCAGGAATATTTTCAAATTAGATACGAAACTATCATGACATAGAGAAAAATCGAGGCTGACTAATAATTTGCATGATAGAACAGTTAGAATTTCCCGTATTTTACGATAGATGGCGCAACGGGACACTCATACCAGCGGTATGCAAAAAACGTAGGTTTCCGTACTTAGCCAGCTGGAGCCAGATAAGAAAAACGTAGTTAGTTAGCAGCGGAAGGGTTAAATTTTCTTGTTCTATAGTTCACAGACATTTTTATAAATTTATGAATAACAAATTTATTTTCATAGTTATTTCTTTATAATATGGTAAATAATAAATGTTGCATTGCAGTTGGTTCACATTTTTATAATCTTTTAAATATAAAATTATTCTTGCAAATAATCTAATAAATAATGTTTAACATTTTTGTTGTCAATTCTTGAGAAAAAAGAAAATGTATAAATTCAGTTTCATATGTTTGGGTTTTATTAAAATTCTAAAAATAGTCTTTTAAAACCACAAAAAATGACAGACGGAGTATATGGTAATAGCAATGTCAAGAGAAAATCTATCATTTTGATACACCATATTTTTGTGAATATGTTTCTTAAACTTTGCCAAAATTGTTTAATAGTAAGTCAGTCAACTCAGAAATGTCAGCTAGACTCTACACCAAGTCACTATGATTCAAGTTTATTTACATGACATGATTATTTCCCTTGCCTCTTTGAAGTTAATTGTCTAAAATTTATTTTCTTTTATAAAATTCAATTCTTAACAAATTGGTTAATCCATTCATCTATAGCATTTTGCAAGATAAAAGAAAGCTCTTTCCAGCTACAATGACACAATAATGCCCAGATTTTGGGAAGTGGGTTGAACAGAAAACTTTTCAGCAGCCCCTCATATTGTAAAGTTCTCTAGTTTCTATCAGTGAGACTACCATGACTTTTAGCTTTTAAGATACTAATGGCACAAACTGTCATACCACCAAAGTAATTTTGTAAGTGGCATTTATGATTATTAAACATTTTTACCAAATTTTGTGATATGTAATTTTATTATGTCAATTCCTAAGTTGTTGACTCTTGTATTGACAGCCATTATTTAAAAACTGTGTGTTCTTTCTAGGTTGAATAAATAGTAAAAGTTTTTTCTCATACATTTGTGCTAAATATATTTATGCTAGATAATCTTCATGCAAGAATTCATGGATATACTACATTTTTTAATCATTTCACCCCAAGTAAGGTAATAGAGCCACTAAGATACAAGGGATTACTGAGTGTTGGAGAATATGAGAAAAAATACTATTAAGGAGAGAGAACAATAAAAGAAAAAGAATTAAGAGGGCAGAAGATAATGATGGACATTGCATTTAAATTTTTGAAGATCAAAGTTGACTGGGAAGCAAGAGAGTTCCATAGGTGAGAAGTGCGATAGAAGAAACTGTTAAGCCATATAACTTAACATGTTTTACATAATGAAATAATTATATGTCCATACCTTGTCTAATTAAAGCCTATTCAGACATACTAAATTTTTTTTTTATTATTCTTCATTTCTAATTCATTAAAATTATGTTATACTTTTAACTATAAAATGAAATGCTATATCCCTTTTGGGCACAGGTGGTCATTAGCTTCCCACAAATTTCCTTTCTTTGTGAATTGCCATAACTTCTTGGGAAAGATTGTGGAGTGGTTTTCCAATGGTAGGTTATATACAGTACGATGCAAAAAAGTGACAGCAATAATTTTTTTAATTATTTTTAACTTTAATTACAAATAAAATTTTTTATTTATTCTTCCAATTAAAAATATACATATTAGTAAAATTAAAAAATAATTTGGAACTATTATTTTTTTGAGAAAAAAAACCATAAAAAATTACCATTTTTGAGTATTTAACATATTTTGTAAAAAAAGTGACTCATTAAAAAATGTGTCATTATTTGAAAACATCTTGTAATTTTATTTCCATAATTTTATTCCAGAATATTCTTAAAAATTTTAGAAAGTTATAGAATTATTTTAAAGTATATAAAAGAAACCAAAAATATAATTAATTAGTGATTTGTTATGAAAAGCTATAAGCACACACCACAATCTGTTAAAGTAGCAATATTTTCCCTATCAAAAGCTGGTAAATCAACTCAAGAAATTGCAGATAGTGTCAACACTTCTCAATCAACTGTCTAGAGGTTTTTGGGAAGCTTCAATTCCACTGAAACATTTGTCATGGTTGAAAACGGGAAGAAAACACAAGATCAATGAGAGAACCAGCCGCAAAATCATTAGAGAAATTAACCAAAACCAGTCAATTACCAGTAGAGAAATTGCTGCTACCTTGAAAAATGATTTTGAAGTAAGTGTCAACTCCTCTATTGTACGGAGATGGCTCTGGAATGAAGGTTACAAAGCTTGTTCAAAAGTTTTTAAGCTGCTAAATACTGCTAAATAAAACACATAAGGCTAAATGTTTAGCATGGACAAACACTTACAAGTCCTTCATTGAGTCTGATTGGAAAAATGTTCTTTTTGCCAATGAGACAAAAATTGAAATGTTTTCAAAAGACAAAAGAATGAAAATCAGACAGAGGAGCAAAGAAACCCTTTTGAAAATGACAACACTGTGAAGCATCCTGTCAATTTTGTGGCTTGGGGTTGCTTCTCATTCAATGGGACTGGATTTTTCAAACCAGTAGACAAATCGCTGAACAGCACTCAATACTAAAAAATATTGGACACCTGCTGATGCCATCTGCTGAAAAACTTGAAATTGATCAATCAAATCTTATTTTTATGCAAGACAATGCTCCCTGTCACACATCAAAGAAGATGAAAAATTACTTTTCCAAAAAAAATGTCAATGTTATGGTATGGCCACCGCAGTCCCCTAACCTAAACCCAATCAAGAATTTATGGAGCATAATAAAATTGAGACTTTTGAAGAAAATCATTTAAAACAAAAGAAACTTTGATTGAAAAAGTGGAGTGGAACAGTTTGCTAGAAGATGACATCTTCAAAAATCTCATTAAGTGTATGCTGGACTGAGTCGTTAAAGTTCTGAATAACAAAGGTGGAAGCATAAATTACTAATTAAATTTTTCTTTTGTGTTTTTATTTTACTATTAATACAGTACAAAAAGTGAGTCACTTTTTTTGCACAGTAAATATTTACCTTAAAAACAAAAAATAACATGCTTTAGGTTTGTTTCTTAAGAATTTTTTTGTAAAATTGCAAACAATGTATCATTTCCATTACTTATATACAAATTTTTTAAAACTCTATTTTTTATCTAAAATATTAAGAGAAAAAAAATCCCCCCCCCCAAATTTGACTGAGTCACTTTTTTTGCACAGCACTGTACAAATATCACAATTTCTAATTATATTGTCTAGATTTTAAGACTAAAAGTGAAATGTCAAAAAGTTAGATAAAACAAACAAGATCAAACTTTTTCTGCTGGCACATTAGTGATAAGAGCCCACCATCAGAGTGTGTTGGATAAGCCAAAGTTCAGTTATTTTGGGAGACTTTGTGGACATCACATTAAAACAATATTTGAATTGAAGTTTTGTCAGTTGAAGCTTTACTAAGCACACATAAAAAATCATGTCTCTATTTCAACAGATACATTGTTTTAGCTGGAGGTTTTGACTTTGCAACTTGTTGGGGAAACCAATTTTCAGTTAATCAAAGAATACAAGAAGAGTTGGCTGAGGATATCTGATATCTCAAGAAATCAGAACATATATTCCTTCAGTAAGAGGTTGCAAAAAAATGATGGAGATTTCTGAGGACATTTCTAAAAAGGTTTCTTCATGGAATCACAGAAATAGTTTTAATGTTGTCTCCATTTTTTTTCTGATTATAAAATATTTCAGTAATTTTCTTTAGGTTAGTAATTTAAAATAAATCCTGCATTTATTACACTTTTTAAAATTATTCTTTCCTCTCAGTTACTTATTATATATTGTAGTGTCATAATAATTAAAATAAAACACCAAAAAGTATCAATGGAAAACTGTTTTTCTTGATAATTCTTTCTTGATATTTTTTCATGTAATTCTATCTTCATATTCTGTGTATAATTCTTTCTTCATATTCTAAATATAATATAGTTCAATTTTGTCAACAAAAACCTGAACACCAACATTCTGGTTCTTCCTAAAAAAGTATTTAATTAAATGTTTTTTTTTTCCTATCATTAGAAATATTTAGTTTGTTAGTGTAGAAAATTACTAAAAATAAGGAGGGAGTAGTAGTAAAGTCAGTAGGCAGCAATAAAAAAGGCTAAAACCTACATACACTGGATTCAAATGAAGTTGATGATACATACAAATGTCATTATTATTTAATATTTCTCTCTGATTAGCAGAATCTTCTGTATCACTATATATATAATTATGAGTGTGAATGAAAGTTTCAGCATGTTTCTTTAATAAATCATTTCTATGAGTTGCATAAACAGTTAATTTATAATATTTTCCATAAGTTTGAATATCTGCTTGCAAACTGTTTTATGGAAATTAAATTCTTTTAGTTGAAGGTGGCCCTAAGTGAAGCTGCTAGAAATTCAAATATACTGTCTGAATATCATGAACTCTATGAATTGCAACGTCGACGTTTAGAAAAACAGGTGACGTCTCAAATGAAAGAAAAAGAAATTTGGTGTACAGCAACTTGTAATTTGGCCATTAAGGTAAGCAGTACATTTTTGATAAAAATCTTATTGAAATATTAAATTTCTTGATAAATGTAAGTGGTTGTAGACATAAGTGGAAAAAGTTAAGGACATATTTTTAAAAAGGTCTTTTGTTGCACGCATACATTAATCATGGAAATATTAGGGAATTAGTAAGCACCACAAATACCTCAGTTACAACAAATTTAGAATAGGAGATAAAGATATTTAGCATTCAATAAGATGTGCTAAGGGTAGACAAAACCAAAATGGCAAAGTTTAACCTTTGTGCCTGCAAAAAAACTGTATTGAAAGGACAGTTTTTTGCTTGGCACCACTATTATTTTAACTACCACCTTCATTCCTTGGCAATATTTATTGTTTTAAAAAGTGATGATTAGAATTATAATAAAACTTAAACTTATGATGAAAGTGAATATGGGAGACCTAAACATCAAAGTAGGCAGGGAAAAAGCAGGGGATATAGCAGGAAGATTCAGATTAGGACCCTGCAACAAATGGGGAGAAAAATGGATCCAATGGTGCACAGCCAATGACCAGGTAATAGCCAACACATGGCTCCAAGAACACCCGAGATGACTATGGACATGCAGGAGCCCAGGAGGAGAAACTAAAAACCAGATTGATTATATAACCATCAACAAAAGATTCAAGAATGCAATGATTCACTGAAAAACCTGCCCAAGCGCCGACTGTGGAAGCGATCATCGCCCTCTTATATGTAAACTAAGAGTGAAACTGCAAAAATTGAAGAAGCCTAATGCAGCACCCAAACTGCAATACAACAAACTCCTGAGTGATCCTAACCTAAAAGAAAAATACATAGACAATGTGAAAAGAAGATACAAGGCACACAATGGAAACTTGAAATGGGAGATGATTTAGTGTGTGGTGGCACGGAGCAAGCGAAGGACCGGATATTAACCCTCAGAGGTTTAGACAGCAAATGACCAATACTGGTCTCTGCGCACCCGGCTCCACGCAGAATTTCCGGTGGAAAACTAAAAAGAAATAAAAAGAATGATAAGCAATTTTCCACCAATTAAACAGCTCCGCGCCATACCCAACAGTTTGTTTCAGCAGACTGACTCTGATCCGAAGGGCACACATAAATAAAGCGATAAATTCACTTCTAAGACAGAAAGCTTTGAAGTACCGTCAGTGAATGTTGCTACGCTTTTCTCACCCGTCAAACCCGATGCCTTCAGCCTTCCTTCACCAACGGAGATATCAAAGGACTCCTACCAACCCATTGACCTCACCTTTCATCTCCTGTGACCAGCACGTCATGAACTTAAGTATTAACAAAAGACACTTATATTCTTTTAATAATCGGATTTCTCTTCTATGAATGAACATTTTGTAACGGACTTTGTGCGTGTAAATCAAGAAACATTGTACTATTCATTGATGTTGCATTTAAATACAAAGTGTTTTTGATATACCCTTCTCTTTCGTATGTTATTTTGTTTATGTTATGGTGACCTCAATTTGATCGCTTGTTGAACCTTTAGGCCAAACTAGCGGCTGTCCCGAAGGACTGCTACTACTTATCTACAAGCAACAATTAACAACGAGAACTCAACCCCCCCATCACCATAAGTGGTGACCAAGACGTGATTTTAACACATATATATACACGCACGCACAAAAAAAAAAAAAATTTGAACTGTCACAAAATTAGAATTTTTATTCAACACAAACCAAAAACATGGCAGATGACGCTGAAGAAACTACAATTAATCAAAACCAACCAATCCAAGCTGTTGCGATAAAACCACCAAACTTCATTGAATCAAACGTAATAGCTTGGTTTGCGATAATGGAGGCGCAATTTAATATTGCAAATATAAGACAGACCAGTCAAAAATTTTTTAACACTTTGGCAGCTCTCCCTGTGGACGTAGTAGGAAATATACAGCCAACTATACTGCAATCAAAAGATTACGACGCACTAAGAGAAGCAGTGACGGGCGCTTACGAGAAAACAAAACCAGAGATGCTGGACAAATTAATGTCGTCATCGACTGTAACAGGTCGTCCCTCAGTATACCTGAATGAACTTATGTCATTAGCAAGCCGAATTGGCGTAGGGGACGATATCGTACGTCACAAATTTATTCAAGCCCTACCTCACTCCATTAAACCAGTGGTAGCGGCACAAGTCGATTTAGACACAGATCGCCTTGGAAGAATGGCGGATGACTTACTATTATATTTTAACAAACAAGACACCGCACATATTCGACAGATTTCGGGGAAGCAAAGGGATGAACAGCAAAATAAAAATGAAACTAAAAGGATACATGGCTGTTCCCACAGTGAAAATAAATTCCCTACCAGTGTTCGCCCTTTTAACAAGGACCAAAAACCTCTAATTTGCCGAGCGCATTTATACTTTGCGGAACGTGCAAAATTTTGTAAGCCGTGGTGCAGATGGCCAAATAAACGGAATGTTCAAATGCAACCCAACTCTCGCCCAAATTCACCAGTTCCTCGTGAGATTTCGGAAAACTAACTAGGCGAGAGGTGTTAGCTTCCATTTCCTCGCCGCTTCTCATTGTAGCCGCACGGTTAGGAGCTCAAAGTTTAAATTTTATTGTGGATACAGGAGCTGCCGTATCTATACTCCCGAAGAGATATTTAAGCGGAGCTGTAACATACCCAACCAATATCTCTTTAGTGTCTGCCAACGGTCAAAAGATTGAATGCTCAGGACAAGCAGTACTGAATCTAACACTACGGAACCTCAGACGAGAATTTACCTGGACATTTATAATAGCCGAAACTGCTCAGCCACTCCTAGGATACGATTTCCTAAACCATTTCGGGCTAATGGTGGACTGCACAAACAATAAGCTGATTGATAAAATGACTAATAGACAATCCGATGCACATCCATCGTCTATTATCATGAATATAGATTTAGTACCGAATAAAGATGCTAACAAAATGGTACGAGCAATTCTGGAGAAATACCCAAACTTAATTTCTCCTCATCGCGACACGAATGCAACAAAACCAAAGATATTCCATAGAATAGAAACTGGTAGCAACCCTCCTACTTTCTCCAGAGCCAGACAATTATCAGCTCAGAGATGTGAAATTGCAAAAGAGGAATTCAAGAAACTCCTAAAGGCAGGAATAATTTCCCCTTCAAACTCTGAATGGAGTTCAGCCTTACATATGGTACCGAAGTCAGACGGCACATATAGACCTGTTGGCGATTACAGACATTTAAATACCATAACAAAAGCCGATCGATATCAAGTCCCAAATATAAATTCCTTGTCTTCGAAGCTTCATAATAAGAAGTTCTTTTCAAAGATAGACCTGTCGTCTGCTTATCATCAGATACCTGTACATCCGGAGGATGTTTGCAAGACAGCCATCTCTACCCCTTTTGGGTTATTTGAATATAACTATATGCCTTTCGGACTACGGAACGCATCATGTACTTTTCAGAGAATGATGGACAATATCTTTCGTGATACTGATTATACCTTTGTATATATCGACGATATCCTTATATTCTCAGAAGATGAAGAAACTCATTCCAAGCATATCGACCTAGTACTACAAAAACTGAGTGAGTACGATTTTAAAATTTGTCTCTCCAAATGCATATTTAGTGCTAATGAATTAGACTTTTTAGGATTTCATATTTCTGCTAGTGGTCTCAAACCCAGTGCTAAAAAGTTGAATGAATTAAGTGAATTTCCTCAACCAAACGATTCCAAATCACTACGCCGATTCATCGGAATGGCAAATTTTTACAGAAAACTTGTGCCAAATTTCAGCGATATCATACTACCTCTCACGGAAAAAATACGTTTAAACCAAAATTCCAAGTCATTAACCCTAACAAAGGAAGAAATTGAATCTTTCGAAAATATGAAAAAGTCTTTATCAAATGTAACTGTTTTGGCTTTCCCCAGCTCGAAAGCTAACAACTATCAACTTGTAACAGACAGTTCGAATTATGCGGTGGGTGCAGCACTTCATCAAATGATTGATAATCAACCCATCCCCATAGGTTTCTTTTCAAAGAAATTATCCCAAACCCAACAAAAATATTCTACTTTTGACAGAGAACTACTAGCTGCCTATCTAGCAGTACTCCATTTTAAACATTTAATAGAAGGCAGAAATGTAATGTTACTGACGGATCACAAACCACTTTGCAGTGCTTTTAAAAGCCAGTCTTCCTTAAAATCAGATAGACAACAGCGTCACCTCTGTTTTATCAGCGAATATGTAAATGACATTTCACATATAAGAGGTTCACAAAATATAGTAGCTGATTGTTTATCACGACCTGTCAACGCGATCACTATTGATATATGTGACTTACAAGAAATAATGAAGCATCAAGCTACTGACAATGAAATTCAGGCATTCAAAGATCAACTGAAACCATACACAATAAATCAAAATGAAACCATATTATGTGACACGACATTACCTTTTCCACGACCTTTTGTGACTGAAAAGCTCAGAAAATCGGTATTTGACAGTCTGCATAATCTATCACATCCAGGAATAACATCTTCAAGAAAAATAATAAAATCCAGATACTATTGGCCGAAGATGGACAAGTCAATAAAAACCTGGTGCACAGAATGCCAACACTGCCAACAAGCAAAAATAATAAAACACACAAAGAGCAAAGTAAATCCATTTGAATTACCTTCCAGTCGTTTTGAAACGGTGCATGTGGATATTGTCGGTCCCTTACCACCAGTAAAGAACCAAACTGACCCTTATTTTTCACCATATCGATATTTATTAACATGCATTGATAGAAATACGAGATGGATAGAAGCATGCCCAATAACAGAAATTACGGCAAAATCAATATCAACGGCTTTTGTCAATCTGTGGATCTCCCGATTCGGGGTTCCTCTTCATGTCGTTACGGACAGAGGAAGCCAATTTGAATCCGAATTATTCTCAGAACTATCAAAAATAATAGGCTTCCACAGATTACGAACAACGGCGTACCATCCGCAAACGAATGGATTAGTTGAGCGAGCACACAGAACTTTAAAAACGGCTATTATAGCCAGGAAAGAATCGTGGTTGTCAGCTCTTCCTATCGTCCTTTTGGGAATGAGGATAACACCTAACGAATCAAACTATTCTTCATTTACTGCAGTAACAGGGAGTCATGCACAAGTCCCCCGATTGTTAATTGACTCTATCAAGAACGAGAATAGTGAAATGACAAACTCGCACGTTAAAATTCTAGCCGACGAGATGCAAAAATTTGACATGGACAAATTATCCAGGGGACACCTGCATACAATACCTAATTCTTACATTCCAAAAGATTTACAAACATGTAAAAGTATCTGGCTAAGAACAGACAGAGTAAGAAAGCCATTGGAAGCTCCATACACAGGTCCATTCCAAGTATTAAGTCGTCATGAAAAATATTTTACTATTAAAAGATCGGATGACGTACATAGTAATGTTTCAATAGATAGACTAAAACCTGCATATATTTCTGAAAATATAAAATCAAAAGATTCCATTGGATCAAGACCGGATTTGGATAACTCCCTATCTTGTTCCGAAGAAACTAATGATAACAAACCAGAAACTAGAACGAAGTCCGGTAGAACGGTTAAATGGAAGAAAGAAAACACATATTTTTATTACTAAAAAAAACAAAAAAAAAAACAACAACAACAACTCCGTTTACTGGGGCGAAAGTTATGTGGTGGCACGGAGCAAGCGAAGGACCGGATATTAACCCTCAGAGGTTTAGACAGCAAATGACCAATACTGGTCTCTGCGCACCCGGCTCCACGCAGAATTTCCGGTGGAAAACTAAAAAGAAATAAAAAGAATGATAAGCAATTTTCCATCAATTAAACAGCTCCGCGCCATACCCAACAGTTTGTTTCAGCAGACTGACTCTGATCCGAAGGGCACACATAAATAGAGCGATAAATTCACTTCTAAGACAGAAAGCTTTGAAGTACCGTCAGTGAATGTCGCTACGCTTTTCTCACCCGTCAAACCCGATGCCTTCAGCCTTCCTTCACCAACGGAGATATCAAAGGACTCCTACCAACCCATTGACCTCACCTTTCATCTCCTGTGACCAGCACGTCATGAACTTAAGTATTAACAAAAGACACTTATATTCTTTTAATAATCGGATTTCTCTTCTATGAATGAACATTTTGTAACGGACTTTGTGCGTGTAAATCAAGAAACATTGTACTATTCATTGATGTTGCATTTAAATACAAAGTGTTTTTGATATACCCTTCTCTTTCGTATGTTATTTTGTTTATGTTATGGTGACCTCAATTTGATCGCTTGTTGAACCTTTAGGCCAAACTAGCGGCTGTCCCGAAGGACTGCTACTATTTATCTACCTTCTGATACAAGCAACAATTAACAACGAGAACTCTACCCCCCCATCACCATAAGTGACATGAGCAAACGACATCATCCCAAAGGAGACGGGATGAAGAAGGAGAAACGAATGGATGACTGATGAGATTCTCAACATGATGGAAAGAAAACAGAAAACTCGGCCAAGATATGGAACAGAATACAGAAAATTACACAAGGAAATAAGGACCAAATGCAGGCAAGCTAAGGAAGAATGGCTGAATGAAAAATGTGCAGAAATAGAAAGATTGAGTACTACCAACAAAACAGGTGTGCAAAAACAAATCAGACAACTAACAGGACACAAGACATGTTTGTCAACAGGCTACCTAAAATCAAAGGATGGAACACATATTAGAAAAGGAAATTGGAGAACTCTTCCACAATGTAAGGGAACAACCAGCAATACACATAACTACTGACAGACCTAGAATTCTGAAAACCGAAGTAAAAGCCGCACTGGCTAAATTGAACAGAAACAAGGTAGCTGGACCAGACGGAATAGAAATGCTGACAGCCTTAGATGACTTTGGCATAGACAAGATCCCCAAAATAACAAATGAAATCTACAACAGTGGCGATATACCGGATGACCTTTGTAGCTATGCCTAAGAAAACAGGTGCAAACGAATGCGAACTCCACCAAACAATAAGCCTAATGAGCCACGTGACAAAACTCATCATCCATATTCTAATGAACGGAGCACACAGCAGAATCAGCCCAGAGATAGGACAAGAACAGTGCGAGTTTGTTAAAGACACTGGAACAAGGAGCATGATATTCATGCTCAGAATGTTATCAGAAAGAGCAATACAGATGCAGAAGCATGTGTACCTATGTTTCATAGACTACGCAAAGGTTTTCAACAAAGTATGCCACAAGGATCTGATGGAACTGCTCAGCAACCTCAATATATTCGGAAAGATATCAGAATAATCAAGAACCTATACTGGCAGCAAACAGCATGTATCCTGAGAGAATTGGAAACCCTACCGGGGTTTAGCATTGGTGGCCACAATATTAACAACATAAGATACGCAGATGACACAGTACTGATAGCAGACACGGAAAAGAAATTACAAAATCTCCTACAGAAGGTAGTGATGAAGAGTGAGAAGAAAGGACTAAGCATAAACTACAAGAAAACGGAGTACATGGTCATCAGTAAGAGGATGAGCCCAAAATGTGATCTGAAAGTCGGGAACACTAGCGGACGCAGAAGTTTAAATACCTGGGAAGTGTCTTGACAGAGGATGGTAAGTGCAACACTGAGATCTGTAGGCGTATTGGGATGGCCAAGGACACATTCCAAAAATTGGGCAGTGTACTGTGAGACAGGAGGATATCTTCGGTAACAAAGAAAAGAATAATGAACTGTTACGTGACATCTGTCCTTCTTTACGGCAGCAAATGTTGGATGATGAAGATGAGACTTGAAGTGACAGAGATGTGGTTCTACAGAAGGATGCTAAGGATATCATGGACCGAGCGTGTGAGCAATGATGAGATCTTAGAGAGGTTGCAAACAAGGAGGAGGCTTATACTTAATATCAGGAAGAGGCAGCTGAGGTTTCTGGGACACATAATGAGGAAGGAGGGCCTGGAGAATCTGATACTCATGGGTAGAATAGAAGGAAAGAGAAACAAGGGAAAACAATGCGTGACATACCTGGTGGGCTTAAGCAAGTGAATGACAGAATGTGGTCTGGGGGAGGAAGCAGAGGGAAGGAACTTGTTGAGAGCTTTAAGGCATAGAGGGAGGTGGAGAGCTATAATCACCTACATCCTGAAAGGATATAGCACATGAAAAGAAAGAAGGAACAAAGGATATTATGTTGAAAAATAAACATTTATTATGTAAAACATGCTTGTTTTCATTATTTGGATTTGTACTTATTGATGTACCTCCTCCCTCTCTCTCTCTCTCTCTCTCTCTCTCTATATATATATATATATATATATATATATATATATATAATATCGCACATTGTGATTGAGTACTGGTGCTAATAAAATAGTGCTCAATGTATAATAACAGAACTATAGTTTATGTTAATAATAAATATACATTTTTTCTTCACCAGTAGAACAACTCATACACAATATAATCATCAGGTACTGATAGAAAACAATCAATCAATCTGCACTGGACAATTGCATTGTGCATGAAACACAGAGTTGTGCTCTCAGTGAGGAAAAATAAATATAAATTTTTAATATATATATATATATATATATATATATATATATATATATATATATATGTCATTCACAGACAGTACTGTTTCGCTGTATCACAGCTCCTCAGTGCGAATAGACTTCCGAATGCCTCAAGCCAGGATTGAAACACAACTAATTTGGTGTCAGCCACAGCTATCTTCACTCGGTAGAGTTACATAACTAAATCTAGCGTATTGTTTTTACAAAAGTAAACAAATGCCAATCAGCCAAAGTGCTCCATTCATTTTACTGAAGAGCTTTACATTAGTGCAGGTGGCTGTTGTTTATAGAATTAGCTTATCACTCAACAGTGCTCAATTGAAATGTATTTTCAAGAGAGGCACCAATCCCTCTTTTATACAAGTTTCATTAAAGACAACTCACAAAATACTGCAATTAAATTTTTTATTTAATTTTTCTTGTGTTCATATAAGTTTTTTCTTTTCTGGGCATAAAGTATATAAAAATTGTCCAAATATTCTGTATATCTGAGCACTCTTGGTAATTCTATTAACCATTATCAAGGATTTAAAAAAAAATTTTTGTTTTTAACTGAATGTGTAGATTATTTTATCTATATTTCTAGTGTGATGGGAATACTTTTTATTTTACAAACACAGTCAACACATTGTGGGCATGTTCATTGTTGCTGTTATTGAGTGTTGGCTTTTTTTTATTAGTGCTTCCATTAACTTCAGTTTTTTTATATGTGGATGAGACTATTATACTTATATTTTCTACAAATATGTTGTGGATGGAGTTTGGTAGGTTTTCATGTGTGTTTAAATGGGTCCTAATTGAGCTTTAGGCCATGCCTAGGTAATGTAGTATAAATGTGTTTTTATGCTTGCATTTTGAGTCCCAATCTTTTGTTGTAATTTTTGTTGGTCTGGGAAAGTAATTATGGTTATTTTCTCCTTACACACACACACACACACACACACACACACACACACATATTTATATATGTCTGTGTATGTGTGGTGATAAAATATGGAACCTTAAAGAAATAAAAATTTCAGATATAATAATAATAATGCCCAGCTTCTTCTTTCTGAGTACACCCATCTGTTTGGGGTGGATAGCCAATTCCTGTTGGAGATGCCTGCTAAGGCATATTTGTGTTTGTTCAACTTCCACAAAGGCCACCTGTGGTTTATATTCTGCAATTATGCTGAGCAGTCCTTAGTTACACTTTCTGGGAGAGGCTACATAATCTGGCATGATCAACAATTTGAACAAGTCCAGTATTCACAAACCCTTGGTCACAATGACTTGTGATTTTGTGCTCACATAGCCATTGATGGCTTCCAAACAGTTCTGTCTACCCAATTTGAATTACAAGGATTGGGTCAACCTGTGGTATGATTATCAGGCACTATCCAATGATGCCACATGATAGGATTGCCTCCTCAGACTGGTGGCATCAAGAAGTCACCTTCCTGACAAATCAATCATAGGGAGATTCAAACCCAGGTCTTATAGCCAGAAAGTAAATGTTCTAACTACTTGGCCATGCACCCATTTGTACAAGGCTGTCTCATACAGAAACTAACTCATTTTTGTGTTTGAACTGTATCCAAAAATTTGATTTTTTATATTCATATATATTAACCAATCAGTGACGCTATGAAATGTACAGTGTTCTTTGAATTTGCAAACAATAAATATTTCTTTGTTATGAAATTTTGGTAGGTTGCTTCAGAATATGATCAACAATATTTTCCTTCCTTAAAATAGATATTTCAAAATTGTTTGATTATAAAAGTGATCAATTTTGAGTTCACTAGTTAGTTTTTACTTCTTCAATTAACCTTTGACCAGAGTTGTCGTTCATTTGTTATGCAAAACTGAAATTTTCACACTTAATTAATTACTCACATTTTTGCATATTTATTTGAGTAAATTATTACACAAAATGTTTAGTGATATTGATGCATTAAAAAACTTAGAGACTAAATTTGTTTATGTGCGTCAACAGTAAGATGGCTCCCTGCTTATTCACACTGCTGACTGCTACAATTTATATGCATACATAAAACAATGTACATCCATGTCAAACATGTAGATGTATTCTGTTTCTTCTATATTAAAACAATTCATTTAGTTGTACTGTTTTTTGCAGTACAACTAAATGAATTGTTTTACACAAAATATTTTGTGTGAAGTTGTTTTGCAAAGAATCTTTGTAATTTATTTATTTTAATTTGAAAGAAAAATAATACTCAAATAAAAAATTATTTAAATTTGTAGAGCCTTGTTGAAGATTTGCTTATTTCATCACTTTATCCACATATATTCTGCTACATATATATAAAAAATGACTGATATGGTTATTGTCTTTTATGAAGAATAGATGCTACTAATAATGTGATTAATAGATGGCATAATTAAAACTGAACATTTTTAGGTTTAGAAATGAATTAATAAAACAAATACTATTCCATTTTATTCTGCAGGTCATTGAGGAAAGTAATTTGACCACAGCCAAGTTGCTACTCATAAGTGAAAAAATGTGGGCCAAAATTGCACAGCATTGCACAATTCTTGTCAGTGACCAGGACACAGTGTTGTTAGTCAAAATACAGGAAATGGTAAACACATGGAAAAACAGCATGGAAAAGTTCTATCTGGACATTTCTGAATGGGAGGAAAATTCCAAGGCAACATTTAATAAACTAAAAGCTGATATTGAGCAACGCTTTGGAATTTTCAAAGAACAAATTAGGTAATTAAAAAATCTGTTTTGTTTTTTTCACACTTCAAATCTACACTTTTTCTCTCTTCTTCTTCATAGATTTTCAATAATGTAATTATTTCATCATATCAAAATCATGCCATAGTATTTTATTATAACAAATAGAAATGTTCAGGAAAAATAAAGAATGAAGAATTATTTGGTAACACTTCAGTTTCTGTAGCTGGTTGACCTTATGACCCAATTTGTAAGGCAGCTGTCACACTAAGCTCTTCCTCCATGAGGGACACAAGCTTGAATCTTACTAGACGCTTGTTCTTTATTTCTGATCCATTAAAGTATCATGACCTTTAAATTTCAAGATATTAAAAAGCATAAACGGTCATAAGTCTTAAGTAATTACATAATTGGATGTTGGGATTATTCAAAGAAATCACCAAATTTTGTTATATACAGCAATTCAGGGGTTGATTATTGTTTTTTTTTTTTTTTTTAAGTGTATCACCCCAAGCAAGGCTGGTGGCCACTATCACGCATGGGGTTACAGAAGGGTTGGAGGAAGAGCAGATAGGAGTGGTGAAGGAAGGGATGTGGAGAAAGAGAAGGACGGAGGGTCGATCAAGGCAAGGGGGTTACAGGAGATTTAGAGTGAGAGCAGATAGGATTGAAAGATGAAAGGAAGTGGAGAAGGGAAATGGATAGATCAAGGCAACTGGAGATGACGATTGACGCTACACTTAAACCGTTGGAGATTGTATTTGTCAGGGAAACAGTAATAGAGAAGGGAGCTCCATAGGCGAGATGTGCGAGACATGAAGCTATTGGAGTAGAAGAGACGTCTACATCTAACAGTATCAACGGTGAAGGCGTGGGAACGGGATGCCAGCCTCGTAGGACGCTTAAATTCATGAGGCTTAGGGACAAGCGAAAGCAACTCCTCGGAGCAATTACCGTGGAAGTACTTGTAGAAAAGGCAGAGCGATGCAACATCGCGTCTGTGAGAGAGCGACTGCAGACGAGATGACAGATCAGGGCCAATCACATTGCATATCCGTCTCTGGATCTTATCAAGAACCCTGAGGCAACACACAGGGGCCCCAGACCATAAATGGCAGCAATACTCCATGCAGGGGCGAATGGTAGATTTATAGACTTGGAGGATCGATTCCAGGTAGAAGAATTTCCTGGCTCAGCACAGGGAACCAACTTTTCTTGCGGTGGATGATGCAACTGACTCGATGTATTTGTTCCATCTCAGATCAGCGGACAGCGTGAGACTGAGCAGCCGCAGAGAGGAGCTCTTGAGAAGTTGGTCCTCAGACATTCTAATGGGATGCAGGGATGGGTCCTTGTGGTGGTTAATGGAGAGCAGTTTTGTTTTAGAGGCGTTAAAGTTGACCATCCATTTCTCACCCCAGTCCACAACCGATTGGAGGTCCTTTTCAATTTGAGCTGCCAGGTTAATTTTGTCCGCCTCACTAGATTTGTGCTTGAGGCAGGAGTAAATAGTAGTGTCATCAGCGTAGATACTGACTTGGGAGTCTATGTCGTCAGGAAGGTCGTTTATAAATATGAGGAACAGAGTAGGGCCAAGGATGGAGCCTTGAGGAACACCAGCGTTAGTGGGATAGGAGTTGGAGATGAATCCACTGAGAACAACCTTCAAATCCCGGTTTGACAGAAACGACTGAATTAGGTCAAACAATCGACCTGTGATACCATAACCCTGGAGCTTGCGAAGGAGGCCGGCATGCCAAACCCTATCGAATGCTTTAGAGATGTCAAGGGCCACGGCACGGGCTTCGCCGTTATTATGGATAGCTTGGTAGACAAATTCAGTGATGGCCGTAAGCACATCGGCAGTAGATCGGGCAAAGCGGAAACCGTACTGCTTGTCTGAGAGCAGATCGTGGGATATCAGGTGAGTAATCACTTCGGCGTTGATAATGGCCTCGAAGACTTTGCCGAAGAGGGGAAGGAGACTGATAGGACGATAATTAGAAGGGTTGGAGGGGTCGCCAGAGTTCTTAAAGACAGGAACAATGGTAGAGGATTTCCAGCAGTCAGGAAAACAGGACTCCTTGAGGCAGCGGTTGTACAATTTAGAGAGGGCAGGTGCCAGTTCAGGTGCGCATTTCTTCAGGACAATGGCTGGAATTCCGTCACCACCGGTAGCCTTGTGGAGATCTAAGTTAGAAATAATGCCCAGTACCGACGACGGGGTTATGTGCAAGCCGTCCAGGAGGGCCTCAGTTCTGGGAGGGAAGTCGGGCAAGGGTACTCCAGAAGAGTCAAGCATAGAATTGGAAGAAAATTTCCGAGTGAAGCATTCGGCCTTGTCGGCAGAGGTGGTCAGGACCTCAAACTGATTGAACAGTGGAGGAATGGAGGGTTTGTTACTATTCAGAATGCTCTTGCAGAGGCGCCAATAGTCCTTGGAGCCAAATTTGCGGGATGCAATACGTTCCTTCATCCGAGCTGCAAATAGTGACTTGGCATTGTCGAGGGTACGCTTACACTCATTGCGTGCAGAGGTAAATAGACGTCTGTTGGAGTCGGACATATCACTACGAAAACGGTGGAAGAAGTGGTTCCTATGGGCAATGGCGGCTGAGCAAGCAGCTGTGAACCATGGGGAGGAGCGCGGTTTGACCTTGAATTTCCTGGAGGGGATGAAAGCTTCGATACCGGCTTTGATTCAGGAAGAGAACTCAGAAGCACAATCATGAGTGGGGAGCTTAAATACAGCATCCCAGGGGACATCGCGGAGGAAGTCCCGAAACGAGTCCCAGTCAGCCCGTTGGTAGCAGAATGTGGTTCTGGTGGTAGGAGGCTCTTTGCAGGGGGTGGGACTGAAGGAGATACTAACAGACACGACAGCATGATCGGAGTTACCGATAGGACAGAGCTGCGTGGCACTACAAGACTCAGGGATGGAGGTAAAACACAGGTCGAGGAGTGAGGGCTTACAGTCACGATTGTAGGAAAAACGCATGGGGAAATCGATTATCTGGGTGAGGGATTGAGAGATTGAAAAGTTGAGAGTATGTATGCCAGCGAGGTCAGTGGTAGCGTTCTTTAGCCACTGGTTGTGATGGGCGTTAAAATCACCAAACACAAATATGTGAGCGTACGGATGGACAGAGAGGGCCCTATCTATGCTGTCAGAAATGACATCGAGTATCCCACAGTCCTGAGAGGATGGAGAGCGGTAGAGGAAGAAAAGATAGCTTACAGCATTGAGAAGAGATAGCCGGAGACACAAGTAGGAATGATCCGGCGATTCGAGAGAGGTCTCTCTAGCTAGAGGGAGATGGTCCTTGACGTAGATACCCAGGCCATGCATGTGGGTTAGAGAGTCTTTTCTGAGGAGAGGGAGGTATCCAGGGATCGAGAGATCAGACGAAGTACATCTCTAAGATGATGGTCCAAGAAGTTGCAGTAAAAGCAACTGAAATTAAAATGAAAGAAATGCAAGTCCAAAAATTAATAATAAATATTGTGGTTATTTTTAATAACTTAACTATCCCATTGATGAAATGTTGCCAGTCATTCACTATTATATCGCTTTATTTACATTGTTTGGACTATTGTCCTCATCTTTGTCGCCATGTTTATCACAATGTTTCGGCCATTGTATGCTCCTGCCTTCTTCAGGTGGTTGGAATGTCGAACTGAACCCTTTATTTTGCTCACTGGGGTAGACTGTTCTAGTTCCACGTGCCATGTTTAATGGATGTCAGTTATCAGTTATCTCCTGTTAATTTCCCTCTGAAAGTTCTCCACTGCCTTAACCGGGTATTGAACTCATACTCTTTGGGTCCTGTCACTGGATCTAACCAACGCCTTTATCCACTGTGCCACTGTGAGTGGCAAGCCATCCCCATTTCCTTCGTGTTCCTTTGCAGAACTGTTGCTTTGTGGAACAAATTCACAAGCGAATGCTTCTCTGAAAACAATTTTGGTTCCTTTAAATCTAGGCTCAGCCAATATCTATCCTACTCATCCTCATAATGCTCTCTTACTTTCCTTTCTCCTCCCTTACAATCTCATTCAATAACCCTCTACCAAGAGTGGCCTTTGGGCCTTGTATTAAGTGAACTAAAAGTAATGTTAATACGATAGCAAAATCATAGCATAGTATACTATTATAATGAATACAGAGACGATATAATTCAATATCATGTCAGACACATTTTAGGATACACATAATTTTTCTTTTTTTTCTATCTCAGATAATTTCCTAATTTTATTTGTGTAAAAGTGACTTGATTTACCCATGTAAAATATAGCTTAAATGATAACGATTAATTTAGACATGAAAACAAAGTTGGAGTTAAATTTTTAGGTAGTTCCAACATGTTTTATTAAAGATATTGGATTTATTATAAAATTGCAGTCTGAAGTTATTATGCAAAACTATAAAATCACTTTATACTTCAATTACAAAGTTAAAATCATCAAAAATTGATCAACACCTATAATAGAACAAATAACAAACATATGTTAAGTCTTTGAAGCATTTACATTTTAATATAGTGACCCTTCTTCACAATAGCAGCCAGCAATCTATTATCCATTAACTTTGTTAAATTTTGTACTTCAGCAGGTTCAATATCCCACATTATTTCCCATTGGTTTGATTTGCTGTCATATTGTTTGCTACCTTCATATAATTTAATCTTCACAATTGAGCATAGATTTTCAATCAAATTCAAATTGAGATTTGATGGTGGCCATTCCATTATCTTCTCTCCTGTAAACCTTTTACACTAAAAAAATTCATGAATAAATTGTTATGCATTGTTACACACTTCACTTTGAAACTGAAGCTGGGACTTGTAACATTCAAAGAAAGTTTTGTCCATGAGATTGCAGTAGTTAGCACTGTTCAGTTTAACTCCATCAACTTTGTTCAATAATGGTTTGGTCAACAATTCCATCACACTGCCACCTCCTTGCTTGTCTTCTTTTAACCACACGCACATCTGCATTCGATAAAATCCATGCTTTGGCCCATCCATCAGGTCAATTGAGTATCATCCAAGATTCATCCATGACAATTACTTTAGAAAAGTTAATTTTCATGTATATTCTTGGCCTACTTTTTGACATATTTGCTTTACTGAGAGGAGTTTGCTGAGGAGATATCTTGACAGATCCCAATTTGCAAAGTATACTACACCTTTCATCCTTCTTAATTTCCTCAATTCCAGCCTATTTAAAGATCTGAACATTGGTCAAAAGTGGTTGTTTTGCTATAACTCGCTTTAGTTTACAATCTCCTTGAAGAGTCAAGTTCTTAAAACCTTAAAAGTTAGTTATATTTTCAACAGTCTTCGTTATCATTCAATGATATCTGCAAAGCTCCTTTGATATCTCCAATGTGGACATTTCCTCATCCAATAACTTTGTTATTTTCTGTTTTTCATCATTTGTTATATCCTTTCCCTTACCCATGTTTCAACATATATTATGGAAAAAATTAAAAAAATAGTTTTTATTAGATTTTAGAGACTTTAGACTAATACTAATTTACAGATTGCAACATCTATCAGAGATGAAATTTAAATTTTTATTGCATTATTCCAAACTTTTAACACATCAGCAGATAGCTATTAATGTCAACAACTGAGCAAAAATAGTTATTAATTAAAAAAATCAGTAATTAATGTATAATATTATCTATAACTCCATGTACAAAATGTTGTTTTTGAAAAAAGTTTAAAAATTACCGTAAATATGTAAAAAATGTGTATATTGTTGAAAATTCCTTTTTCCATAATTAACTCAAGCTTTGTTTTGACATCTAAATTAATTGTTTAAAATGTGACAAAAATTGTTTAAAGCAAATTTGAGTTATTGAGGGTTATATGATTTGCATAATAACTTCAGATGGACTGTATATTAGATTTTATTATGTAAGTTAATTTTTTCAAATTAAATTTGTATTCTGTACATATGCTACTCCTGTAGAGTATAGAGCCACAGCCTCACAACATTGCTGCTTTGATTTCAGTAGGAAGTAGGTTTCATAGGGTTGAGTTGCTAGCATCACATCCAATTGCTTTTGAATTCAAGGTTGTCTTTCTAGGTTGATTGACAAACAAAGCTAGAAAGCCCAGTCTGCTAGTAGCCATTAGGTAATAGGCAGAAGAGATGGATTCATATTTTGAGAAAAGAATGAACCCATCTTTGCATAAATATCTTTGAGAAAAGCGAATACAACAGTCTTGACTAGAATTTGAATTCAACAAACCATTTCCACTTTCCATGTTGATAATTGCTACACTATGTGTACATCCAAATTTGTATTAATGAAACAGTATTGGTAAAATTTCCAGGATTTTCTCATATTTGTATGATAAATATACAATGTGAATTTTGGCTCTTGATATCTGTTTAATTAGAAATAGTCACAATAAATTACTTGGTGATGTCAGATTTTATTATGCATCTTGGGTGCTGTCCATCATATTGGAAAGAAATATATGTAACTAGATTAAAAAACATACCCCATGCAGGTTTTTAAGCTCGATCCAATCCAATCCAGCTTAGAAAACAGCAATGATAATTTTGAAGAAATAACTTTGAATTCCTCAATTCACTCCATGGAACTTCGAAACCTCACTTTAACTCTGATTTGAGCTATAAGTCCAATTCTGGCCAAAAGACTGATTTGGGCCAAAATTCCAACTTGGCCTGAAACTTCAATTTGCACCAAAATTTCAATTCAGGCCAAAAATTGTGTTCTTCAAATCACAAATTCTGTGGAATTTCAAAACTTCACATCAGAAAACCCCTCACTTTGATTCCTTGTCATTTTGAAGAAATAACATTGATTTCCTCAATTCACAAAGTTTTAGAGATATTTTAAACTGAATTTAAAACAAAAATTTTTAAATTCACAAAGTTTTTGGGTTACTTTTAGCTCAATATAAATTTAAAAAATTTTAAAATCAGTTACATTAAATTTTGAATTTTTAACTGTTTCCCCCTCATCTGGACACAAATCCCAATGCTCAAGCACCAGATGAAGGGTAGATTTTCAATCATGGGATCATCCTGATTCCAAAAAGGTATAATATATCTATGTAGAGCAAGCGTTTTCCAAGTTAGAGGGGTTTCAGGCACAGAGACGGTCAAACAGAATTTGCTGTCTATTTATTTAGATAGATAGTATAGATACTGATATATATTTTTTAATTTCAGATATATAAAGATTGATATGTTGTCATTGGTTACAAGAAAGCTGTAATTCAAAAGAGAGACAAAATATTATTAAGTTATTGAATGATGGGAACTCAGTGTTGGAAATTACAAAAAAGTAGAACAATAATCATAAAACAACCAAAAAAGAAATTTAAAACATTGACAAGATGTATTAATAGTAATGGCAATATTAACCATTTCCATACAAAGAAACATTTGACATTCATTGTCTGAGCAGCTTGTACTGCTGTCAGTTGAAATTTATAAAATCTTAATCTTAAAACAATTTTTCAGGAAAATAAGTTTCTCAAGTCTAATAGCTGTTATAGTTCTTTCCAGTATTGATGGAGATTTCCTTCCTAACCTTTTATTTGAGGTAGTGTGGAGCATTCATCATGTGGAGCTTCAAAATAAAAATAAGACTGTCAAAAGAACAGAATCATGGTTCTGTTATTTTTTCAAGTTTATATTGCTCTTTATAAGCACAGTCTGATTTAGATCATATTAGAAAGATCAGAAAAAGAGAGTATGTATCTTCTGTGTGCCATGTCCCTTCAGGATGTTGGCAATCATAGATCTCCACGTCTTCCTGTCCTTTGTAGCTCTTAATAAATTTTGTCTTTTTGCTATCTCTCCCAGACCCTGCTTTGCCATCCATTCACTCAAGCTCACTAGTTCAGTTACATGTTGTTTTTCTCTGTCCCTCTTGCTATCAATGTCCTGTGAGTATCAAATTTTCCAAGACTTCTTTACTCATTATGTCATTATTTCAACTGTCTCTTCCAGATGTATAAGTGTTGCTTCTAGAACTTCGTCATTGTTCACATGTTCAGTCCATGGTATTCTCAGCATCCTTCTGTAGAATCACATTTCTGTTGCTTCAAGTCTGTTCTTCATCTGTGAGGAGATTTTCCATCATTCATTGCCACATAGGAGGACTGATATTACATAGCAATTCAGTACCCTATTCTTTGTTTCTGATGAAATTTTTCTACTCCTTAATACTTTGCTTAGCTTTTGAAAGTCATCTTTTGCTATCCCAATGTGCCTTCAGATTTCAGTATCGCACTTTCCTTCCTCGGTTAAAATGCTTCCCAGTTATTTAAATTGTTGTACTTGTTTGATTTCAGTATCTCCAATTTGTGATTTGCATATTGAGCTGTTCCTTTTGCTAATTGCTTAAATTTTTGAATGGCCTTTATTATTGGAAAATAAATACAAAATGACTATTGGCTAAAGGGAAAAGAAATAACTAAAACAAGAAGTCATTAGGAATCCAGATATTTAAGAAATAACATTATTTCAGTACTGATCACATCATTTCAGATAAAAGTTTGGCTTACAGTTTATATTAACCATTAGCACTCTGCATTATTAATATTACTTCCCTTTCCACTGCATTCTATTTCAATGCTTCTCAATTGCAGTATCTTTATTGTTAATTTTTCACTCAAAGTTGTTTTCTGTTGCCATAGCAGGATATGACAACACAACTATGAAATTCAAATTCGGGGATCAGAGTCATCTTCAGTGGCAGGATAAACTTTTTGTACAGCAAATGAGGTCACATACAGAATGATAAAGGTTAAATCTAACCTTGTTTCTAATAAATATTGCTGCCTAAATGTTATGATTTATAAGATTTTTGAATTTTTATTTGTCCTGTTATTTCTCTTTTCTTGTCTTTTTATTCTTTTAAAATTGAAATTTGGAGGTGACACTCACAGCATTATATTTTAAATATATAGTTCAATATGAAAAGATTATTAATTTTTTTTTCAGGAATGAACAAGGCTCTTACAACGTACTTCCATGCTCACTAAAGAAGGAAATATATGACACATTTTACAGCTGGGATGAAGTCAGTATAGCCATTAAACTATCTTCAATACATTTTCATGACATCATAAACATCACACCACCATCATTATCAATAATACTGTCATCATAATTTCTTACTAAAAATAATTGTGAACTTCTATATCATCATCATCATCAACAACAACAACAATACTTCCATTATTAGGTGTACGGCCATATCAAATCGAAACACCAGTTCCCATATGCTCACCGTAGTTCAGTAATGTTAAGCTTGGTCAGTATCTATCTGGGTATTGTAAGCTTGGGCGTGCAGGTAGTGTAATGGATAATGGTTTGGAATTGTTAATCAGAAAGCAGAGTTCCAATTTCAATTGCATTTTCTATATTCACTTACATGATAATAACTTTGGGAAAAATATGAATCGACCTCTTCTACTTCAGCTATGGGTTAATTAGTTAGACTTGTATCACTAAATCATTATTATCTCAAAAAAAATTCTTACAATCTAAAAATATTTTCTGACTTCCTGCAAAGTGTTGATAAGCTGTAGAAAACAAATTAATCAATACCTTCATCATCATCATCATCATCATCATCATCATCATCATCAATACCTCCAATATTAAATTCATCATCATCATCATTGTCATTAACATTATAGCTTTTCCATTGTCATGAATGCCAGAAATAACCTAGGAACTTTTCAGTCTTAGCTCATCCTAGTTAATCTGTTTGATCAATTATGATATCAGACATTAGCTAATGTTTTTGTTTTTTTAGCATTAGACCCCAAGCAAGGCGGGAATGGCACTAGCATGCAAGTGGTTACAGAGGGTAAGAGCAAGAATAAAGAGGTGTGTTTGAGGAAAGAATAAAGAGAAGGACGGGGAACAAGATCATGGCATTAGAAGATGTTGATTGACATTACACTTGAATATTTGAAGATTATAGTCAGCAGGGAAGCAAGTCAGAGGAAGGGAGCTCCACAGACGGGAAGTGCAAGAGAAGAAGCTGTTTGAGTAGAAGAGATGGCTACATTTAACTGTTTTGACAGTGAAAGGGTGGGACTGAGATGTCAACCTAGTAGCACACTTAAATTCATGCAGTTTGTGAACCAGCAAAAGTAGCTTGTCAGAGCAGTTGCCATGAAAATACTTGTAGAAGAGACAGAGGGAAGCCACGGCATGTCTGTGAGATAGTGACTGTAGATGAGATGCCAGATCAGGACCTATTACACTGCATATCTGTCTCTGGATTCTGTCAAGGACCTCAAGATGTACAGTGAAGGCAACAGACCATATATGACAGCAGTATTCCATGCAAGGACAGATGGTTGATTTAGAGATTTGAAGAATGGACTCAGGCAAGAAAAACTTTCTGGCACGACACAGAGAACCAAATTTCCTTGCGGTAGATGAAGCTATTGATTCAATGTATTTGTTCCACCTCAGGTCAGTGGACAGTTTGAGACCAAGCAGGTGCAACAAGGTGTTCTCATAGAGTTGGGCATCAGTCATTCTGATAGGAGGCAGGGAGGGTTCTCTATGGTGGGTAAAGGAGAGCAGTTTTGTTTTGGAGGCATTAAACTTTACAAGCCATTTCCTGCCCCAGTCAACCACAGATTGGAGGTCCTTTTTGAGACCAATGGCCAGGTTAGTTTTGTCAACAATACCAGATTTACTATTGAGGCAAATAGTATTGTCGCCCGTGTAGATGCCTACTTGGGAACTGATGGCATCAGGAAGATCGTTAATGAAGATTAGAAACAGTGTAGGACCCAGGATAGAGCCTTGAGGAACACTAGCGTTAGTGAGAAAGGAGCTGGAGGATAACCCATTTAAGATGACCTTCATTTAATGGTTTGACAGGAATAATTGTATTAAGTCAAATAATCATCCTGTAATGCCATATCCCTGAATCTTACAAAGAAGGCTGACATGCCAAACCCTATCAAACACTTTATCTATCGCCACAGCTTGAGCTTCTCCGTTATTGTGAAGTGCTTGGTATACAAATTCAGTTATGGTCATGAGCATGTCAGTGGTAAATCGGGAAAAGCAGAAACCATATTGCTTGTCAGAGAGCAGAACATGAGATGTAAGGTGCTTAAGCACTTCGACATTGATTAAAGCCTTGAAGACTTTACTGAAGAGTGGTAGGAGTCTGATAGGATGGTAGTTAGATGGGTCAGAAGGGTCTCCAGAGTTCTTAAAGACAGGGACAACAGATGTGGACTTCCAACAGGCTGGAAAGCAAGAGTTGGTGAGGCAGTAGTTGTATAGTTTGGAGAGGACAGGAACCAGTTCAAGAGCACATTTCTTCAGAACAATTGCTGGTATCCCATCCCCACCACTAACCTAATGGGAGTCCAATTTAAATATGATGTTCAATACCATTGATGGGGTTATGTAGACTATGATATTATTACATTATGTACAGTTGGCTTTGTTTCTATACTATTTAGATGATATAAGATATAAAAAAGTTAGTTTCAATTCTCTTCATTTATAGTGTGTTAAATGAACATATGAAGCAGAAGGTTTTATTCTTCTGGTTCTGCGTAAATATGTAAGTAAAGTCTTACAATTATCTGTAGTTGGACCAATCAGAATGGTAAACATACTATTTGAATAAAGTTGGAAAGCAACCACCAACTTATTCATTGTCTTGACACAATCTAGATTTACTATTGTTAACAAATTATCATTAACCAGCATAATAACCATAAAAAATTATGAAATTATTTACATATGGAATGGCATTTCTACCTAGGATCAGAATAACTGTGCATTCTGTTAGGATTAATGTGTTGCTTCAGAGTGCTTCTGCCTAGAATTGAAGTGTAATATTTGTGTGAAAAATGTTACATACATATATATCAGGTGTCTATCTGTTCATTTTTACATGACAACAGAATGGAGAAAAGCAAATGAGAAGAGTAAAGTGGGGAAGAAAGTGTGAAGAAGAAAGTTAAAGAGAAACAAGAAGAAAAGCTCTTGAAAGGAAAGGAGAAAGAGATGGAGATGAAAAACAAACTCATTTGCCATCAAGTTTTATTACTCCTTTACCCTTTTGATCCTTTGAAGTGGGTGAAGCTTTATTTAATATTTTCTTCTTTAGGAGCATGACACATATCTTAAATAGATACTAGGGTATTACTGTCTGAATTTCTGGGATGAGGAATTATCAATATTTGGTTACAGTCAGACTAATATCCTCATCTTTGTTGTTACTATCAAACATTTTGCCTGTTCTGTTCTCCAGCCATTTTCAGATGTCTGTCAATCCAGGTAACCATTAGGGAATTTCTTAAAGAGTTCAGTTTGAAATTCCCTGATGATTACTTGGATCCACAGATACTTAAAGAGGGTTGCAGAGCCAAAACTGTGATGCAAACAACAATGATAAGGACATTAGTTCAACTGTTAATAACGTAAATAATATTAAGGCATTAATAAAGAAATTATAAAAAGCTAGTGAAATACTTAATCATTTTTATGATCTCTGACATTGAATAATTTCAGTAAAGATTTTCAAAGGAAAATTAAGTCATTGTTCACATAAGGTTAATGTAAACACTCAAAGAGGGTTTTGATGTTCAACATTTTGACAGGGTAGTATGATTAACTAAACCTTTTATCACATGTGCAACAGCATTTTATAATATATTTGTTTTATTTTTCGCTTATATATTTACATTTTTACATGTATTTTAAACATTGCAATATTTCTGTAGAGGAAAAAATGAACAAAATTTTGATGGATAAGTATAGTGATTGCTGTTTGGCACAGCTTACTTCAAAGATTGTTTCTGTTCTAACACAGTAGTATATTAACATGGGACATTGACTATGTTACCTTAACTCTGCTCCTTTTACTAGTGCAATATTAACACAGGGGCTACCAGCCAATGCAAATATGAAAAGGGGAAAAAGTTTAAGAACTTCTGTGCTAGATGAAGAGAATAGTTCAGACAATTCTCAAAATTATAGATGATGATTTAATTGAGTAGACAGAATGTTCAACTTGAATATACTTAGAAATGAAATGTATATTGATAATATCAGACTGAAGTCAAAGAACAAAAAACATATCTTAGAAAAAGTTCTCATTAGGTTTCTTAATCTTTGACTTCAGTCTGATATCAGTAATATTTATTACATTTCTAAGTAAATACAAGTTGAACATTCTATCTAACCAATTAGTTCTTCATCTATAATTTTAAGAAGAGTCATTTGAACTACTAACTCATTATTTACTCAACAAGAAAGAAATTGGAAATCATCTCCATGTACAAATATAGAATCACTTCTATTACAGGGATTGCTGAAAATGGTATTGTCTGCATGACTAGGAATGAGCCAACCTGGTTGGCCATCATTTCTTTTATGTTTAACTCTTGTTTCTGCAGTTAAGATGCCTCTTTCTTTATTTTTACCCATGAAAGTAGCCATTGAATGCAATACTGGTAACCAAAAAAAGATAAGTCCAGTAGTCTGAATGACTCACAGAAAGATATAAAATCCACTATGGAGAGATTATTGCTTGCAGGGAGCAGAAAGCAGAACATTCATGCACATTTCCCTATCTTTTGATTAACACTGAATTTTTCAATGCATATTTGGAGGTTAGCAGTAGCAAAATTCTTAATGTAAATCATTCTATATTTTGTACATTAAAAAAGTTTCTCTTTATTCTTTAAATTTATTCTCTACAGATTTAAAGCATATATTGTACTATCTTTCTATATTTTTGAGATGAAGTATTGTAATTATTTACATTGTTTGAACTGTTGTCATCACCTTTATTGCTATATTTATGATGTTTCAGCCATTGTATCCTGCGGCCTTCTTCAGGTGATTGGAATTTCAAACTGAACCCTTCATTCTATCCACTGGGGTAGATTGTTCTAGTTCCACATGGCATGCTTCTTCTGGATGTCTCAGTTATCTCCCTTTAAATCAACTCACCAAGTTTTTGTTTACCACTGCAGTAGCCAGGTTTCAAACTCACAACTCTTTGGGTCAAGTCACTGGATCCAACCAACGCTTTTATCCACTGAGCCATGTGTCCTTGTGGACATTACTGCAGTGGTAAACAAAAACTTAGAGAGTTGAGTTAGACTGAGACATTTGGAAGAGGCATGCCATGTGTAACTAGAACAATCTACCCTGATGAACAAAATAAAGGGTACAGTGCAAAATTCCAGTCAGCTGAAGAAGACCAGAGCGTACAACGACTGAAACATTGTGAATATCACAATAAAGATGAGGACAACAGTCTGAACAATGTAAATAATGTAAATATATTGTACTCTTGAGAGAAAGTGTTTTGCAAATAGGAGCACAAGTAAAAAGAAATTAATTTCTATTTTCAAAAATATTTTTCAGGATTGCTTTTTTTTTTCATTCTTTTTAGATACTAACAGCAGAGAACCAGAATTATGATGGAATCATTTCTCTGAGCAGATTAGAGGAACTTGACAAAATGATGAAACTCCAGAGTGAATGGGAAGATTTATCTTTTATATTGCTTGATCGACATACACTTTCAGAGAATCAAAAAGTCATGTTCAAAACCTGTACGGCCCATATGAATGAGGTGAGTCCACAATATTCTTATCAGTACCGATGTTGTTCTACATATCATGTCCCTCCAGGGCATAGCTAATCATAACCCTCCACAAGATTCTTTTACTTTATTATCTGTGAATTGCCATGCATTCTTTGGAATGATCATTTAGTGGTTTCCCATTGTCTTCTTCACAGTTTGGAATTCAGAGTTTTCCTTCTCTTAGACAGGTTGCCATCTAAGGCTCGAGAACCCAGTCTATCCTGCTATTTAACATATATCTGGGCTGAGGAGAGATGATTCTTTCTCAAGGGCATTAGCGTGAAAGTGAAACAGACTAACCTGAAATTTGAACTTGGCTCTCTGATTCCACTGCTTGCATTTATAACTGATACTAATTCTTTTAATCCTTTGTTAGCTAGTAAAATAATTAATTATTGTTTAGAACAAAATATCTTGAACAAGTGTTATTCTTATCTTTAGTTTGTCTCAATCTTAGCAGTACATAGTGCAACTAAGTGATGACCTCAAAAGAGTTTTAGTGATTTAAGAGGATCCTTCTGCACTATATCTATGTAGTCAAAGCTTATTGCTGAAAAAATAGACATTTTGAACAGTCAGTTTTCCCTGCATTGAGCATTACTTAGCTTTATTCAATATAGGGCCTAAGAGTCACTCAATATAGAGTATTGTTGAATGAGGTTGCTTGATGGATGAAATAAGAGAAAGTAAGTGTACATTATGAGGATATACAGGTTAGATAATGGTTGACCTTAGACTTGAAGATGTTAAGATTATAGTGATTGGAGAAGCATTATCTCAGAAGCCTGTTCTACAAAGTTGTAATACTCAGGAATCTGTCTGAGTGGAATTTCATTCTTGTCAATAGAATATGAAGGAATGAAGGTGATATGACCATGTGGATGTGGCATGATAATTCCTAACTGTGCATGTCTACCTATCTTGATACTTACATTGTTCCTCCAGCCATTGCACAGCAAAGAGCCACAATTTTCCTCCACTTTGATCTATCTTGGTCATGTTATGGAGACTGGAACCAGTTGGTGTTTCTTTTCCTCAGTTCTTCTTTAACTGCAATGTGTTATGGCTATCCTTTTAGGATGACTTCTTGTTTTTTTTTTCACCTTTGAAATATCCAGTTTAAAGCAACTTTGATTGTTTGACTGTCAGGTAATCACAGGATATGGCTGGTGAACTGTATCTGCCTATCTGCCATCATTGCACTAAAGTTTCTAGAAAGGTCTGAACTGGGAGAAATAAGGAATGTTGCTTGCCTGAACTTTTGCCATGAAAATAGCTATAGAGTAGAGATGAGCCTGTAACATTTCATCTGTAGAAAAGAAGTAAAGTTGAAAATATTCCATTACCCACAATCCTGCATAAATCCTTTTGAACTCTGTCAAGCCTGGAAAGTGAGGATTAGGCAGCTCCAGCCAAGATATGGCAGCAATACTCCATTTTTGGTCAGATCTGACTCTTGCAAAGATAGAGTATGGCAAGAGGGGGCATGTACTTCCTGGAGCAGTGACTATTTTCCAGCATCTTCAGCAATAGATCATATATATGAGTTTCACTTTAGGTTTGGGGTGAACTTAAATGCTTGAATTTTAACACTCAAATAACCATTTGATGTAGTGGCTCCCATATGGTATTTATTTCTACACTAGGTCAACTGAGGAGGTTCTCATAGCTAAGCACTTGTGATGATTCCTTCAGATATCTGTGTCACTAGTGTTTTTTTTGTCTAGTATTTTTACTTCATTCCACAGGAGTTTCTTTAATTACATTATCAGCCATGCCTGATTTCATTGTTTCTCCCCTAACTATGACTTTCGATGTTTCTCCAATATTACTTTTAGGAGGTGGTTAGTTTCACCTTTGTATTCTTTTCCACAACTGCAAGGGATGGAATACACACAGTTCTTGGTCATTTTCTTCTCTATGTTAGGCTTCATTTAGCAGAGGTTTCTCCATAAGATCAAACTGCCAATATTACTTTTAGGAGGTGGTTAGTTTCACCTTTGTATTCTTTTCCACAACTGCAAGGGATGGAATACACACAGTTCTTGGTCATTTTCTTCTCTATGTTAGGCTTCATTTAGCAGAGGTTTCTCCATAAGATCAAACTGCCAATATTACTTTTAGGAGGTGGTTAGTTTCACCTTTGTATTCTTTTCCACAACTGCAAGGGATGGAATACACACAGTTCTTGGTCATTTTCTTCTCTATGTTAGGCTTCATTTAGCAGAGGTTTCTCCATAAGATCAAACTGCTTCTGAATATTGTCCTACTGTTGTATGCACTACAGATTTTCTGAATCTTTTCCAATATGCTCTTTATGTAGAGTAGATAGACAGAGTTTGTGAAAATATGAATGAAGCAGAAGACATTAGTCCAAATGATATAATGTAAATAATGATAACTCCTCATTTCAGAAATTCAGACTGAAATTACTGAAATACTCATTTATGGGAGTATACTAAAACAAAACCAACATATAATAGCATCATTTCACTGATTGATTGTCTAGAAATATGTTACCATAGCTGGTTTAGCTAAACAAATATATTTAATAACAATATATTTTCAAACTCATGTAGAATTCAGTTAATGCCTCAATATATAGGCATCTGTTTATTTTGTGTAAAAAAGGTAGCACAATGTTTGGTTAAAATTCAGTCCTTTTGGTGGTGAGACTGGAGTGACCTCTCCAGAGCACATGCCTGGTCAATGGCATATGGAAGTTGTGTACTGTCCAGATCCCATGACCCCATCTTTTGGCCATGATAACAAGATCCAATGGAATATAGGGCATTACATTTGGGGACATCTTGGCTGTAGGAGTTACCAAAAGTTTTTCAGTGTTGACATGTGACGCTATTTTTGTAACTGGTAATCATAAGAAAGTTTTCTTAAAATAGAAGGAACAATATGCTATTGACAGACCCCTGATAAATAAGAAGGATTAATGAATAAAACCTGTGGGAAAAATTGAAGATTTTAATTCTCATATAGACAGCCACCTGAATTGTGTGTCGGGGTTTTGAACAATGAAAATCACAAGGTGGACTTGGATTTGAACTGCAACAGGCCAAAAAGTCAACAATGATTGACACTTCTCACACAGAGCTAAAAATATGAGCTATGAATGGGAAACTTTGTTTTCGTAAACAACAAACTTAGAATTAATCGTTCTCGATTGAAGGGTGGCTGAGGTAGCAGGCACATATGAGTCACCAAGGAAGGTGGAGGAGCCACCCACACCCACTGAGAAGGATTATTGAGAGATGATAATAAGGAGAAGTGGAAGTTATGAGGCAAAGTAATGCCTATAACCATCACCCATGGAAGAAGGGAATTCCCCCGAAATTATGAAATAATTTAATTCTCAGGACCTAAAACAATGAAGACGACAGAAGAAGGAGATACCGAATTCTCCAACTGCACTGTGCCCCACACCAGCTCAGGCAATAGATATGAATGGCCGAAGTGAGATCATCAGAGATAAGACAGAAGAGAGTTCGTTCCAGCCACCAGTCATGATACATTCCATGTCCTGCCAACGAGAACCTCTGACATCAGCCTTGTGCTGAACTTTACCAAATCAGCAAAACAAACTTTACCAAGTCAACAAAACTGTCTCGTCCAAGTTAGAAGTGAGTTGGGCTGATAATTATTTGCAATTTGTTACTGTACGTATTTAATCTTTTTAATTTATTCGAGTATTGTTTTCTTACTGTGTGTCTTCACCCTCCTTGGATCAGCCCAATTTTTCGCTATGAAAAGTCACTGAGAAAGAGATTGATTCTTCCACATCTTGCACTGCCTGTTATCGTCAGGGGCAGTAATTCAAAATCTCACCACCCATAATTTTCATCAGGGTGCAGTAATCCAACTAGATATTTTAATTATTTATGTTAACTGATTTAAATCTAAAATTTTGCTGGATATTTTTCAATAAAATTAGAATAATTCCTTTTTATCTATATCTGTATCTGAAATCAATCTAACATTTTCTTGATTCTTACAATATCATTGCAAAATTATTCTGGTAAAATTTGAGTCAGGTGTTTATAATTATTTTATTGGATTAAAATTTTTGATCAAACTCAGATTATAATATCTTATTAGTAGAATCAAACACTGACTTCAAAGATAGTCTGTCTCTCAGTTAACTCTTCTCTATTTCAGAGGTGAATTCATGCAGACTCTTGCTTTATTATATTAGGATTATTTTTATGTATTTTTCCATTCAATCTATCTTAAACTTGATTTCTTTTTGTATCTGTATGTATGCATGTGTGTGCGTGTAAGACTCATATTGAATTATTCCTCACTTCATTTTCATTTAATTACAGCTTTTGTAAAGTATTTAATGTTTGAGAATCCACGTTGTGATCTAAGGTATGGCCAGATGAAATTGGCAAAATTTACAAAGGACATTCATCATGAGGCATTTTTATACTTGCATTTCATGGTGAAATTGCTTATTAAATTTATTTCTGTTCACTCTTGCAGGTTTTAGACAAAATGAAGGAGCAGTACAAGATCTTACTTAATGGCGACAATGGTAAGTAATTTCTGCTGTTCATCTTTTGTTGATAAACTTCTTCTCTACAAATAGTCAGTAAATCATTTGAAATATGAGTGATTTTGCTAACAAGATCTTTTTGTATTATTATTATATTTTTAGATGGATATTAAAGATGTGGTCATATTGTATCTTTTGTGTGAAATGAAATTTGTTATTTTTGCAGGATATGAACATTTTATTCAACCAAATGAATTTCATTGGCACATGAGCAAATATAAACAAGAATCAAAAGTAATTATGATAGGAGGAACGAAGTTGATGCTCAACCAGAAAAAAAGAATAAATTTAATGTTTTATTCAACTTATCAGAAGTACATAGCAAAATTCATCAATTTTAATCAAATAAACTTAAAAAAAAGTTGTTACAAACTGAACAAAATTGAAGTGGTGTTAAGTGAACTGAAGGGTTTTCTGAAGAACCTTTCAGGAATAGTTATTTTTTAATCTTTCACGAGCTGATCATTGGCAATTTCCTTTATTTTTGATTTTCAGGGCATTTCTAATGGGAACTCATTTACAATCCAGTTTTATAGTAAAATTATTTGTCATGGTTTTTCTATATGTTTGATATTAACAATTCATTTACATTATATATATATATAATATATATATATATAAGGGTGAGCCAAAAGTAGGTTTGCAGTTAGTAGTATGCACTTTTTTAAAAATAATTATACTTACAACAATACCTCAATTAGTGTGGCTAATGTGTAACTATAAACAATCAATTTTGAAATTACTATGGTTAAATTGAAGAATGTTTTACTGCACTAATTGAATGTTATGTATGCACTAAACAAATTTTAGTATATCAAAATTTTAGAGCACTAATCGAAAATGCATTAACTGAATGCACATTAATTCAGGGATGCATATATATTTATTTGTTACAATCATATATGTTCAAAACTTTTTATGTACATTTTTTAAAAACTTTACTTACATTTTTTAGCACAGTTTAAAGTCTTAAGTGCTCAAAATGTCCTTCAACATTGCAACATTCCTCAAACCTCTTCAGGATACTATGACACACAGCACCACACGAATCCCGATCTGCATCAATTTCAGTAAATACTTCTGAGATGTACTCTTTTAATTTGTCCACTGTGTTGAGATTGTTCTTATAAACCTTGTTCTTTACTACACCCTGAAAAAAGAAATCCATTGGTGTTACATTATTTGGATGTGGTGGGCATTCAATGCTGCCACTTCTTCTGAACTAACACTGTGGAAAAGTTTGGTAAAGGCAGTTCCTTACTGCCAAAGCATAATGGGGAGATGCTCCATCTTGCTGAAAGAATAGTTCAGCGAAGTTAGATCTAAAATGTGAAAAAATAGTGAAACAAGTGAAAGCCTACTTTTGGCCTACCAAATATATATATATATATATATATATATATATATATAGTCAGCATGTTTTCATTGAGATGTTTCATTGAATAATTTAGACAAGTTTTGTCTATTTTCAATTGGATCCTTTCATATTCACAGACAAGCTTTTTGGTGTCATTATTAAAGGAAGAGAGAAAATTACTGTGTTGATACATATTGATTATTCTGAGTACTTTTGACATTAGCACATGTCATCATCAAGGTGTTGTTTCTTCAAGACAAATATTGTAGTGTTCATCATTTTCAAAGACAAAATTGCTTTGTTCATCTGAAAGTTAAAATTTTTACTAGTGAAGTGAAGAACACTGAGTTTAATACAATTAGTTTGAGTAATGCTTCAGGGGAGGTAACTAAGTTATGAGGTTGTTGAGAATCATTTTAAAAAAAATAAATATTAAGAACTATTGATACAAACCTTGATATTTTAAATTATCTACTGTAAACATTTTAAAGCATTTGTGCAGTATTCATAATTCATTTTATTAAGCTTTGGTTTCAATTTGTTACATAGCAAATAGAATATAATACTTCTTCAACTAACCTCAAACATATTAATCTTTTATATTGCAAACAAATACATTCTTATTATAAACAAGACAAAAATATTCTAAAAAAATTAATAAATACTAACATATCCACCACATATCCTAGTAAAAAAATAAAATTAATTATATACTACACTAAATCCAGTATTTCCAATTTAATTATTCATAATGACTCTTCCCCACCAACTAATATGTTGCAGAAAACCAACATTGTATATAAATTTAAATGTCCTCTGGGAGATTGTATCTCCAATGGAAAAAATAATATTTATGTGAGTCACATTACGACCCTGTTGTCTCGATGGATGAATTTCCACTTGAATGATGTGTCCAACATTTCTAAACATTTACAATGGCATACCTGTCCACATATTGTTGAAAATACATCTATACTTTTCCATGAAAATAAAAAACATAAACTAAAAATTCTTGAAGCTATCTATATTAAAAAATTGAAACCAAACTTTGATAAAATTAATTATGAATACTGCACAAATGTTTCAATAAAACATTTCTCAATATATATACAGTACTGTTCAATAAAAGTGACTCACCTGATTTTTTTACTAGAAATATTTTTTGTCTATTGTTTTTGGGGTTAAAATAATTTTTAATCTTACTAATATAAAGACCCCTTCCTGACTACCTGGGAAAAAAGTTTATTCAGCGTAAGGTATTCTATTGATAATTATAAATTTGGATATAAATGAGATTCAGGAAAAAACTCTGTGCAAAAAAAGTGACTCAGATATCGCATTCTAATGATTAAACTGGTAAATTTAAAGAGCTTTTGACAAAATATTGAAAACTATTTTACATTACACTCAAAACAATATTCTAGAGAATTCTAGAACAGCTTAAATTAAATCTAGAGTATTCCAGAATATTCCAGATAACCTCACAATCAACTGTCTCTCAAGTGCTTAGGGCACATAATGATGCCACTCCTGCTCCAAGGAAAGAAACAAGGGGACGAAAGAAAAAGATTGATGATAGAATTGGCAGGGTAATTAAGAGAGAAGTTGCGAAGAATAGGACTATAACTAGCAAAGAAATTGCAGCTAGTCTAAGTGAAGAGCAAAGTCTTAGTCTTGCCTCTTCAACAGTCCGTCGGTGGCTGTTAGAACAAGGCTACAAATCTTGTACACAAAGGTTTAAGCCACTAATAAGCAAAGCCAACAAAGCCAAGAGACTTGAATGGGCTCACTATTACAAAAATTTCACCGTAGAAGACTGGAAAAATGTTCTCTTCTCCGATGAAACAAAAGTTGAGCTAAATTCAAAGGATAAGGTGAGTCACTTTTATAGAACAGCACTATATATATATATATATATATATATATATATATATATATAGTATAATGAGAAGCCACGTATACTTTCTTAATATGTATATATAGAAAAAACAACTGAAAAGTTGCAAATTAAAAAAAAACATTCATTTTTTTTAATTTGCAACTTTTCACTTGTTTTCTCTCTCTCTCTCTCTCTCTCTCTCTCTCTCTCTCTCTCTATATATATATATATATATATATATATATATATATATATTACATCAAGGTGGGCCAAAAGTAGGCTTACAGTTGTTTCACTATTTAGATTATTATTTATTATGTGTTTCACATTTTAGATCTAACTATATATATATATATATATATATATATACACACACACACACACATTATAGCCCTGTTCTGTCAGTAATACTTGCTTTAATTGTTGACCACTGGCAATTCCTTTCTCCTTGAATTTTAATGCATTTCTGCACTAAAATCATTTTTAATACATTTCTATAGTAACATGAATAGCAATTCATTTATATTATACTTATAATAGTTCTATTCTGCCAGTAGTAATGTTTGCATTAATTCTTGACCACTGATAATGCTGTCTTTCTGATTTGCAATTAATTCCTATAGTAAAATTATTAGCAATACATTAACATTATGAATGTAATAGTCCTACTATATTATTGAATAATAGACATGTAATTAGTTATCAATGCAGAAAGTGTCATCGGCAAGCCCAATTCAAATTCCTGCCTAGTGTGTTTACTCACAATAATAATCTTTATCTGAAGCAAATTTAATCAGCTCAGAGGCCACTTTGAAGTGGCAATGAATACCATCAGTATTTATTATTATGACTTTGCTTACAAAGACATTGGGAGTGTTGCCATGTTTGTTGCAGGTTTTCAGATGGAGGACCTGGCAACAACCAAAAGTCTTTGCCTTGTGAAACTGACACTTTTCTTTCATTTTTTTGGTTTTGCAGCTTGATTCTGCAATGTAGATTGTCTGATAAATCTTGGACTATCATTCTTTTGTTTGCTTCTGTGTTCCACTGTTGGTTGAATTCATACAAGATGAGGGTTCTTTATAAGCTATCCTTGAATCTCTTCAGTGGAACCTCACTCTTCTGCCTGCCAGAGGCTAGTCCCCTAAATTGGAGGGTTTGGGACTATGATAGTTTTCTATCTTTGCCATGTGGCTAATCTATTGCAGTATGGGTTCACATTTGTGGCCCTATTTGTTTGCATACCAAAGGAATTATAGATATTTTAACATCTGCATGCTACCTATTATTTTAGTATTGTGTCACTATATACACAAGCATTAGAGTTTTGAAATATTTGTTTCTCACAACCTAATGGTGATGTCATAGGTTATATAAACTGCTAATTTGATAGTATTTTGAATTATGAAAAAATATTATCACTCTATTCAATGTAATACACCAACCATTCCCTCTGGCTAATAAAGGAATCTATATGATGATAACAACTAGTATTTACTTTCATTAATTATATAGAAAATGTTCTATGTACACTTAAGATTGGATTAATATAATGGGTTAAAATCAAATCAATGCAAATCAGAGAAAATAGGTCATCAGGAATTAATGCAAGTAGTTAATAAATATATAATGTATTGATGATTTGTTGACTTCTAAGTTATAAGCACTGTAAGGTAGAAAACATTCAAATGTGTCCACAAGTTTCATACACTTATAGTTCAAGAGTGCCTGAATGCACCCACATTGAGGTAGCACTGTATTTAAGTACACAGTATTAACATCAGTCACATGATCAATCATACTTTGGGAATCTACAACTTTTACAAAGTTGTACATTTCTAAAATCATATCTCATAACTAGTAATACGAAGGAGGCTGAATTTGGTATCATTTGAAAGGGAAATCAGATTGCTTTTGTACAAAATCAACTCATAATATTTGATTTTCAACAGTTTTTGAGATATATCAATTTAATTGCACTAAATTCAGATTTTGTAATAATTTGGCCAGAACCACAGAGATTTAACAGTTGAAATTACTTAAGGGATGATATAGTTAACCTAACTTAATCATAGGGATGGAATAATTTAGTGAATTTTTTTGCTGGGAATTAATGCATATTTTTTGTGAACCTTGCCTTTAAGGTTGGTATATCTCTAAGTAGGCTTTTTATATATAGTCTGTCACTTAGAGTATGACTTAGTTGATTGTCTACAAAGACATTTTTATACTCCACTGCAATATAGATCTCTTTCTGATTCATTCTATATATCAGGCAGTTGTGAGTTTTCAGAAAGCAAAACCTAAATTAAAAGAGTCATCTGCACAGGGGCTCCAAGCATCATATCCAGTCCACAAAACAAATCATTGCAAAATTAGCCAATCATAAATGTTGCTGCCAAAAAAATAAGATGAGCCTGGGAGATCCCAGATTTGCTTAAAAGAAAGCCCCTCATAAACGACTGGCACAAAACCCAGTTGGATAGGCCAGCTGTCAACAATGGTGAGCTCTTGTTGTCACCACCATGACTGTCCCTCACATCATCACCACCGTGACCATGGCCAATTCATCCAATGTAATGGCAACCAAATTCCTGACTTGACCTGACTCTTCACACACAGAATGCGGGGTTTCCAACAAACCAGCTGTTGACCCTGGTGGGCTCTCGATGTCACCACAGTGATTTCTAACACTTTAACAGCTTCATTATTCCACTCTAGTTCTACCATGTCATCACCACCGTAACCTCAGTCAACTGACCCAACAAATCCATCAACTGTCAGCCTTACCAACCACACTTTTACACCTAATTGCTTCCCTTAACAATGGCAACTAAAGAACCACATATCAACAAATTTTCGTTACCTTTTCACACAACTATGAAAATTTCTGAAAATTGGTCAATACATACTTGTTAAAATTTTAATACTTTGTTTATAACTTTAAAATTTACTTTGTTATAACCAGCATATGGTTTATTTGCAACGATATGCTGGTTATAACAACTGGTATCAGATGTGGGACAGCAAGGGATATAACAATATTTTAAAATATCTTTTTGCAATATAAATCTCCACAGTGGAATAAGCACAATTCTTGCTACTAAAAACAGATCCCATTTTTGCCAACTTAGGTAATAATTGATGATAAAAAATGAATATATTGCAAAATATATTTGTAAATTATCATGTTTATTAACATTACTGAAAAAAGAAAGCAAAAATCTTATAGCAACACAAATCTTTATCACTCAGTTTTGTCAATTTCTTTAATTGGAGTGATGGCAAATGTTAGCAAAGGAAAACAAAAAGGAATAAATCAAAATTTGAATGAGATAAGGAATTTGATTCAAAGATCATCAAATCTGACATAAACATGTGGAAGAACCACCAGCTAAAATGTAGTAACCAAAACAACAATGATGATGATACTCATTGGTATAATTCATAAAATAATGCTAGTTTAACTTCAAATTATATTTGATTACATTAAATAATTTTAATTGTTATTTTAAATATTTATTAATATTTGTTTTTGGTTACTAAATTTTTCATTTAATTTAGAACCATATTCTGAAATTTCATCTCTACTTTCTCTTCCTGGCTGACTTTTGAAGTGACTTATTCTATAATGTTAAATATGTGTATGTAGTGTAACCTTTAGCAGCTAAGAAAGAATGGATGATGAATGAAGTTTGAATTCTGATGAAGTTTGTTACATTCACTTTTACACAAATAGCCTCTTCTCCTCCTCACTATGAGGCAGACTAAGATCCTTAGTCATAGCTGGCAACTAGTCTAGGAGAAAGGACAACTTCAAATTTAAAACCATAGGTAGTCCTGATGAGGTGCATATTATACAGTCATTGAAAAGATTACACTGGTCAAGAAAGAAAAAAAAAATTTTGAAATGATGTCAAGATACCAAACATTTTTTTAGCTAATTTCAGGGTGCTGAATCTGAAAATGACCTTACTTATTCTTGGTTAGCTACTGTTTTTTTCTGTACAGAAATTCCTCATTTTCAGAAAAAAAGCATTTTCTTCATTTGTTTTCTGTATAGATGATATTGATCAATAACAATATTTCTCAAACTAAAATCATGGAAACCTCTCAATTCGTATTTAAACCAACAAATATTGGTTTGCTTATTGAGAAATACTATTTTTGCAATAACAATCAGATCCTAAGTGTTTAAATATAACATAATTGAATATACCAATACCAGCAAATATTTTCATCAAATCATTTAATAAACTAACATCGAAAATAAAACCTTTGTGAACATAAGAACTATGGTAAAAATTTTCTCTTTTTTAATTCCGTCATGTACAATGTTATTCCAGCAGTATTATGTACAATGGAATTGGTGAATTCAATTGGGATGTCTTTATTTAGAGTTTCTTTCCAACTGTGAAAACAAAATGCTCTCAATGTGCTTGGTTTCCTTCCATAGTGAAGCGATAAAAGTGATGGGATAAATTTATGAATATAAAACAGAAGATTTTAGAGTTTCATTTTTTTTATGTCACCTTAATTATCAGGTTTATCAGTTAATTTGGATTTTGGTGATTAATTGGAAAAATTTGGTATTTCTATTTTAAAATTTTTGACTCCAAAACATATTTTTCTTATAAAAATAGTTTATTTCAGGTGGCTGACATAAATTGCTCGCCCTACCTGAAAATTGATAGGTTTCTACTACCTTTATTAACTAAATTTTGCAGTCAGTCAAGATCGTAAATTGATCTTTTTTCCAAAAATGAGCAATCTCAGTAGAGCAAAAATGGTAGCTAACCATGAAAAACTAAGGTCATTTTCATAATCAGCACTGTCAAATTAGCTAAAAAAAAACATGTTTTCTTTCTTGGCACCAAAAATCATGTTGACCAGTGTTATGTAATTCACATTTAACTGTGGCATGGTGTTGTGGATTCTATAATCTTACTGAGGTAAAAAAAACCCAAAAAACTTTAAAATGCTAAATCAAAAGTGATGATTAAAAGCCATTCTCAAATTCTTTTTATAACAGGTGCTTCCAATGCATTGTTATTGATGAGCCAGAAAATGAGTTCTTGGTTGCCACTGTTAAATTCAAGCATATTAGGCAGGAAAGAACTGAATAATACTGAAATGGACATGTTTTTACAACTTGATCAAGAATTGCTGATGGCTATGGATAAATTAATGGAATGTTTTGGTATGCCTGACACAGAAGAAATGAGACAATCAGGTGAAGTAGAAAACAGGTAAAATTAACATCTGGACTCATTGTCTTTTTGAAAGCATCCAATTTCAAATATAATATTGGGTTATGCTTAATAAAGAATAATGTCAGGATTTACAGGCCATGCAGGTAGTGTAATACTTATACTGTGAAACTATGACCTCTGTGATAATTCCACAACAAATAGATTTAAAAGGAGACAGTGAATGGAAATAACATTCAATAACAGTGATTTTATATAACAACAATTTACAACAATTTTGGTATTTGACGAGTGAGTAAAGGAAAATAAAAGAACAGGATTCAAAGAGACAGAAGATGAGGATTAACGTTGTATTTAAATTTTTGAAGATCAAAGTTGATTGGAAAGCAAGAATCTGGAATAGAGTTCCACAAGTGAGAAGTGCAAGAGAAGAAACTGTTATTGTAGAAGCTATGGTTACATCTAACAATTTAAATAGATACATTATATTATTAGATTTAGTTTGTTATTATTAGGTTAAATGCTTATTAATTTTTACAAGTTTTCTTCATCTTATTGTTGCATTTTATTGCAATGTTCTCAATTGAATTCTCTGTATAACATCAGATTTGTCATGATACTTTCATAGTTGGAGGGAATATTGATGAAAAAGCATTTTTTTTCTATTTGACATGTCCCTTCAGGACATAGGTGATCATGGCTCTCCACAATTTCCTGTCTTTTGTAACCCTTAGTAAAGTTTGTCTTTTTACCATATCTCCTAATACCTATTTTGCCAACTGTTTACACAAGCTTGTTAGGTAGGTCATGTGATGTTTTCCTCTGTGCCTTCAATATGACATGTAAGTATCAAATTTTCCAAGCTCTTTTTCTTCATTATCTGTCCTAGAAATTTCTCTTTCTGATGTTAAGTATAAATGTCCTTTTTGTTTCCATTTTCTATAAAACTTTGTGGTTGCTCACATGTTCCATGATGTTATTCTCAGCATCCTTCTGTAGAATCACATTTCTGTTGCCTCAAGTCTCCTCTTCATCTGTTAACTCAACCGGCTAAGCTGTGATGCTTTAGAGATATTTTATTTGTTTTCAATTTTTTAATTTTATACTTTTGTGATTTTACTTACCGTATTTGACAGCATGTAAGGCACACATTTTTTTTACTAAAAATATCTTTTAAATTTCCCCTGCATTTTATATGCCATATGTAGGTTTACTAATTTTACTAATTTTTTCTAGTCCTGCTGAATTGGGGTGTGACTTATACACCTGTGCGTCTTATATGCCGTCAAATACAGTACTTTTCTTCAGCTAATTTTGGCAAGAAAAAGAAACCATAAAAACTTCTAAAAATTTTGACCTGGTTGCATAGGAATTCAACCGACCACCTCCTGGTCCCAAGAAAAAAAAAGGAATAACAAGATGAAAAATTTAGTCAACACTTAATAATGAAAATAGTTTCTCAAAATTCAAATAGCATTCAAAACCTATAATCTCTCTAAACTGTACAACAACAAATGCTGTTCTGCTTCAGGCTTTCCAGCTTGTTGGGAATGTTCTTCTGTAATTCCTGTTTTTAAGAATGCAGGTGAACTGTCCGATCATTTGAAGGGTAGACTGGGCTCTATGGCCTTGGGTGACAGCCAGAAGGACTAGTCTTATTTCAAAACCATGGAGAAGGCAACAGTTATCTTTTCCAAGAAGTCATGCCAATTCAGAGATAAGAGAAGGGACCTGAGGAGCTGAAAGGATATAGTATTAATATATATATATATATATATATATATATATATATATATATATATATATATATATATGAATAAAACAGACAATAGGAAAACAGTACTTAGTTTTCGCTGATGTGATTCATCATATGACTTTATCAAACACATCAGCAAAAACTAAGTACTGTTTTCCTATTGTCTATTTTATTCAGTTTGTCTTTTCTACAGATATGAGAACTTTATATATATATATATATATATATATATATATATATATATATATATATATATATATATTCTAATTTATATTATATGCATGTTATAAGATCACTACAAAAGTTGCAATTTTGTCTCAACACTTCTGTTATGTTTCAACACTTTTTGTATTATATATATATATATATATGAACAAAATAAAAGCTTATATTGTTTTTTTACAGATATATTCTATCTGAAATTTTACACACACATCCACACACCCACACACATATATAAACAAAACCTTGTCTCAAAAAATCATAAAAATTTACCTTTTTTAATTCAATTTTTAATCACATAACAAATTTCATCATTTTTCTTCCAAAAATTAAATCCATTTCTTTTTTTAGGGTGTCTGTGTTTGATGTAATGCATGCTGGAGAACATTGGTTCACTGTCATATCAAATATCATTGACAGTCAAGATGCCAAATTAATAGAAAACGTATGTATTTTGGTTGATATATTTCCTTTTTTTTCTTTGTGTATGTCCAATGGTGTAATGGATAGTGGCTTGAAATGAGAAATTGGAGGACCGAGTTCAAATTCCTGTCAAGTTTGTTACATTCACTTATGCGCAAATAGCCTTGAGAACAATATAAATTTATCTCTTCTCTACTACTTTATCCTTTTCTTTCTGTTTTTCCCTCTTATTTTTAAAAAATAAACTTCCATTTTTCTCCCTGTTTTCTTCTTTTGCTCTCTCACTCCCACCTTTTTCTTTCTTTCTCTTTTACTTCCTCTTTTCAATTCTACAAATGCAAAACATACCTTGAAAATTTTACATTTCAATATCAATTCCAGACAAGAATTTAGCTAGAAGAATATTCTAGGGGACCTACCATTAGGCATCTGTTCTTATTTTCTATTCTCCCCAGTAATCTTACCTTTTATTTTCCCTTTCAACAGGTGAACAATCTTCACCTGCAAATGGTCATGTGGAGCTGTAATATTCTTCTTCGTCTCTGCCCGGACCACCCCAGCAGCATGCAGGAAACCAAGGAGGCCCTCTATGCCACCTGTCCAACCTCTGAGGACCTATTACAAGAGTTCACTTCAATGTTTCCCCAGGTGACGGAGATGTCAGACAAAATTGTAAGGTAAAAATAAGTTTTTAATTTTTACTAGCTGCTTTTAATATTGCTTTTGTGTTTAAAGAAGAAAAACTGCTTTTCTTAACAATTTTTTCAGGGGTAGGATACTAATTTTTCTAAGGAAACAAATGTTGCATAAATGATTCTCCTTCTTTTTGTGGGGATTTTCTTTTCATATTTTTTTAATATTAATTAAATTTAGTAAATATATTTTATGAACCAATTTTATATTTGTAGCTCTCAAGATATGCATAAAAATGAGCCAAGAAGACATCATTAACTTTCAGCTTTTTTCTGTTATTACTAAAATTCACCCAATACTGGGCTTGAGGGCTCTTCAAGGTAGAGGTGTGTTATATTAATGTAATAGGTGGTGATAGAAAGTGAAAATTATGAGTCAAGGGTCATTTGTTATCTGTCCTTTAGATAATGATTGTTTTTTTCTCGTACTTCCCACCTGTTATCATAGAAGCTATGGTTACATCTAACAATTTAAATAGATACATTATATCTATTCCCCCTGTTTACTTGCTTCCCTGAAAACTACAACCTTCAAAAATTTAAATGCAACATCAATTGCCATCTATCTTCTTGAATCCTGTTCATCTTTCGTCCTTTCCTCAATCTTCTCTCTACTTAGTCTTTTCCTTCAATTTCACTCTCTGTAACCTCCTGCATATTAGTGGCATTCCTGCCTTGCTTGGGATGAAATAATTAAAAAAAAAAGATTTGAAGAGGTTATGTTTGTAGTATTCAGGGAAGCATCCACACAGTTCCACAAAGTAGCAGTTCTTGGGGGGGGGATGTCTGAGTAGAATTTCCTCCTTAAAAATTAAAAGGAAATGATGGTGATTTGACTTTGTGAACATAACATGGCGAGTCCTAGATGTAAGATGAACTCGTGGAACTTGACGGTAACTTGGAAATTAATAGACCAATACTATTAGAAATGTTCACATTTGCAATAAGTATAAGATACAGTAGATTAATATTTGATATTATTTAGCAATATTAGCCATATCCAGTTGTTCTCTGCTGGCAGTCATTGAATCAATCAAATCTTGCAGAGAATCCACAGGTAGAGAACAGCACTGTTCTGGGATGGTGTAGTGCAAACTATACTTCTTAGAGAATTACCTATTTACACTGTTTATGTTGTTTGGACTATTATCCTCATCTTTATTGCCATATTCACAATGTTTCAGCCATTGTACACTCCAGTCTTCTTCAGGTGATATATGTTGGAATTTCAAACCGAACCCTTTATTTTGTTCACTGGGGGTAGATTGTTCTCATTCTACATGCTGTGCTTTTTATCAGTTATTTCCCTTTAGTACCTCACCTCTCCAAGTTTTTTGTTCACTTCTGCTGAGGCTTGGTATTGAACTCACAACTGTTTGGGTCAAGTCACTGGATTACTTTAACCAATGCTTTTATCCACTGAGGCATGTGTCCTTGAATATGGCAATAAAGGTGAGGATGATCTCAATAATCTAAATAGTGTAAATAGTTACAATACCTCATCTCAGAAATATAGACAGAGAATTTCCTGTCCATTAGTTTTTATTATATAAGACTCCAATTATTCTTAATTGTATTCATATCCATTGATCACCCTGACCAGAACATGATTTTAAAGTTACCTGCTGTCAGTCAGGTTTTGGTGGATCTAGAAGAATAGCAAGGGACATTTCTCTGATAAAATTTCTATCATAATGATAGAAGCTCTTATAACCAGATTGATAGTTGTTGAAGAGGGATGTTATTTGGTGATGCAATTAATAAATGTACTGTTTTGCATGTAGCAGTTTGTTGTAGTATTATGAATTGTTGAAGTGCAAGACTTTATTCAGTTGTATGTAATATATAGTTTGCTATGTCCCTACAGCATCTCGTGGGTAAAAAGCAAAAGAAGAGAGTGAATGTGTGCTGTGCATGTTTTTTTATACATGTCCATCTGATCAAACAATTGGTGTAGCAGCTGCTGCTTTCTGGCTAATGGAAAGTCATCCACAATGAAGTATTTTACAGTATTTAAGTTTCTTAAATGGATACAAAAAATACACTTATACTTAACATCAGGAAAAGGCAATTGAAATTTCTAGGGTACATACTGAGGAAAGAGGGCTTGGAAAATTTGATACACACCAGACTGATTGAAAGCAAGAGGGGCAGAGGAAAAGGCATAACATACCTAGTGAGCTTGAGTAAATGTATTGCAGAACAAGGTTTAGGAAAGATAACAAAAAGAATTTATTAAGAAGTACAAAGGATAGAAAGTTGTGGAGAGCCATGATTGCCTACATACTGAAGGGACATGACATAGAGAAAAAGACCTAATTATAAAACCTTCTTTGTTGAAGAAGTGCCTTGCACTAAAAAGATTCCTACTTCATGATTGGCACTATTAGACAGTCATGATTTTTTTCACTAAATCTTCTAAGTCTCTTTTCAGCAGATTCACTGACCAATTCAAAGCTGCTTTTCTCATTAAAATCACTTGGGGAAACTAGTCTTTATCTTTAGTGGTGCTGGTCATTATCATTTTAAGGACTGAAGAAGGTTTTTAGAACACCTTTCAAATTAATAACCTTTCAAACAATCTTCTAGCCATCATCCACCTTACTATTTATGACAGTTTTAATTTCCTTGTCAAGTTGATTTTGACTTGAGAGTTCAGTCCAAGTGTCAGTTTGTTCATATGAATTAATGTGACTCTGTATATTTTATGTGTGTTTATGTATACATTTATTGATGAAAGAAATAAAAAGCTGCCAAGACTAATATTTAAAAAAAGACTCTTTATTTATCTCAGATAAGTTTGCATGAATGTTAGCCTGACTAGAGTATCTACAATTTTGGTTCACATATATTTTAAATAAAATTTTTTAAGAGGATCATAGTTAAATCCCAAAAAGTTACAAATAAAAATATATGATAGATCCTGAAATTGGTGAATATCAGTTTTAGTGAGATTATTAATAGTGAGTTTTTATGAACAAGCCTAAGTCAAAGTTGACAGTTTTTATGAAAGAAACTAAGTCAACAGTTTTTATGAATGAGATTAAGTCATCTGCTATTATGAATAATATTAAGTCAAAGTTGACAGTTGTTATGAATGAAACTAATTCAGTATTTTCTCATGAATCATTGAGTGCTGGTGACTCTGTGGCCAAAATTATAGTGACACAAAATTTTTGATTATGGGAATAAATGCTTTTTTATATATCCCATTCAAGTACTTTCATTGCAGAGATATATATTTCTTGAGCCAATTATAAAATGGTAAGCAGCATTAGTATTCATCAAAAGATTTTATTAGGTTGGTGCAAAAATAATGTCGTTTTTTGACATGATCTTGAACGTCAAAAAACGACATTATTTTTGCACCAACCTAATAATAAGGAAGATATTATTGTCATCTTTGTACTGTTAAACTTTGGAGCAATTCCCATACTTTTAATCTTCTTGATTGTATTGTATTAATTTTAACATTATTTCTTCAATTTCAAAAAAATCAATAGTGACTATCATATCAAATTAAGACCAAAGACATGACAAGTCATTCTTATAACTTACAATCCTTGATCAAACCCTATAAAACTGGTGCTACAAAATCCACAAAGAGCTTTAACAAAAATTGTATCATTTGAAGACTTCCAACAGCAACTTCACACACTACCTTAAATAAAAGGTTTGGAAGGAAACTAGAAAGAGTGATAATATTTAGTGGACTTGAAGAGTCTAATTTCCTGAAAGCTGTTTTAAGAAAAAGATCTTATAAATTTCAACTGATGATAAAACTGCACCACTTGAAGACTTCCAACAGCAACAAAAATGGTTAGAATATGTAACTAGAAGTAAAAATAATGATATAATCAAGATGTTCACTTTCCACGTTACCAAAAGCAAAAGGTTTGGAAGGAAACTTCCATCAATACTAGAAAGAGTGATAACATTTAGTGAACTTGAAGAGTCTAATTTCCTGAAAATTGTTTTAAGAAAAAGATCTTATAAATTTCAACTGACAGTAACACTAGTTGTTTGGTCAATGAATGTTGTATGTTTCCTGTATAAAAACAGCTAATTTTACCATTGCCATTACCATTACACAGAATAAAACATGAATGAGTGGAAATGAAAAGGAATCTTAAAGTGTTTGCCAGATGTTGTTATTAAAAGAAACACATGTTAGAGATGGAAGGGAAAGTAGTTATTTAATTTTGAACTCAAAATCGTTTTTGTATGAAGCAAGATCAATTGGCACATGTATATCAATTCATCTTTTTTTCTATTGGTAAAGTCATTGTATTCCTAATGATGCTGCCTAATTGTTTCTGTTGGAAAAGTCATTGTGTTTGTAATAACATAAAGATGTAAATAAGGCCATATGTTTGACTCCTTGAATTCATTCACTGCTCTTCTTCAACATGAGATTCTCAATGATTTATGGTCTAATGTAAACACATTCCTTTCTTTATACTTGTGGTTATGGCTCAATGACAGAATTGAGAACACAGGTCTGCAAGGAAAAACCCATTTCAGTTCATAAAAACTTTGTATTGTCTTAATACACTAAATCCAATAATTTATATTTCTAAATAGGTTAACAATTTTGGGTTAATTTTATTGGTTAAAGAATTTAATAAGATGCATAAAAAAAGAATCAGGATAGTATGGAGTTGGTATTTCTCCTCACAAAAGATGAAATAATTAAAAGAAAAAGCTGTTATCTAATAAAGGTATGTGAATCATGTATCCCATGATTCTACTGCCTTTCAATCATTTACATATTCATTATCATAACCAGGACATTTAAATTATAATAAATATTTGCTAATAATTACTGAATTTTTCTAATATGCAATAAATATATGAACAATTTAATCTGAGAAATACGCTTGGTATTCTTGTCAATAATCGAAAATACAAAATGTAAAAATAAATTGAATGTATAAATTAACTTAAAAATAAACAAATATATAATTGATAAGTTTGAACATTACAAATTATATGATAATTAGAAATTTACAATTATGATGTAATTATAAAAAATAACTGGTTCTAAATTTAAATCTTGTGACACTTATAATGTAATTCTAACTTATTCAAATTTGAAAATTAAAATTAACATTCATTTTTTATGAAAGATACTAAATATGAGATTTGTTAATAAGTTCAATAGATTTATCAAACATCCAGCTCTGATGAGTGATTTGATGTGAAGCTCATGAGTTGGCAAACCAGATAAGTCACTTAAACTTTTGTTGATTTATTAAATATTATAGCTCTAGTTATCTATTGAGTATTTTTTGTCAGAATTTCTGCTGGTCTGAAAAACCACACTTAAATTCTCATAATTTTAATGTGTTTTTTCATTTGTAATTTCATTATTGTCATTAATTATTATCATTCATTATCATAAAATTAAATTTGATTTTAGATTTACTTAGTCAACTTGCTGATCTTTTTAAGTAGAAATTTGGTCTTTCTTTCAAGAAAGATATTTTAAAATGATATTTATAATGATTAATGCAGCTGGCCAATACATTGAAATTATAAACTTCACATTTCTATGTCACACTCTATATAATATTCAACTATTTCTCAGTCAGTTGTTCATATTTTTTAAACATTTTTTTATACATCTATAAAATGTCCAAAAAGTATTTAATCGAGTGTAATAACTGTATCAAAATCTTGAGGATATTATTCTACATATCTGAAGTCTTGGAATTTAAATAATAAATACTTCTTTTCATCATGGAAATGATAAAGCAAAATGCTTTGCTTGGAAATTCTCTTCCAATTTCACTCTCAACTCTTCAGGAGTATCTTTGCCTGATTTCCTCACTAGAACAGAATTTCTACTGAGTGATATGCACATAACTTCATCCATGATTTCCACTATCATCTCCAAACTAGATTTCACAAAGCATGCAGACTTGACTTTATTCCTACAATTGTGCTAAGGTAATGTGCTCCTGAACTGTTTCCTGTTCTGTCTAAACTCTACTACAAATGCCTTGCTGCTTCTTGTTTTCCAGCTTGTTGGAAATCTTTCTCTGTACTTCCTTTCTGGTGAACCTTCTCATCACTTGAATTATCATCCTATTAGTCATTTTGGCAAAGTATTAGAGGCTCTAATCAACATCAAAATGGTTAAGCATCTCACTCCACACGGGCTTCTTTCACATAAGCAATATGGCTCTCATTTCTTTAGATCTGCCACTGATGTGTTAACAATTATTACTGAATTTGTCTGTCCAGCTTTAGATAAGAATGGCAAGGCTCAGGCTGTGGCTTTAGATATCTCAAAAGGCATTTGGCAGGGATTGGCATGCTGGTCTTCTCCACAAGATGAAGGGCTATGGTATCTCTGGCCAGATATTTGGCTTAATCCAATCATTCTTAAATTGTGTAATGAAGGTTGAGTTGAATGGCCACACTTCTATATCCTTTCACATTAATGCAGGGGTTCTCCAGAGTTCTATCCTTGGACTTACATTGTTTCATATGCTCATCAATGGCCTTCCTGATGTCATCATTTCTCAACTCAGTATTTATGCTGATGAGACAGCTATTTACTCCTGTCTTAATAGTAAGTCTGATAGATTTGACAAAGTAAAACTGGTAGCTGATCTTGAAAATGACCACCAGTCTATTGTTAACTGGTGCAAGGAAGGGCTTGTAAAGTTTAATATCTCTAAAACAAAACTGCTATCTTTTAATCACCATAGAGAACTTTTTTGCTTTCCATCAGCCCTGCTGCTGATGTTAACCTCCAGGAGAGCAACTTATTGCACCTTCTTGCTCTGACATTTGATACTGACATAAAACAGATGGATTATATTAGATCACTCGCTAGGGCTGTAAAGGAAAGTTGATTCTATGTGTCATGCCAGACAATTTTTCTGCTTTGAATCCATTTAACACATTTATAAATTGACCATTTGTCCGTTCATTGAATATTGCTGCCATATCTGACCTGGTGTTCCTGCTATATATCTTGAGATTCTTAAAAAAAATACCAAGAAGGATCTGTAATATTATTGGTCCTGATCTAGCATCTAAACTTCAGTCACTTTCCCAATGCCATGACATTGGCTTTCCTTTGTTTTTCTATAAATATTTTCATAGCGGTTGTTCTAATGAGCTCTCCTCTTTGGTACCTCAGCCACATGAATTTAAGCATACTATTAGATTGGCTACTAGGTCTCATCATTTTACTCTTGAATTGGCTATATCTAACCCTAAGTTCTATTCTAATAGTTTTTCTCAATCATAATAATCTTTTGTCTTCCTGGAAATTGTTCTTTTATTGTCTTTTCTCATCATTAAAGTCTTCTCATTCTCTTTCACTCCCAGTAACCTCTTGCACCTTAGTGGCATTATTGCCTTGCTTGGTGTGAAATGATTAAAAAATAAGAAAAAGATTGGTGAGCATTCAGTAACAGATATATTTGTTTTCTGGGATATCAAAAAGGTTAAAGAGACTAATGAAAATTATGAAATATTTTTCCAACAAATAATGGTGATTGAAAATATGAAAGAACTGGAAATTGTCTTATGTCATACCTAACTTCATTTGTTAAAAAGTAAAAACTTCCTTAAAAACAGACATTTTATTTACTCCAAGCCTTAATTAAAATGCATGAAATGCTCTTCTGATCAAACTCTTGTCCCTCTTCTATTTTCTGTAATTTTTCACTTCATTAACTAATACTTTTTCTTCATCTAAAATTATAAACACCAAGTGATTTTTATCATATACTATCTTATGATTATCCCTCATTTGAGATTCTGGATCAAATTAATCATAATTAATTACAAAACATTTTAAAAATTCCAAATTGGTTAAATCTATTCATTATAAATCATCTAGAAGAATTATTGAAGCAGCTATGATACTGATTCAATTTGATTAATCAAAAAGTAGGATTTTATAACAAATCACCTTTTCTAGCTAAGATAAGACTTACAGAAAATAATATTAAAATAGGTACTGGTTAAACATCTTAATATAGATTTTGATTAAATTCTACATTTTCTTTAATACCTAAATAATATCATAAATTATATATTTTGAATTTTATTAAAATACAAGGAAGAATCTTCAATGTCCTGACCTCACATCTCAGATTCAGTCACATTCCCACTGCTGTAACATAGCCTTCCTGCACCTTTTCTATAAATATTTTCATGATAGTTGTTCTGATGAACTTTCCTCTTTGGTATCTAGACTTTATAAATTTAAGTGTACTACAAGATTGGCAGAATGGTCTGATCATTTTATAATTGAATTGACTAGATGTAACTGTAAATACAGTTTCTTCTCTCTCACTTCTTGTTTATGGAACTCTCTTTTGGCTTCCTGCTTTCCAGTCAAGTTTGATCTTCAAAAATTGAAATGCAATGTCAATCGTTATCTTTTGTCTTCCTTATTCCTGTTCTTTTATTGTTCTCTCTCCTTAATAATGTTTTCTTTTACTCATATTTACTCATACTTAGTAACTTCTTGCATCTTAGTGGCTTTTTGGCTTGCTTGGAGTGAAATATTCACTATTTTCTCTGAATATACACACTTTATTATTCTAACCATAACTTCCTTTCATTTTCTTTTCCTCTATCCAATCACCATATTTGCATTTTATTTTAGCATGTTTCCTATGTACATACAATTTTATTGCTTTGCTCACTGATATTTATTTTTTAATTTTACTAACTGTTAAAAATTATCAAATTAATCACAGCATTTCTAAGTAGCAGGGTTGCCATGGTAGTAGCGTTATTTTAAAATAAAAAAAATTAAACCTTCAATTGGTTTTTACAATTCTATTTTACATAAATAATGTTGTAATTTCATGTGTAAATGAAGGGGAAAGACTATAATGTACATAATATACATTGCTAGGTCAGCTGATAAGAAAGTTGGTTCACTGTGTTATGTGAGCCATTTTTTCTCTCCAGAATCTATCTTACATATCTATAAGTCTACCATTTATCCATGCTTAGAATATTGCTGCCACATATCATCTGGTGCCGCTGCTATTTACCTTGAGCTCCTTGATAAAATCCAAAGAAGAATCAGCAATATTATTGGTCCTGATTTGCAGCTCAGCTTGAGTCACTTTTCCACTGCCATAAGGTTACCTTTCTGTGACTTTTTTATAAATACTTTCATGGTAATTATTTGGATGAGCTCATCACTATGGTACTTGGACTTTTAAAATTTAAGTGCTGTACTAGACTGGCATTAAGATCTCATCAATTTACAGCTGAGCTGGCTAGACATAAATGTAAATTATATGCTAATATGCTTTTCTCACACTTCTTGCTTGTGGAACTCTCTTATGGCTCCATGCTTTCCAGCCAGCTTTAATCTTTAAAAATTTAAATACAGTGTCAATCACTATCTACTGCCCTTCTGATTACTCTTTTCTCTTCCCGCTCATTATTAATGTTTCTGTTCCTAATTCTTTCACACCTTGTAACCCCTTGTGTCTTAGTGGCTTTACTGCCTTGCATGGGGTGATACCGATTAAAATAAAATGGATTGATTTACACAAGTGAGAGGATTTAACAAGCAATAAGGATGAACAAACACAAGGCTAATTAATTACTAGATTTAAAGAAAACATACATATACAAAGAAATAAATGGGGAATTTACAAATTATAATTGAGTTTGTGGGGCCCAACTTATCTTACAGTAAGAATCCATTTAACTTGATTCAATGCTAGTATTTTCTATGTCAACCAGACGGCTTCAGAGACGATTAACACACGTCTTTACAGGAGCACATCAAAATAGAAAAGAGGAAGAGTTTAAAATTGTTCTTTTTGGCACCAATAGAAGCTGGCTTCTGATTGGCTGGTAGAATGTGTTTTTGTGAAGTAGAGGAAGGCAACTACATTTCCATTATAATTTTTAATAATAATAATAGCAGAAAATATGAAAATCCATGTGATTTCAGTGATGAATGTATTCTTTATGAAGACAAGAACTGATATAAAACATTCAGGAAAATTATTTGGTTGAATGAAAACAAAAAGCGTATTTTATTTAATTTTTGATATATTTGTTTTCATTCTGAACATCTCAATGTTCATTTCTTAAATATTTGAAACAACTTAATACTTTGAAAAACTTTTAAGTAAAGATTGTTTGCAATATGACACTTAGTAAAAATGAAACAACCAAACTAATATTGGTATTGGGTGTCTCTTAGCTATTATTTTTGCAACTAACCTCTTGCTTGTGTGCTGTTTGCTTCATTC